>CM076578.1:1275883750-1276232010 GCA_034641835.2 Pinus albicaulis
AGTGCATAGTGTAACTTCAATTCGCTCTTGCACTCACGACACTGATTTACTGCCCACTGCAATGGCACAGCTCTCGCTCTTCGCGTCAGCTGGTGTTGACTTCTGGCTCGAGTGATAGCCACTCACAGATTTTGCGACTCGTTGGCACACCACCACCTCCTCCTTGCATTGGTTGGTGTTAAAATTTGAGGATTGAACCTTACTGATCTCCTCTTTTGTGATGCGTGTTGTTTAACTGATCCGTGGCATGATCGAACCACGTGGATCCTTGTTACTGTGGAGTCACAACTCCTCAAGTATGCTGAATCCCTTTAATTGTTGGGTGCGATCCTTTCAAACTCGATCACACTGCCTTGTCTCGTGTAAGATGCAAATTTTCCCCTCGATATAAAATTTTCCTACAATCATAGTTGCACACACAGTATATATACAAATTTGCAGATTTAAAACAAGCATATTAATAAGCTCTGATACCAAATGATGCAGGGATTCTGGGTTAAATCAAATCCCTGCATATAAACCAATAAATCCTTCCTCCATTTCATAAACACTCAAGCAGTCACATAAAAATTCCATTAACTTCAACGTCAAATATACAAATCAAAATAGAGCTTATTCAAACAAAATGCATATATTAATAACATAAAAGAAATCTTTGGCCACATATTACAATGGAGAGCTTCTCTCAGCTCTTGGCCCTTTACAACAACTATCAAATCAATTCACTCTCTCTTAATTCCTCACTTGTCACCTCTCTTCCCCTTGTTTTCTTCTTTACACAACTCTCCTATTTATACACAAATATGGATTTAATTCATTCCAAAAATCTCTCCACATAAATCTCAACTAAATCTAAATTAGATTCATTCTAGGTGTGGACTCAACAAAGTCCCGTACATAGAATTCCTACTCCCTAAATTTGATACCTAATTCCATTTCACTCATATCCTTTTAATTGTTAAAAGAATATATACAATAATCCTCACCTTTACATTTTTCTCTCTTAAATTATTAAAATGAATAAAATAATTAAAAAGCCTCACCCACTATTTCACACAAATAAATAATAAAAATTTGAGCTTGATGCTCCTACATCACAGGGTTAGGGTTATATGGGCGTGGGGCTAGAAATAGAAAGGAGCTCGGGTTAATAAAACAAAAGAGTCAGGTTTTAATATATTTAAACAGAGTTTAATATATAACCCAAGGTCCCGAAAGGTTAATTTTTCATTTAAAAACAATGTAAAAAGACATTTTTACATTGTTTTAGTGCAAAAGGAGGAAAATGATGAAGGTGAGGGTTTTCAAGGGTTTTTTAGGAACGAAAGTGGATTTTAATTGGGGGGTAAATGAGGGAATGAAACTGTTGATAGGAAAGAAGGGTGAAAATGAGAGAAATAAGCCCATGAGGAGTTCTTTTTAAGAGTAGTAAGGTGTCTTGAGAAGGCAGAGATGAAATATAGTGAAAAAGACTTATTGAGGATAATGAAGGAAGTGAGATTTCTAAAGATAGATGATAGGCAAAGAATGCTATATTTAGCTACTTGTGAAAAATCCATAGTCACCTAGTGAATATTGTAGAATATAGGAGGATAACAATGGCTCCATCTGGGGAGGGAAGCTCCTTTAGGACGTGTCAAGAACCTCAGAGATCAAATCTCTAGAATTTGTTAGACTAGTGCCTTAATTTTCACTTGATAGATTCCTCTTCTTCAATTTGCTGATTTGGTGTTGTTTTTTGAAGTTGTAATCTCTGAAATCAGAAAAAACATCATTGCTTAAATGTCACCTCTACCTACCAATCATACTTTTCCTAGCATTTTTTCTTCATTGGGTGCATTTAGGTTGGCCAACCCTTGACATCATTTTTCTTTTGAAAATAGGAAACTATCTACTTCTACACTTATATCATCCAAAGGCTTAGATTAGACTAATGAGCTCTTTTTATTCTCTACCTAATGTACTTATCTGTCAAGATTAAACAGTTTGAGATATTTTCATTCTCTAATCTAAAAACAAGAAATTGAAAACACGATCAAATCAAGATTAAGCAGTTTGATTTGTCATGAGTTGTGGCATTTTGGACAAGCTACACACAGATTTTATTTTGCAAAAAAGTAAAATTAAAACTTGAGGGATATAATTTGGAATTTGTTATGCATCCCTCTCTTTCTTTGTTGGTTCAAATTTGAAATTTGGAACCAATATCTCTTCCTAATCTAATCTACTAATAAGCCAGGATATCCTTAGATAAGTGGAGTTACTAACTCCTCCTGTTCATCTAGTGCATCAATCATATTCATGTCTAGTGCTTGAAAGTTTGTTTCAGCCATGATTTTAGCTATTCCTTGTTCTTTGATTAGTTTAGTGGGCTTGATTTCTAGATCATATTATAATATAACAACAATCCACTTACCTCTTTTTCCTTTAGGATCTTGTGTGAGTATGTCTTTTACCACTGAGTGAGGCACAAATGCAATGATGTGTGAGTGCAACATGTAGACTCTGAAATCTTCCAATGCCTTGATTAAGGAAAATTCTTGTTTTTCCATTATGTTGTACTTCAGAGGTGCATATCTTAATGCCTTGCTAAAAAATGCAATAGGCTATTCTTGTCCTTTTATGTTTTTCTATTGTAGGACAACAACAACTGTATGTTCTGATGCAAAGGAGAATATGAATAAATCTTTGGTAAAATCAGGGCTGCTAGAACTGGTGTTTGTGTAAGTGCTTGTTTCACCAGTTCAAAGGATTGCTTTGCTTCTATGGTCCATTTGACTCCTATTTCTCTTTTCAACATGTTTGTAATGTTTCTTAGGTGTTCTGCAAGGTTTGGTATGAACCTTCTTAAGAAATTTATCTTTCCAATGAAAGATTGCAGGTATTTGATATTTCTAGGATGACTAGTTTGTAATATTCCTTCAATCCTTTTTGGGTCAATCTTAATCCCTTCTTCAGATATGATATATCCTAAAATCTTACCTTCTTGAAGGCCAAACAGAGTTTTCTTGGGATTCAAAGACAAACTATACTTTCTACATTTTGCAAAAAATTTTCTTAAGTGAGCTAGGTGTTCTTCATCAATTTTTTTGTAGATGCTGATGTCATCAAGTTATATCACAATGAAGTAGCCTATATCTTCTGAGAAAGCAATGTCCATGGATCTTTGAAAGGTGGCACTGAAATTCATTAACACAAAAGGAATTTTAACATACATGAAGGTGCCCCAGGGTGTAGTGAAAGTTTTCTTGTGTTGATCATCTAGGTGTACCAGCACCTAATTGTATCCTGAAAAGCCATCTAGAAAATAAATTATTTTAGAACCTGTTAGCACTCAAATCTACCTTAGGCTGAAATAAGGTAAAACTCAAGGCTACATCAAACCACGCTCAGCCTCGTAGCTAGCCCTACGAGGACAGGAGAGGGCTCTCTCCAGTCAATCTCGATAAATTGAGCAATAGGGTGCGAGATGACTTATAATTGGTACTGATTTTAGGCTAGTAAAGAGATAGGAAAGTTTGATTTTGATTTTTTGGGTTTTTGTTGAAAAGATGGGAAAAACAATTTTGGGTCCGGGGATAAGGCCAGATCTTTGCAGAATTCGAGTTGGGGCGAGGTAGGAAGTAGTCTTGATGCTTTTGATCGGGTATATGGATGGATCAGAATGAAAAGGAGCTGAAGAGGGCAAGGGAGAACATGGATCCTCTCCAAACAGGCGAAAACATGTAAAAATAAATAAATTTAAAGGCAGAGCACTGGAAACAATGGATTCAACCTCATTTACTCATTCATTTAGTTTCAGAAGCATAAGAAGGGAATGAAATACATTAAAAATTAAAGAAATTACAATAAACTGAGAGAAAACATCATCAAGAAATGAAATCCACAAGAATCCCAACAGGTGATGCAAAACCTCTGATCTTTCCTTAGCCAAAATATGAAAAATATGTACAATAGTGTGCCAAAATCTTCCCAAGAGTCCAACATGTAAAATGTCTCAGAAATTACATCATATAGACCTCCTAACCCCTTCCCACACCTCTAGGGGTCGAATTCCTCCTTCTAGGAGCAGTTCCAACTAATTCTAAACAAGGAGCTAGAATATAGGCACCCAAACAACTTGCCTCTAAAAGGAAGGAAACTGATTCTTACATTTGATTTTTACTTTTTTAGGAGTGAATCATCTAGAATAGGTAAAAGTGAGTCCAAGTTACATGCCAACCATAAAATTACATCAATACAACTCAAAAATTACATCCACAAGCAAAACTGGTCCAACTGGCCGAAATCCTGAGCTGGAAGGTGAAAAATTGACCAAAAATCTATATGCGTAGCGCGCCTGAGCCATATGCATAGCGCGTATTTCAGCCTGATTGTGGGGCACTTCCCGGAATCGAAATTGAGCTCATGATAGCTCGTTGGAAAGCCCTGGATCTTGGCTATCCAACCCAAGTGGAATTTCCCAATTCGGAGCTAATTTTCCCCTCCAAAACGTCATTCTCCCAGAAGTACTTCCTGCTGGTGCAAAAGGTGGCAGAAAGGTGGTTTTCATGGTGTTTTTGGGCCCTTTGATCATCCAGAACTTGATGAAATGCTTCGGCCATACTGGAGCATGCATAAATTACCATGAAAAACCCAAAAATATAAATTTTTCCTCCAGCAAGTGTCCCAATCATAAGCGAGCGCGTCGACGCGCTACTCGTATGGCTGAAAAATCTGTTTTGAGACCAAAATATTTCAAAATGACAAAAATTTCTCCGAATTTGCTCAAATTCGGAGCGAAGACCCTCCATCATGTATCATGCCCAGCCAAGGAATCCTCAGCCAAAATCCGGAGTGGATCAGGCCTCTTCCGCCGTTTTAGTGCACTGCTCAACCTCCTCTTTAGAATCTTCATTTTTGCCTTGCAGACATGCATGCGGGCCCAATAATGACCTTTCATGTGATGAAGCATGTCTTTGTCTCTGTTGGATTTTTCCAAAAACTTCTCCAGATGAATGTTAACACGTGTGAGGCAAGAATCTCGATCGATTGGTGTCATGTCGCCGGGTCTCTTCCGGGCCAATTGTCGATCTTCACGGATTCGCCGCAGCTCATAAAGTGTGTGCTGATCTTCTAGCTGTTTGTTACGCTGCTCCAGGTAGTTTATCACCCACTTAGCCCTCTGCAATTTCTCTTTCAGCGCGTCATTCTCGGCCTTTTTCTCCTGGATGATCTCTTTCAGTTTCGAGCTAGGTGAGCTCGCATCAACATCGATGAATGTGAAATCAGTGTCTCGACCACCTGATGGGCCCTCATCATGCATAGGCCTCTTGCCTCTGTCCTGAATCTGTACCTGTGCTGAAGAAGAAGGCGAGACCCCTTCCACCCTTGGTGGAGATAATACTCGCGCTGCTGATGAAGTCAACGAGACCCCTTCCACCCTGGGTGGAGATAGTACTCGTCGTGTAGCTGCAAATAAGGCCCTGTGGCCTCGCTGGTATGTCACATACAATGGAGCACTGATATGCTTGATCTCAGGGATGTCCAGCTGATGTGAAGGCTCTCTCTCATCATGAACTACCTTGGGAGGTGGCTGTGGCGCTGTGAAGAAGTCACGGGAGATGAAATCCTCCCAAGTAATGCCCTACTGTGTCAACTAGTGTACCACTACGATCTTGATCAGCGTGTAGTGATATATAATTCTATGTTGCTGTGCTGGGGTCTTCTTCTGTACAAAAATCATCATCCTCTCTATGTTGCGATACATGAAGTATGGAATGTTCATCATACGTACCCTCGTGAAATGCATCAACAAACGGACATGGTACGCATAGAGATGCGAGAATCTGCCCTCGCAACTGAAATACCGAATGATGAGTTTCATCAATGGTGAAAACTCATCCTTCAGGAATCTGAAAGGAAAAACCCTACTCAGGTGCCTCATAAACCCATGTTTGATGTATGGCTCATAGTGTAATTTCTCTAACTACTGATGTTTGTTCCATTCCTCTCCTATATTTGGTATCCCGGTGGCCTGAGCAATAGTCTTTGGTGACAGAATGAAATCTACTCCGTCGAGGTTTACACGGCCATCATGTAAATGTAGAACAAACAGACGAGCTAGTTCACGATGATGCTGGGTTTGTGAAACATCTCACAGTATTGGAAACATGACTGACGCTGAAAAAAATCCATTGCAAGCGGGAAAGCCTGCAATTGAGCCAAAGAAGTATGCTCCTCCCTGAGATGCTTACCACCTTTTCCACTTTTGTGAGACCTCCGTGGCACATTACCCTCTGCTATGGAATCACTGTCATACTCCTGCTCATAAACTGAATCCGTCTTTGACATGGCTTTGAAAACAAGATGTCTGCAATATGTATGTTGATATAGGTGTAGTGAAGACAAAAGTTTCAATGTATGCTCAAAACCCAAATATGTCACATATGTATCAAAGTATCATAGGAAAACAAGCCACAGTGGTGATGGCTCTGTCAAGTGGATTGGCATAAAAACAGTCACTGCTTTGATCACAAGGGAATTTGACAAATGAGTAAAAAAGTGTAATGTAGTGTACAGCCTTTGTAATGCTAGCTAAGATTTGTCAAAGGGAAAATGAGTATGGGACTGTGTTTTGACAATGGAGAATGGGAAACAATGTGAAAATGACCATAGTAAAACAATAGCAATGACAGTGGTAATATAATGGCGATGACAGCAGTGATGAAATGGGAAACTGAGAGCGTGAGGGCCATGACACTTTGACAGTAGATGTATAAACATATATATCAACAACACAAGCTTGGAAATCCTTCACAAGACCATCAACATGTCTTTCAAAACCCCAAGAAATGAATTTGCAATGAACCTAGGGTTTACACATTTCTCCTCATCAAATACTTGTTTCCCCACTTTGAAAACACCACAATCATGTTCAAAAATCACTTAACAATCGTGAAGCACCTACTTGGAAGCCGATTGAGGCATTTTGCATGAAACTGGACGCAAGGGCAAAAAATTTGGCTCTGAGACTGTATGCGTAGCGCTCTTACCCAGTGCGTAGCGCGCTTGTAAATTTACACAGGCTGGGGAGGCTATATGCGTAGCGTGCTTTATATGAGTAGCGCGCCTCCTGTGTGAGTAGCGCGCCTCTTACACCTCCGGTCTTCAGTTTTGAAAACGAGCTTTCGCCCTTCTACCCTGCAATTCGACCTTTGCTTTGGGAATCTATGCAAATGAGTTGTCTCCAATGCTTTATATGGATTGCAAAATATCTCATAAAAATCAACTTTGATTTAAATTTGCTCCATAACCCACTTTAATAATGTTTGGCACTTTGTCATTTGATCACTTAATACAATGCTGTCCTTTCGCTTTTTATTATTTTTCTGAGTTTTGGACTGATGATACTTGGTTGTTTTTGCAGGGATTTGGCATTTGGCTTCGGAAAATATCAGAGGCTGCCTTCAAACTTATTATGATGAAAGAAATACACAATTATTACAAAAAATGAAATTTGACAATTTCTAGTTCCAAAACAGAGTTTTTGACTAGAAATGTCTTCAAATGTTTTCTGAGAATAAAAATATGAAATGAGAATCTTTTGAAACCAACCTCATGGCCTGCGGGCTTTTATTACATGTATGCAAAGGACTGAAAACCCTAGACTCTAGGACTAAAGACTCTTTTTAATGAAACTAATCATTTATGACAATGAATGCAATGACCATGAACTTCAGTGATTTTTGAGGAATTTTAATTAGCCCTGCAGGTACAAGCATGAGGAAACACAAGACAACCAGACCCCCTCGTCAGTCAATGACATGCCCCTAGCGAAATGCAACGAAGTGAAACGAGCGAGACACCTAAAAATGATATGCAAAATGCGAAATGATCTCTGACGGAGGGCTGTAAGGACCGACTCTAACATTGGCTCCAATGGGGATGGTGGCCTCATGGAGATGCCAAGAATGGCAGATCTCTGGAGGAGTCAGACAGTGCCTTCATCCATTGGGCGATGGAGTCATGATTTCAACGGATAACACAAAATTTTTTTGATACATTTATTGACTGCAAACTCGACTAAAACCTTACTGAAACTTGACCAAAATTGACTCGACTCTAAAACTAAAAACTAATAAGACTAACTTGACAAACATCAAACCAAACTAATCTCCTTCTCCAGAATTATAGCCTTCGCTCCAGGCCCCAGACTGAAGATGAAAGATTAGTACACACTTGCAATAAAACAGAAGTAAAACGATATATACAATGATGATGAAATCAACAGAAAATACTCAGAAGTGGTATCGCTTTAGCAGCCGACCATTGATCGGCCCTCTAGGACAATCATCTCCATTCATTTCCTTAAGAAGAAAGGCGTTCTGACCACGATATGCTACAATCTTAAAAGGACCCTTCCATAGATTTTCAAATTTGCCGTGCTTTCCCTTATCTTCATTTCGAGCATCCCACTTCAAAACCACCTCATCTAGCTGAAACTTATCTGCTTTTTCTTTTCTGTCGTAGATCTTCTTTATGCGTTCCTGCAACTTGAATGTATTTTGAAATACCTCCTCCCGTGTCTGCTGTAAATGAATCATCTGATTAATCCTCCGCTGCATGGGATCTTCCTCACTACCAGCTTCCTGAAGCAATTTGACTACCGGGACAGCAAGCGAAGTAGGAAAAACCGTGTCTATCCCGTACACCAACTCGAAAGGAGACATGCCAATAGACTTTTTTTGACTTACCCTATCAGCCCACAATGCATTCACTAATTTCTTGTGCCAGCCCTTTTTATTGATTTCCAGCAATTTCTTAATGATATTTACCAAGGACTTATTTGAAGATTCCGCCAAACCATTTCCTTGCGGATGGTAGGCAGTTGAATGTCCCAAGCTGATATTGTATTTATAGCAAAATTCAACCATCCTCTTAGACTTGAAGGCCGCTGCATTATCTGTGATTATCTTACTAGGACACCCAAAACGTGACAGAATATTATTTTCAAGAAAAGAGATGATTACCGCATCCGTGGCTTGTCGAGTGGGAATCGCCTCGATCCACTTCGTGAAGTAATTCGTTGCTGTCAATATCCATCTATCCTGTTCGGAAGATGCCGGATGGATTTCCCCAATGAAATCCAATCCCCACTACTGAAATGGTGCACTGACTTCAATTGGTTTGAGAGGCAAAGGCTGTAGTTTCTACTTCCCTTCGAAAATTTGACATTTGTGACAATTTTTAACAGCCTTATATACATCGGAAAACAAAGAAGGCCAATAGTAACCTGCCCTTAGAATCTTATTCGCTGTGGTTTTCCAAAAAAGATGGCCCCTGCAGTCTCCTCTATGAAAGTCCTCCAAAACTCTTTTGGCTTCCTCCTCTACCAAACAATTCAATAACATTCCACCAGGGTCTTTCCAATACAATGCAGAATTCAGTATGCAAAACTTTGCAGCTCTCAACTTCAAGGTTCTACTCTTATTTCTAGACATCCTGGGAGGTGGAGATAAATTCTGAAGTATGTATAAAATGTCAGTATACCAAGGGGAAGAAACAAAAATATCAGATACCTGAAATGACGTACTCTCCTCATCTTCATCGGACATGGCAGCGATCAAATTTATATCTAGAGCATGCAGATTTGTTTCAGCCATAAGCTTGGCGAGTCCTTGTCCTTTGATCAGCTTGGTCGGTTTAATCTCCACATCGTATTCTAACAACGCAGAGATCCACTTACCCCGTCTTCCTTCTGGATCTGTCTGTACCAAAACATCTTTAACTGCTGCATTAGGAACGTATGCTAAAATGTGGGAATGCAGTATATACACACGGAAATTTTTCAAGGCTTTTACAAGCGCAAGTGCTTGTTTCTCAATAATATTGTATTTCAACGCTCCATCCATTATAATCCGACTGAAAAAGGCAATGGGCTTCTCAACTCCATCCCTCTTCTGCATTAAAACAGCTGCCAAAGTGTGCTCAGAAGCAAACGAAAACAAAATGAAGTCCTGTGTGTAGTCTGGGCTGATTAAAATGGGGGCTGAAGAAAGAGCTAACTTTACCAAATTGAATGATTTCACCGCCTCTTCTGTCCACTTTACCTGACTATCCTTTTTCAGCATATTCGTGATTTCTCTAAGATGCTCAACAAGATTTGGAATGAAACGACGCAGAAAATTCATTTTACCATTAAGGACTGTATTTCTTTCTTGTTTCGGGGCTGTTCAATCTGCTGGATGGCTTCAACACGTGCAGGGTCAACACGAATGCCGTCTTTCGATATGATGTGGCCAAGGAGCTTGCCTTCATCCATGGCAAAAAGACTCTTTTTTGGATTCAGTGAAATGCCATATTTTCTGCACTTCTGGAAAACAACTTTCAAATGATATAAATGTTCCTCATCAGAATTTGAAAACACAGTCAGATCATCAAGGTAAACAACCAAAAATACATCTTTCTTGTTGGCGAAAGCCATGTCCATTGCACGTTGAAAAGTGGCGCCTGCATTCTTCAAACCAAACGACATTTTTGCATAATGAAACGTTCCCCATGGAGTGGTGAACGCAGTCTTGTCACGATCATCTTCATGCACTAAAATTTGGTTATAACCTGAATAGCCATCGAGTAGTGACATCCTTGATGCTCCAACTACTCGCTGCAATATATGGTCCATTTTTGGCAGCGGATAATTGTCTTTTAATGATACCTTATTCAAATTTCTGAAGTCGATACATACATGGATCTCACCTGTTTTCTTTCTCACGGTCACCAAATTTGATATCCAATCTGAAAATCGGATAGGCACAATGATTCCTGACTTATACAACCTGTTTACCTCTTTTTCAATCGATGGTAGCAGCTTTGGATTGATTCTCCTCAACTTTTGACGGAAAGGCTTCTGATTTGGTTTGATGGGGATAGTATGCTGAATGATATTAGTGTCATATGTTTTTAGATCTGAGTAATCCCACGCAAAAGCATCAGAAAATGAAGACAACAATTTCACATACTCTGCCTTTACCTTTGGTGACAATGACTTTGATAACTTTACCATCTTAGGATTCTCAGCTGTCCCAATATTTACCTCTTCAACACCCTTTTCAGTCGGCCTCAATGTCGGTTTACGGGCTACATCGTCTTGATCAAAGAGTTCCTCCAAAGGAATCAATCCTTTAGGAATGATGTTATCTTTAAGTTGCAGTACTTCCATTTGATTTATTTGTATATAATCATTACCATCATCATGTTCTGTATCTATGGAGGTGTCTTTAAACTTACCCTTATTCTGCAGAAAATCACTAATCTCCTCGTCATCCTGAAAGACTTGCCAACATCGCTGATTGGATGGAATGGTGGGGAGGTGTTTCGCATGAATCTCGAACTTGTTGCTGGAATTCATTGGAATTTTTAAATTGCTTGCTACCTTAGCAAGTCCATCAATGACACCATTTTGTATGCGAGGCACACATGTCAAGGTATGATCAGAAAATAATTTCAGAATGTCTAAAACTGCATTACGGTAAGCCCTCATGCGAGGATGCTTGGCTTGAAACTCACCCTTAACCTGCTTTATCACCAACTCTGAATCACCATAGACTGCAATCCTTTTCGCTTTCAGCTTTCTAAGAATCTTAAGGCCAGCAATCAGAGCCTCATATTCCGCTTCATTATTAGAACAGTCAAATGCTAGTTTGTAGGAACAGACTCTCACATTACTTGGAACCTTATCCGGAGCGGAAAATGGACTACGAATCCAAACACCAATTCCAGCACCGTCACTACCCACTGCGCCATCAAAATCCATGGTCCAAAGACCATCTTCATCGTCCTCTAAATGCTGAAATTGCGCCAGCTCTATTTTTCCTGTTTGTTGCCCATTGTCTTTAGCTGATTGCTCCACAGTAGCTTGATTTTCTCTTCTTTCTTTTTGCAGAACTTCTCTAAAATTCTCAGTGATTTCTGGTATATCTTCCGCCTGAACTAATTGACTATCTATATCATTAAAACTATCAGCAAGCAACACAAATGATTCTAAGTCGGTATGTACATAATTTACAGGATGATTGATTGGCTTCTCCTTGCTGGTTATCATGTATTTCATCTTCTGCTCTCGATATAACTTTCTCATTTGACCGAAGACTGGAATTGTAGCATAAGAGAAATCTAACTGTAGTGTACCTTTCAACTTTTCCCCCCAATATCTAGAAAGGAGCATTCCAAATCGCGGAGGAATATCCGCCACAACCACATCCATTAAGACATTCTTCACTGGAATTTGATCTAAGCTTACAACCAAATCTTTGATGAGTCCGATACACCTCACACGGCTGGAATCAAATGAATACAAATCATGATATTTTCTTGTAATGTCTAGTCCCAACTTTTCCATGATCGCCTTTGGCATCAGATTGTGTGAAGCACCAGAATCGAACATGGCATTGTGCAAAACATATTCATGCAACCTCAAACTGATATAAAAGGGAGGAACATCACTGTCAGGAGACTCACCATCTAATGCAGGCCCAAATATCAATTCTGGCTGATCTTCTTCAACATTTACCATGTCAAACATTGGATCAAAATTCAGAATTTTGGAGACTTGACCTCGGTAGCTGCTGTTCTTCATGATTTCTGTCAAAGGAATAGATACCTTCAATTTGGAAATTTCATTTTCCAAACTAAATGTTGAAGCTCTTTCAACCTCTTTAACCTGAACCTCTTTCTTTTCGTCTTTATCCTTCATTGTGTTTGGCTGATTTGCTTTTTCTGCTGATGATACTTTACTAGCTGCGGGATCAATTGTCTCTTTTCCTTTCTTCTGTGGTATAGGTGAATCTGCCTTTGGTGCTGAAGCTTCTTTTCTTTTTTGAATTGGATTTATGGGCACATCTCGGTTTCTCAATGAGTACTACTTCTGTTGAGTGGACAAAGCATTCAAATACCCTCTTTGGTATTCATCTGATTCTTCCTCTAGATCTGCATTGTTTGCTAAAATGAAATCCTCATCTTTTTGTGTAGCTGAACTTTCTCCATATTCTTCATCCTCAGTGATGTAAATGGGCAGATCGTCGGAAGTAAAGAAGTGGTTTTGCTCACCTACTACATCATCATCATCATCTGACTCTTGACTCACAAAATTCTGCAAAAGAGGAGTTTTAATCTGCTGCTGGGCTGCCGGCTCTTGTACTCTCTATTCACGCTGCTTAATTCTGAACTGTGGCTGCTGCTAGCCACGGTAGTTTGGATTACGAATCTGCGTTTCTGGCTTATCAAGCGTCATTCTTTTGAACATTTTTTCCATCTCACGAAGTAAGTGCTGTTCTGATGAAGATGTGGAAGCCTCTTCTTTTATAGTCACTCTTTTCTCTGCTCTCAACTGGGCTCTCTTATCATTTAGATTCACCTCAACACTAACAACAATCTTCTGCATATCTTCTAAGGTAGGCGGATCTCTGTCTTATAGTGAATAAGCCATCTCCGGATCAAAACCATCCGGGAATTTAAGAAGAGATGACTTTTTAGACGGTCTTAAGTCATCTGGAATTGCATTATAAACTGTATTGAATCTGATAATATAATCCTGAACAGACTCACCAGGATTACGTTTGATGCTGGTATACTCAGAAGTAATTTGCAGCGGATCTTTTTTCATCTCCCATCGATCTAAGAATTGTGTCTGAAGCTCTTGTAATGTGTTGATACTTCCAGCCTATCAAGCTCTGAACCATTTACGAACCTCACCTCCAAAAGTCTGGGCGAACAACCTCATGGACACATTTTCTTCATCTATTTCATGCAAGTCCAAGAAATCTGTCATCCTGACAATATGCTACTAAGCGGATATACTCTGTGGCGTGCCATCGAATATGGGAATCTTGCTCTGATAACCAGCAGGCATAGGATCCAAATTTGCAGGTAAAACAAGAGGTGCAAATCTCGCAGCCATGGCTCTTGGCGGATTTATAATCTGCTGTCTCGGAGAAACAGGAGGAATGGGAGCAGTAGGTGAACGAGGTGTATGCGGTGGAGACGGAGGAGAAACTACTGCTGATTGTTGATCAGAAATCTCAGGCTGAACGGGAATGGTAGGGATAAAGGAAGGTTCAGTGGGAATCCGTGAACTAGATGCAACTTCAGACGGTCCAAGAGTTTGTGAAGCAGATTCAATGAATTCGGGAATGTTGGTTGCCACGATGGAATTTTGCAGATTCAGAATATAATTGTCGATAGATCTATTTGCTTGCTCAACTTCTAAATACTTGATGAACTCAGGATTGATAACGGTAGAACCAGTGGCACTTTCGGATTTGGTTTCAAACAATGATAACTCAAACTGATCGTCAAACTCAATATCATCAATGTATTAAAAAACAGTGGGGTATGAGTGAGATTTGACCAAAGGAATAATAGGAGCTTCTTGATGGAAAATTCTTGGGATTAGGTTGGGGTTTTCATATACTGGAGGCGGATTTGGATCAGGATTTGATCTGGTATGCCTTCTTGAAGCCAGTGTATTGATCTACTCGGGAAAAATTTCAAGGGACACAATCAATTATCTTCAGCCTATCGACTTCTAGACTCAATCATCCAAAGGTCTAGAACGAACAAGTATACTGGGGTGATTTTCAAATCAAGTGCTGCATTCACAAGCTTACCGGAGATCGACTGAAGCAGCGTTTATCTACTTCCGCTTATGCGTGGCAAAAGCGTTTCGAAAGCTACCTGGCGTGACTTCAGACTTCGTCTAAGACTCATGAAACAAACACATCAACAAGCAAACCATTGATAGTTTCCCCAGTATGGTCGCCACTATGTTAGCGCTCAAATCTACCTTAGGCTGAAATAAGGTAAAACTCAAGGCTACATCAAACCACGCTCAGCCTCGTAGCTAGCCCTACGAGGACAGGAGAGGGCTCTCTCCGGGTCTATCTCGATAAATTGAGCAATAGGGTGCGAGATGACTTATAATTGGTACTGATTTTAGGCTAGTAAAGAGATAGGAAAGTTTGATTTTGATTTTTTGGGTTTTTTTTGTTGAAAAGATGGGAAAACAATTTTGGGTCCGGGGATAAGGCCAGATCTTTGCAGAATTCGAGTTGGGGCAAGGTAGGTAGTAGTCTTGATGCTTTTGATTGGGTATATGGATGGATCAGAACGACAAGGAGCTGAAGAGGGCAAGGGAGAACATGGATCCTCTCCAAACAGGCGAAAACATGTAAAACTAAACAAATTTAAAGGCAGAGCACTGAAACAATGGATTCAACCTCATTTACTCATTCATTTAGTTTCAGAAGCATAAGAAGGGAATGGAATACATTAAACATGAAATAACTTACAATAAACTGAGAGAAAACACCATCAAGAACTGAAATCCACAAGAATCCCAACAGGTGCTGCAAAACCTCTGATCTTTCCTTAGCCAAAATATGAAAAATATGTACAATAGTGTGCCAAAATCTTCCCAAGAGTCCAACCTATCCAACCTCTGAAAATGATTGAGAAATTACATCATATAGACCTCCTAACCCCTTCCCACACCTCTAGGGTTCGAATTCCTCCTTCTAGGAGAAGTTCCAACTAATTCTAAACAAGGAGCTAGAATATAGGCATCCAAACAACTTGCCTCTAAAAGGGAAGAAACTGATTCTTAGACTTGATTTTTACTTTTTTAGGAGTGAATCATCTAGAATAGGTAAAAATGAGTCCAAGTTACATGCCAACCATAATATTACATCAAGATAACTCAAAAATTACATCCACAAGCAAAACTGGTCCAACTGGCCGAAATTCTGAGCTGGAAGGTGAAACATTGACCAAAAATCTATATGCGTAGCGCGCCTGAGCCATATGCATAGCGCGTGTTTCAGCCTGATTTTGGGGCACTTCCCAGCATCCAAATTGAGCTCATGATAGCTCGTTGGAAAGCCCTGGATGTCCGCTATCCAACCCAAGTGGAATTTGTTAATTCAGAGCTCATTTTCCCCTCCAAAACTTCATTCTCCCAGAAGTACTTCCTGCTGGTGCAAAAGGTGGCAGAAAGGTAGTTTTCATGGTGTTTTTGGCCCTTTTGATCATCCAGAACTTGATGAAATGCTTCAGAAATACTGGAGCATGCATAAATTACCATTAAAAACCCAAAAATATAATTTTTTCCTCCAGCAAGTGTCCCAATCATAAGGTAGCGCGTCGACGCGCTACTCGTATGGCTGAAAAATCTGTTTTGAGACCAAAATATTTCAAAATGACAAAAATTTCTCCGAATTTGCTCAAATTCGGAGCGAAGACCCTCCATCATGTATCATGCCCAGCCAAGGAAGCCTCGGCCAAAATCCGGAGTGGATCAGGCCTCTTCCGCCGTTTTAGTGCACTGCTCAACCTCCTCTTTAGAATCTTCATTTTTGCCTTGCAAACATGCATGCGGGCCCAATAATGACCTTTCATGTGACGAAGCATGTCTTTTTCTCTGTTGGATTTTTCCAAAAACTTCTCCAGATGAATTTTAACACGTGTGAGGCAAGAATCTCGATCGATTGGTGTCATGTCGCCGGGTCTCTTCCGGGCCAATTGTCGATCTTCACGGATTCACCGCAGCTCATAAAGTGTGTGCTCATCCTCTAACTGTTTGTTACGCTGCTCCAGGTATTTTATCACCCACTGAGCCCTCTGCAATTTCTCTTTCAACATGTCATTCTCGGCCCTTTGCTCCTGGATGATCTCTTTCAGTTTCGAGCTAGGAGAGCTCGCATCAACATCAATGATCGTGAAATCAGTGTCCCGGCCTCCTGAAGGGCCCTCATCATGCATGGGCCTCTTGCCCCTATCCTGAAACTGTACTTGTGCTGAAGAAGAAGGCGAGACCCCTTCCACATCATGTGGAGATAATACTCGCTCTGCTGATGGAGTCAACGAGACCCCTTCCACCCCGGGTGGAGATAGTACTCGTCGTGTAGCTGCAAATATGGCCCTGTGGCCTCGCTGGTATGTCACATACAATGGAGCACTGATATGCTCGATCTCAGGAATGTCAGGCTGGTGTGAAGGCTCTCCCTCATCATGAACTACCTCAGGAAGCGGCTGTGGCACTGTGAAGAAGTCACGAGAGATGAAATCCTCCCAAGTAATGCCCTGCTGTGTCAACTGATGTACCACTACGATCTTGATCAGCGCGTAATGATATATACTTCTATGCTGCTGTGCTGGGGTCTTCTTCTGTACAAAAATCATCATCCTCTCTATGTTGCGATACATGAAGTATGGAATTTTCATCATACGTACCCTCGTGAAATGCATCAACAAACGGACATGGTACGCATAGAGACGCGAGAATCTGCCCTCGCAACTGAAATACCGAATGATGAGTTTCATCAATGGTGCAAACTCATCCTTTAGGAATCTGAAAGGAAAAACCCTGCTCAGGTGCCTCATATACCCAGGTTTGATGTATGGCTCATAGTGGAATTTCTCTAACTGCTGACGTTTGTTCCATTCCTCCCCTATATTTGGTATCCCGGTGGCCTGAGCAATAGACTCTGGTGACAGAATGAAATCTACTCCGGCGAGGTTTACACGGCCATCATGTAAATGTAGAAAAAATAGACGAGCTAGTTCACGATGATGTTGGGTTTGTGAAATCATCTCATAGTATTGGAAACATGACTGACGCTGAAAACAATCCATTGCAAGCGGGCAAGCCTGCAATTGAGCCAAAGAAGTAGGCTCCTCCCTGAGATGCTTACCACCTTTTCCACTTTTGTGAGACCTCCGTGGCACATTACCCTCTGTTGTGGAATCACTGTCATACTCCTGCTCATAAACTGAATCCGTCTCTGACATGGCTTTGAAAACAAGATGTCTGCAATATGTATGTTGATATAGGTGTAGTGAAGACAAAATTTTCAATGTATGCTCAAAACCCAAATATGTCACATATGTATCAAAGTATCATAGGAAAACAAGCCACAGTGGTGATGGCTCTGTCAAGTGGATTGGCATAAAAATAGTCACTGCTTTGATCACAAGGGAATTTGACAAATGAGTAAAAAAGTTTAATGTAGTGTACAACCTTTGCAATGCTGGCTAAGATTTGTCAAAGGGAAAATGAGTATGGGACTGTGTTTTGTCAATGGAGAATGGGAAACATTGTGAAAATGACCATAGTAAAAAAATAGCAATGATAGTTGTAATATAATGGCGATGACAGCAGTGATGAAATGGGAAACTAAGAGCGTGAGGGCTGTGACACTTTGACAGTAGATGTATAAACATATATATCAACAACACAAGCTTGGAAATCCTTCACAAGACCATCAACATGTCTTTCAAAACCCCAAGAAATGAATTTTCAATGAACCTAGGGTTTACACATTTCTCCTCATCAAATACTTGTTTCCCCACTTTGAAAACACCACAATCATGTTCAAAAATCACTTAACAATCATGAAGAACCTACTTGCAAGCTGATTGAGGCGTTTTTGCATGAAACTGGACGCAAGGGAAAAAAAAAATTGGCTCTGAGACTATATGCGTAGCGCTCTTACCCAGTGCGTAGCGCGCTGCATGTGCGTAGCGCACTTGTAAATTTACATAGGCTGGGGAGGCTATATGCGTAGTGCACTTTATATGAGTAGCGCGCCTCTTACACCTCCGGTCTTCAGTTTTGAAAACGAGCTTTCGCCCTTCTAACCTGCAATTCGACCTTTGCTTTGGGAATCTATGCAAATGAGTTGTCTCCAATGCTTTATATGGATTGAAAAATATCTCATAAAAATCAACTTTGATTTAAATTTGCTCCATAACCCACTTTAATAATGTTTGGCACTTTGTCATTTGATCACTTAATACAATGCTGTCCTTTGGCTTTTTATTATTTTTCTGAGTTTTGGACTGATGATAATTGGTTGTTTTTGCAGGGATTTGGCATTTGGCTTCGGCAAAGATCAGAGGCTGCCTTCAAACTTATTATGATGAAATAAATACACAATTATTACAAAAAATGAAATTTGACAATTTCTACTTCCAAAACAGAGTTTTGGACTAGAAATGTCTTCAAATGTTTTCTGAGAATAAAAATATGAAACGAGAATCTTTTGAAACCAACCTCATGGCCTGCGGGCTTTTATTACATGTATGCAAAGGACTAAAAACCATAGACTCTAGGACTAAATACTCTTTTTAACGAAACTAGTCATTTATGACCATGAATGAAATGACCATGAGCTTCAGTGATTTTTGAGGAAGTTTAATTAGCCCTGCAGGTACAAGCATGAGGAAACACAAGACAACCAGACCCCCTCATCAGTCAATGGCATGCCCCTAGCGAAATGCAACGAAGTGAAACGAGCGAGACACCTAAAAATGATATGCAAAATGCGAAATGATCTCTGACAGAGGGCTGTAAGGACCGACTCTAACACAAACTACCTACCCAAACTACAATCCTAGCATTTTTTCTCCTATTAGGGTGCACTTGAGCTAGCAGACCCTTTACATGATTTATTTTTGAAACAAAAAACAAACCTATTCTACTTCTACCCTTATTGCTCCATGAGGCCAGATTAGACTGTTGGTCTCATATGATTCTCTACCTAATCTAACATCTGCTGGGATTAAACTGTCCAACAGATTTCTTCTCCTACATTCTAAGACAGGAAATTGAAAAACAGCCAAGCCAGGATTAGACTGTCTGACTTGCTGGAGTGAAGACTTGTAGAAAAATGCAAACAAAACTGTGAAGGCATGAAATTTTCTATTTGAAATATCCTTCTTTCTTTGTGACTCAGGTTTTGATCATATTTGAGTCTCTTCTTTTCTTTTATTTTAGCTCTGGTTTTGAGCATATTAGAGCTGATTCTTCTTTGTTCCTTGCTGGTCCAGATTTTGAGCATGTTAGGACCGGCTGTCTTCCCTTCTTTGGCTTAGGTTTTGAGTTTATTAGAGCCAATCTCTGTACTTCAGAGGTTCATGCTTTGAACCTATCTGAACCTCTCCTTTCTTTTTGTTTTTGGAACATTTTTCTCTGTTTTCTTGGAAGTAAAACTGCAATGGTATGTACAATGGAAATGAAACTGGAAATAAAACTCAGCTGAAGTAGTGTTTGAGCATCCTACCATTGACAGGACCTCCAAACAACTCTGTACCATCAATTTCTTGTAGAAAAAATGCATTCGGGCCCACAGTAGCTTGGATAATGTAGGGAGCCTGCCATAAGCTGTCAAATTTTCCATGTTTACCTTTGTCCTCTCTTCTTGAGTCCCACTTCAGAACTTTGTCACCAATTTTGAAATCAACAGCTTTGGTTCTGTTGTCAAATAACTTTTTAATGTTTCCCTGGACTCTGACAACTCTGTTATACACCTCCTCCCTGGTTTGCTGAAGATGGGTTGTCTGATTTATCCTTCTTATCATGCTTTCCTCTTCCGATTGGATCTCCTGGACAAGTCTGATTACTGGAACCCCAAGGCTGGTAGGAAATACTACTTCTGTCCCATAGACTAGCTGGAATGGTGACATGCCAATGGATTTTTTCGTAGTCAGCCTGTCAGCCCACAAAGCATGTACCAACTTGTTGTGCCATGACTTTTTGTTCTCTTCCAGCAGCTTCTTAATGATTGTGACCAGGCTTTTATTTGATGATTCAGCCAAGCCATTACCCTGGGAGTAGTAGGCAGTTGAATGACCAAGTGCTATTCCATACCTGTGACATAAATCAACCATTTTCTTGGATCCGAAGGCAGTAGCATTGTCAGTGATTATTTTCCTTGGACAACCAAACCAAGATAGGATGAAGTCTTCTAGGAACCTAATGATGAAAGAATTAGTGGCATTCCTAGTGGGTATGGCTTCTATCCATTTAGTGAAGTAATCTGTGGCAGTCAGGATCCACTTGTGTTGCCCAAAAGAGGCTGGATGAATTTTCCCTATAAAGTCTAGACCCCATTGCAGAAAGGGACCTTCAACAGTGATGGGTTGTAGGGGGAGGGGGAGGAGTTTTCTTCTGCCTTCAAAGATCTGATATTTGTGGCAGGTAAGGATCATCTTATGGACATCATTGAAGAGTGTAGGCTAGTAGTAACCAACCCTGAGTATTTTATTTGGAGTAGCTTTCCAACTTAAGTGGCCTCCACATTCTCCAGCATGAAACTCTTGTTTAACATTTTCAGCTTCAGTTTCAGACAAAAATTTTAGCAATAGGCCACTTGGATTTTTCCAATATAAGCTTTCGTTCAAGATGCAGTGGTTTCTGGCTTTGATTTTTGTGAATCTGGCCTTAGTTTTGGACAGTTTTGGGGGGGCATTGAGATTGGTGAGGACGTAAAGGATATCAGAATACCATGGAGGGTTTTGGAATTTCTCTTCTATAGTGGGATCAGGTAGGCTTTCCTGCTCATCCAAGGCATTCACCATGTTAATATCCAGGGCCTGCAGATTCGATTCAGCCATTAGCTTGGCTAAGCCCTGCCCTTTGATTAGCTTAGTGGGTTTTATTTCAAGGTCGTATTCTAAGATTGTAGCAATCCATTTGCCCCTTTTCCCATCAGGGTCTTGGGACAAGATATCTTTGACCACTATATTTGGCACATAAGCAATGGTGTGAGAATGCAGAATGTACACCCTAAAGTCTTTTAAGGCTTTTACCAGGGCATAGGCCTGCTTTTCCATAATGTTGTACTTTAGGGGTGCATCCCTTAAGGCTTTACTGAAGAAAGCTATAGGCTGTTCATTACCTTCTAAATTTTTCTGCAGCAAAATTGTAGCCACTGTATGCTCGGAGGCGAATGAAAAAATCATGAAGTCCTTTGAGAAATCTGGACTAATCAGAACAGGAGCTTGAGTGAGTGCAAGTTTTACTGATTCGAAAGATTGTTTAGCTCCAATAGTCCATTTAACTCCTACACCTTTCTTCAACATGTTAGTCATAGTCCTAAGGTGTTCAGTGAGATTGGGAATAAATCTCCTCAGGAAGTTGATTTTCCTAATGAAGGACTGTAGCTCCTTGATGTTTCTCGGATGTGTGATTTGAAGTATTCCCTCAACTCTTTGTGGATCTATCCTAATTCCTTTCTCAGAAATAATGTGTCCCAGAAGTTTACCTTCTTGCAGCCCAAAAACAATTTTATTAGGATTTAAGGACAGGCCATACCTTCTACATTTTTCGAAAACTTTCCTCAGATGTTTGAGGTGTTCTTCTTCAGTTTTGGAAAAGACAGTCAAGTCATCCAAGTAGATAACTATGAAGCGTCCTATCTCTTCTGAGAAAGCTATATCCATTGCTCTCTGGAAGGTGGCACCAGCATTCATCAATCCAAAAGGCATCTTCACATACATAAAGGTGCCCCATGGAGTGGTAAATGCTGTTTTGAGTTGATCTTCTGGGAGTACCAATACTTGGTTATATCCTGAAAAACCATCTAACAGGGAGATCCTTTTAGAGCCCACTACCTTCTGTAAGATATGTTCCATTCTAGGCAAGGGGTAGTTATCTTTCAGGGAGGCTCTGTTGAGGTTTCTGAAGTCTATGCATAATCTGATCTCCCCTGTTTTCTTCCTCACAGCCACTAAGTTTGACACCCAATCAGAAAACCTCACAGGGACTATTATGCCTGCATCATGCATCTTCTTAATCTCTTTTTCGACTGCAGGCAATCGTTTTGGATTGATTCTGTGGAGCTTTTGTCTGAAGGGCCTCTGATTTTCCTTTAAGGGTATCTTGTGTTGTATGATGTTGGTGTCATAGGCCTTTAAGTCTTCATAGCTCCATGCAAACACATCAATGAATTCTTTAAACAGCTCAATGTATTTCTTCTTCATGTCTGCAGGTAAAGACTTAGCCAGTTTGATCATTTTGGGTTTATCTTCAGTGCCTATGTTGCATTCTTCAACATCAAAATCTGCATGTTCTATAGCGGGATTTTTTGCTGCATCATTGAAGTCAAAAAGGTCTTCTAAGGGTGCTAGGCCTCTGGGTACATTCTTGTCTTTGACCTGCAACACCTCTACCTCTTCGGTATCTGCGTTTTCACATTTTTTGGTTGGATTTCCAGTTTCTTCAGAAAGGGCATTTATTCCTATGTTACAGGGTGTTTCTTGTTCATCTGGGGGATCCTCACTTGGGCAGCTGTCACCAGATTTTGAGTCCGAATCAGAAAATTCAAACTCATTTCCGCCCACCAGGAAATCTTCAATCTATTTGTCTCCTTCAAATACCTGCCAATATTTTTCATTGTCTGGCACTGCAGGTTTGAACTTGGTCTGAATGATGATTTGTTGGTCAGCTGGAGTCTTAGGATATGAACTAGCTAGACAAGCTAATCCATTTGCAATGACATTTTGACTCTTGGGAACAAACACTAATTCATATTCCATGAAAGTTTTCAATATATCCATGGCATCGTTCCTATATGCTCATAATCGAGGATGTTTTGCTGCGTATTCACCATTCACTTGTTTGATAACTAACTCTGAATCTCCATGCACAGTTATCCTACGGGCCCCTAATTTTTTCAACAGATTTAGGCCTAGGATCAGGGCCTCGTATTCTGCAATATTGTTCGTGCATTTGAAATGCAGATTCACAACATGGCTCTCTGCATGATCATTCTCTGTGTTACGTAGCCACACCCCTGCTCCAGCATTATTTCTAGTACAGGACCCATCGAAATTCATTTCCCACAGGGATTCACCATTAGGCTGCATTGGGGGATCTGTACTAGGTTGTGGGTTGTCTTGTTCTTCACGTGGTGTGTTGGTTTGCAGGGTGTGACTAATAGGCTGACTGCGTTGTGTTTCTGGTTCATTCTGAGTTTCGTTTTCAGTACCCTACCCATGGTTTTCTTCATCGTATTCTTCTAGGGTAGCCATTATGCTAAAGTCCATAGGCTCTGCGTCCTTGCTCGTATTTCTACATTCAGACTTTGGCTCTCCTAAGGATTCGTTGTTATAAAGAATGAAAGAATCCAGGTCTGTGTGCATAGAGAATAAGGGTGAATTTTCAGGTTTCTCAGGACTACTGACCAGAAATTTCATTTGGGACTCTCTATACAGTCTTCTAAGTTGTCCAAATATAGGGATAGTGGCATATGAGCCATCCATCTGCATCATTCCTTGTAGCTTGGCACCCCATGATCTAGATAGTAGCATGCCATATTTGGGTGGCACATCTGCTACCACCACATCCATGACCATACATTTAGTTGGAATCTGGGTCAAGCTCACACATAAGTCTTTGATTAGGCCTAGGCATTTTACTCTGCTAGAATCAAACGAATATAGATCTTTGTAAGGGCGTGTTATCTCCAGGCCTAGCTTTTCCATTACTACCTTGGGCATTAAATTGTATGACGCTCTAGAATCATGCATGGCATTGTGGAGTATTTTGGCATGAATGTTGAGACTGATATAGAAAGGTGGAACTACCCCTTCCTGAAACTTTCCCTCAATCTTTGGACCAAACAGGAGGGCAGGTTGATCATCATTCAAATTTACACTGTCATTGACTTCTCCTAAATTCAAGGCTTTCAAAATTTGGCCTTTATATACATCCTGAGTGGCTAACTCAGATAATGGTACAGGGATTTTGATTTTGGCAATCTCACTTTCCAAACTGAAAGTGGACTGGCCCTTTGTAATACTCAACTCTGTTTTATTTGCCACTGTCTTAGTGGTTGTATCATCTTGTGATTTCTCACTATGTACAGGGTTGGTGACAGTTTTATCAGGAGCACTAACCGCAGTGTCAGTGCTACTAGCTGGTTGGCTTTGTTTTTCAACGTTTTGGTTGTCTTTTTCTTTGTTTTTCCTAGAACTTTCAGCTGCTGTTTTGCTATTTTCAGCAGTTACTTTAGAAGATTTGTCAGGCCTTTTCTTGATGGTAACCTCAGGAGCTTTGGGTTTGGAAGTGTCTTGGTTCTTTTTTCTCCTAAGTTCATATTGTTCTTTGACCTGCATCATGGCATTTTCAAATCCTAATCTGTAATCTTCAGTTTCTAACTGTTCCTCATCCCAGTATGATGGTGAGGGTTGATCTTCTCCTGAATCACAATTAAGGACTGAGTCTTCTGTTTCAAACATGTTTATTGCATTCCCTTCGGACTCTTCTAGGATTCCCTCATCTTCATCTAAAAAGTTTTGGAAAGGGGGAATAATTTGCTGATCTGATTCTTTCTGTCTGTTGGGAGCATTGTTGTTCCTTCTAAAGTTTTGGTTCTGGTTTTGATTTCTATTTTTGTTATTGACAGTGACAACCATTTTCTTCATCATTTGCTGTAGCTCTTCCATGTTTTTAGACAATTTGTCATAATTTGGATCAGATGTGGAGGCTACATTGTCATCCCTATAGGTTACCCTCCTCTCAGATCTCAGTCTTGCTCTTTTCTCAATCATGTTTTCCTCTATGTTCACTGCTCCTTTCTGCATGTCCTCCAATGTGGTGTATTCTTTATCCCTAAGCTCATAGGCCATGTCAGCATCAAACCCATCAGGGTACTTAGCTAGGGCCATGCCTTGTGGAGGTTTCATATGTGGGCGGAGGGCATTGTAAATGCTGTTAAATCTTGTTGTGTAATCATGGACACTATCTCCCACGTTTCTTTTAAGGCTCATATATTCAGCTAGGAGTTGGCGAGGGTTTGCCCTAGTTTCCCATTTGTCAACGAAAGTCCGGTATAGAGCAGGGAGATCTTGGATACTACCCGCAGGTAGGTTTTTAAACCACTTCTTCACCTCACCTCCCAAGCTTTGGGAAAATATTCTCATTTTTATTGTTTCATCATCAATTTCCATATAGTCAAAAGAATCCTCCATTTTATCTACATGTTGCTGAGCTGTGATGGATTCTTTAGCAGTGAAGTGTGGGATTTTTTATTGATAATCATTGGGTAAGGGTAGCAAGGGCTGAGGTAAGACTAGAGGTGCATACCAAGCTGCCATGATGATATTCTGATGAGGTAAAGGGTTAACTTGAGCAACTGGTATATGGATGACAGGGATATTAGGACCAGCAGGAGTTTGTTGAGCAAATTTAGGGTGAGAAAGCCCCAAGTTTTGAATGAAGTGGGAATCAGGTGGTGTGGATGGAGGGGTTCCTCTGTCCCTAGTGTGTTGACCACTATGAGATGGTGAACTGTGAAACTCGAGGTCTGGTTGGTCTAGATGGTTGAATGACCTAGTTCTTGGTAAACTATTTGGAGGGTCTAGGTTAGGGGGAAAATGTGATAGAGCTGTTAGGTCTTCTGGTGCAGAATTAGCTCTATGAATGTGACTGGGAATAGTTGGTCTTTTAGGTGTAGGAGTTCCCCTGAGGATACTCTCCAGATTGTCAACTATTTCAGGTGGGTCGGGATTGGGATAAGCTCTTATGTGAATGGTTCTAAAATCCAGAATGTTGTTTCTTAGCTAAGAAGCTTAACCCTACTTGTTACTTCTGTTGTGGTTAATGTTGTTTCAAAGGTTGGTCTCCCAGTGGAGTCTAATGTGAAACCAAGACAATCAGCAGGCCTACTGATCACCAGTGGAGTCTTTTCAGTTAGGAATAATGGATTCGCCAGGTGGAGGGTTTTTTGGGCATGTATAAGGGGTTACATTGTCCACCTCAGTGCTCAGGCACTATCACCTTTCAGTAATCTCCTCAAAAACAACAAACTCCAAGCAGAGATTGACTAGGAGGGCATTTACCAGATATGTCACCTCCGAAGAGGGTGAGATCCGGAGGCTTCCTGGCCCTTTCCAGGCTCTATCTAAGAGTATGATGGACACTCAACAATGGAGGTTGATTCAAGAAAGGGGTGACTTACTGTCAACCTAACCAGAGATCTAGGCTTTCTGAGGCTTTGAGATATGTTTGAGGTGAAATGCACTCAGTTCCCCAGCGGAGTCGCCATTATGTTGGGGTTCCCATGTTTTGGCCAGGTTGACAAGACCAAAAGATGAGACAACATAGAACCACTTTCAGACCTTAGAATCTAGCCCTCCTAGGTCCAGAGAGGGATATCTCTATGATAGTAAAAGGTTTTATGTCTTTGAAGCTAAAATGTTAAGGTTTTAGGCTAGTTATAGGCACATGGTTTGTTTGTTTGATTGTTTATGTTTGGTTGTTGGGAATCAGGAAAGAAGGTTCCAATATAAGACAAGGATGAGCAAAGAGGAAAATTTAGGCCAAGGTAGATAACTCAGAAAACATCAAGGCCATTAGGCAATGGAGTCAAGAAAGGGTTTACTTGTGTTCAATGTGCAAGCTTTCAGTTGGGCTAGTTATCTAAAGAATTTGGATCTTAAAAGATGATTGATGGAATGGAACATTAAGGACTGAAAATGAGTGAGAGGGAAAGAAGGAAAGACAGCCAAATTTCTGTCTATAGATCAGGTCAGAGGTCATTTAACTCCAGACCTGCTTGGACGTACTCAGAGACAGCTCTCAAAGGGGGACAAAGGGGCTGCTTATAGATCGGACTAGAGGTCATTTAACTCCAGGTCTGCTTTAGAAACTCCAAGGAAAAACAAGGATAAGTTTAATAGAAGGGATCTTAGAAAGGTTTAATGAGATGGAAAGATCCTAGTGAGGCAGAGACAGGGTTCTAGACCTCCCAGTGTTCTCAACTCATCCATAAATCCTAACAAGAACATCTAAACATATATTTCATTAATTCATACATCAGAGAGCAGGAAAAAACATCCACTACACTGGTTAAATCAATTGAAATCAATATTCAGATACACATATAAGCAGAAAACATAAAAGGCTGGGAGAGCAGCAACATAAGGTACCTATCAAGGGTAAATCTTATGCCAAACTTCTAATGCGAGCCAGTAGAAAGGGAATGAAATGAACTCAAACACAGAGATAGGAAAACATCACCAACTACTTTAGATCAGTATCCAAGAAATGTGCTTGTCATATTAAAAACAACACCAATTAGGTACATCATTGCCCACAGCTTGAACATTCAGTTTGAATACATCAAATCTCAGCCTATCTTACAATATTACACAGAGAAATTTTCTCAAGAGGAAAATGCTTGCATTTCTCTGATATCTCATCTACAACCTTTACAATAATTTCCTTCTGCATTTTATAGTGGAGGATGAACAGAAGACCGACTGAGGAGGTAGGTGAGCACTAAATGTAACATTAAACATAGAAAAGAATAGAGGGCCGAAACCCATCCTGTTTTAAATCTCTGCATTTATCGCTAGTATGGCTTAGGCGTTCTAACTGCAGTACTGTGTGGTACATGTGGTGAAATAATAGAAATAAAATAAGAAACAGTGAAATCTGCCCTACTTGTTCAACAAATGCTCCTGATCCTGTAGGACTGCGGTCAGGGTAGGAAACTTCAGGGACACGATGCATAATCAAAACCGCATGGGTGTTTTGCCCTCTGATGAAGAAAAACATGCTGCTGCTGTAGAAAAAACCCTGGTGATACGGCTTCCCTTGCATTTAATTTCTGAGAGGTCCTCGGGGTCTTCAATCTGATGCTTCACCTCTAAAAAACTAGATTGAGCCCTTTAATCCTCATCATACTGCTTTAATCCCGAGTTTGAGGCCTAAATATCTATGTTTGCGTGCCTCGAGGTCACTGCTACTCCATTGATGGTGCAAATCAAGCTTTAATGGTGCCAGACAGGTTTGCAGAGCTTAAACTCTGTCCTTCAATGGAGAAAGGCTCTGCCGATGCAAAAAACTGGCTTATGCATTAATTTCCTGTGCATAGAATTCTTTGCCGCTGCATTAAACACTGTGTAATCATAGCGGACCATTACCAGTTGATAAACCTGCAAAAACATGCAACATGTCAAGAAAAACCATGGATAGGGTGATGGAGGCAGTGCAAAGAATGGAAATGGCCGTGTAGATGACGAACTGGGGGAGAAAACGCGAAAAATGGTGACAAATCGCTCTGGTGGAGGTTTGGCAGTCTGCGGAGTGAATTTCACTGAAAAAACATTAAAAAACACGAATTTGGACGAATATATGCAATGGAATGGGCAGATGTACGGAGAATACACGTGGGGTGACGTGGCGTAAGGAAGAGGCACGTGGACGGATGATGTGGAGGCCCAGGCGATAGTGGAATGGTCAATGGCGGGAAAACGACCGGGACCGTTTATTCGCGGGAGACCTATCAGGAACACGTTTTGTTTACGATCGTGTCAGTGTCGCGGATTTCCAAGTTAAACAATGCACAACTTTACGATCGTCAACTATCGAATGAAGGGCTCGGGACGCACGGTTGCTACGCATATCGCTGCATCCGTACCGAACGTTAGAACGCGCGATGAACCGGCAGTTTTTAAACAACAGCTGGGCCACGTGTCAAGAGCTGAGTGGAATCGATGGGTGATCGGAGAAAACTACCAAGCACGCATGGGTGGTGCGATAGAAACCAGCTGTTTTTGAACAGTGTGCGGCGGGGTCCACTGGCAGGAAAGGTTCCAGACCGTCGATCTGGCGGGAAATGAACAGCGATGGCTCAATCAAAGGTTTGAACGGGGGATAGCGCGAGGGCTGCGGATTAAATGCTGGCCATCCGATCTGTCAGGATCGACGGTCGAGGATGCGCCCGATGAATAAATACGGTAAGTGCCCTTCAGTGTTAGAACCCGGTCACAGCGATGGGTTTTGTGGAAGGTAAAGGAGCGCGGGGCTAACGGGAAAAGGGATGAGGCCTATCATATGGTCGGAAGTGGGTTTTGTAACCCATTTTCAATGAAATTTATGATTTTTTGGCCCATTTCCAAAGTGTTTTAAGGCCAGCCAAGGGCGACGATGGGGGGATGAAGGGTGAAAAAAGGCCAGAAAAAGGGTAAGAATAGGATTTAAAGGGGGATTTAGGGAAAAAAAAGGGTGCAGGGATATTAGGGAAGACTTCAGGAAAAGACAAGGGGAATTGGGGGGAAAGAAAGGGGACCCTGACCAAGGGGGACAGGGGATAATAACGGGCCCTTTGAGGAACATAATTTTATAGCCAATGAGGCTTTAGATGGAAAAAAACAGAGGGGACTTTTTTAAGGCAAAGCACAGAGAAACCTCAAGGACGATGTGTCTTCAGGGGAGATGCATTCCTTGAAGGTCTCCAAAATGATATAGCCCCCAGCTTGTTTGTCAATAATTTCATAGGGGGGCTAACAAGTTGAAACTGGGGATTAAATCAGGACACAGGGTATTTCATGGGGCAAGATAGGAAGGATATTTAGCAATTAAAGTTTAATAACGATGGGATGGCAAGACTAGCGAGGAGCTGAAAAGGGCACAATAAATGGATATTTTTCAAGCAGAAGAAAAACACAGAGCATGAATGATTTCCCAAGGCAGAGCATATAAAATGGATTCTACCTTTCTATCTTGAAATCATTCAAAAGGAAATGTTTATGAATGAGAGGTGAAACATAACAATTTACATATGAAACCAAAGAGAGAACACATGCTAAATCTCATACCACATGGATCCCACAAATCAGAGCTGCATCTTTTATTAAACTCTGTCAAACTGTACAATGGAGCACAGAGTTTTCATCCACACTATCCCCCTACTCCTTAATCCTTTCTGACTCCTCTCCAAATGATTTAGAATTACAATAAATAGGCTCAAATGTGGGAACACAGATCCACGTAACGAGGGAGCTGTTCTAACAGTTGAAGAACTGAAATACAATCATAGTCAAGAAATATAACAATCTGCCCCTGAAAATAAGGGACAACATTGCATTTGACCACTTGGAGATTTTGCTGCTATGCTGTATGAAAGAAAATAGGTAATCCGATGAACAGATTTCATATTTTTCTGGTGCTGTAACAATCTCTGTTTTATATAAGCTTTCTCGGCCTTGGCTATCGCTTTACTTTTTATTTTTTTTTACTCTGAAGAAAACTGACTTTTTTAAATAATATGCCTTTGAAATACAATACAATGAATTTACGCTTTCGTGAAGGGAAAATCCAATTTTTTAAATGGAAGGATCAAAGGGAGGGAATATGGAGTCCACATCGCAATCGGCATCGGAAGGGGTAGGAGGGGGATACAACATATAACATGATTTTATAATATGCTGTGGGGTGTGTTTTAATAATCGCAATCAGAATCGGAGTTCAGGTGAATTTGGAGCAGGCCACACAAAGCTCTGATGCGATTGGCATAAGCCCGATGGGGGATATAACTATAGAGGAGGGAAATCAAAACAAACTTTATATAAAAGGGTAGAATGATTTTTATTGTAAAGGTGGAGGGCTAAAGGTGGGACCCACACAATCGCAATCGGGAGAGGGACTTGCGATGATGTGATCAGGTAATCGGAAGAGGGACTTGCGATCGGGTAATTGGAAGAGAGACTTGCGATCGGGTAATCAGAAGAGGGACTTGCGATCAATTGCATCAGAGTTTCTCGCGAAGGGCCAATCAGAGGGGGCATTATGGGAGTGCCGATTGCAATGGCCTGATTGGCTGTGAGCCAGCGGATCAGCGAGGGAAATCAATGGTCGGATGTGCATCGGAGGGGGGGCAATACAATCGCATCAAAACTTTTGGATGAGGGTGATCGGGGCATACATTTGGATGTTGCGATTTGCGATGGAAAGGACTTTGGGGTAGTGGGGTTTTATATGATATAAAAATTTATAATAAAGTTTCATCACAACATATGTTGGGGAAGTGGTTTATGGAATAAATCTCATATTTGTTAAATTATTTTATAATGCGATTTTATAATCGGAAGGGGGGGAAAAATGGATTTATAAAGGAAAATTTAAACCTTAATAAAACAAAGTTTAAGGGAAAAATGGGAAAATGGGAAGGGTTAGGATATAGAGGGCTTTATACTTCACTTAGGCATAAAATTCAATCTAGAAGTCAGTTTTAAGAGTGCAGTATACCATTGGAAAGCTCTTTCCGGCCTCTTTCTGATAGATCTACTTGAAGATGATTTGGCATTGAACATGCTGTGGAAAAATTCTCTGAAGGCAGGGACATTTCTTTGTGGAGATGACAACTTCTGAATTGTGACTTATTTCATATGATGACATGAAATTACATAATGAATGATAATAAAGGAAAAATATCATGTTTTCACATCAAAACTTGGTTTTGAGGTGAAAATTACATCAAACTGAATAAAAATATAGCTTTGATCTTCCAGGTGATATGACTTTGAATTTATTGACTTCCTCATGACCTTGCTGATATTATTAACATTTGACTTATTAACTTGACCATGGTGAGACCCTAGAAACTGATGAGACCCATCCTATGACCTAATGACATTATTTGAGAGTTAAAGTGACTCATGACTAAAGACCATAGAAAGGAAAATCAGCAAGTACCTTATGAGGGAAAACTGATAAAAAATTACTGCCATCAATGAATCCATGACCTAGCGGAATGGTGAAATTTATTCGGTATGAGACATTTAATATGCAAAGGCAAAAGAGCATTTTTTATCACTGATGGCAGTATGACTAGACAGACAATAACATTGGCTCCAATGGGGATGGTAGCTCCTTGGAGGTGCCAAGAACACCGTAGACCAAGTAGCCTTATCCATTGGGCATGGAGTCAAAAGACTGAAAGCTGACACAAATGCAAACTGACTCTGACTCAAGACTAAGACTGAAATAAAATCAAACCATACACATGTCATCCAAGTTTTATAGCCTTCACCTCAGGCCCCAAACTTGAATGACTGTGCATTTGAACTCTGATTTAAAAATATAACATGATATATACAATGATGATTGGATAGATTCTGATCCATAGTCTTCAACAATGGTAGTGCTTCAACAGCCTACCATTTACTGCTCCTCCAGGACAATCCTGGCCATCCATTTCTGAAAGCAAGAAGGCATTCTGTCCCCTGTATGCTGTAATTCTGTATGGTACCTTCCAAAGGTTGTCAAACTTACCGTGCTTCCATTTTTCTTCATTTCTTGCATCCCATTTCAACACTACATCATATAGCTAAATTTTTTTTTCTTTTGTATTCCTGTCATAGATCTTTTTAATCTTTTCCTGCAACTAACTCGCTTTCTGTGACACTTCCTCTCTTGTTTGTTGAAGGTGGATCATCTGGTTGATCCTTCGTTGGTTGTCATCATCTTCGCTGCCGAATTATTGTAACAATCTCATAACTGGAACTATAAGAGAAGTAGGAAAGACAACATCAGTACCATAAACCAGCTCAAAAGGTGACATACCTATTGCTTTTTTACTGCTAACTCTGTCTGCCCATAGTGCATTGATAAGCTTTCGGTGCCAATTTCTTTTGTTTGCCTCCAGCATTTTCTTAATTATATTCATCAGTGATTTGTTCAATGACTCTGCCAGGCCGTTGCCTTGTGGATAATACACTATTGAATGGCCCAGCACGATGTTGTATTTGTCACAGAAATCGACCATTTTCTTTGATCTGAACGCGGCTGCATTATCTATCACAATTTTACATGGGCAGCCAAAACGAGATAAAATATTCGATTCAAGGAATTGAATAATTACCGTGTCAGTCACTTGCTTGGCAGGGATGGCCTTGATCCATTTCGTAAAGTAATATGTCCCAGTCAATATCCATCGATGCTGTGTTGAGGACGCGAGATGTATTTCTCCGATAAAATCGAGCCCCCACTGTTGAAAGGGCGCGTTCACTGAAATTGGTTTCAAAGGAAGTGGAAGAAATTTCTTCTTCCCTTGGAAAATTTGACATTCATGACAATTCATCACTGTTTTATATAAATCAGAAAATAATTTAGGCCAATAATACCCGGCTCTCAATACCTTGTTGGCTGTAGTTTTCCAAAACAAGTGACCACCACAGTCACTGTATGGAAATCATGCATGAACTTCTGAGCTTCTTCTTCAACCAAACAATTTAGCAAAACGCCTCCTGAATCCTTCCAAAATAGAGCACTGTTTAAAATGCAATACTTTGCAGATTTAAGTTTCAAAGATCTACCTTTACTCTTAAACATGCCTGGAGGAGGTGACAAATGCTGAAGAACATACACAATATTTGAATACCAAGGGGACTGCAGAAAAATATCTGAAATAGGAACCAGCAAACCTTCCTCTTCCTCTTCTGACATTGCTGTAATGAGGTTTATATCTAAAGCACGCAGATTTGATTGAGCCATCAATTTCGCCAAGCCTTGGCCTTTGATCAATTTCGTGGGCTTGATCTCCATATCATACTCCAACATAGTTGCTATCCATTTTCCTCTTCGACCTTCTGGATCAATTTGCATTAGCACATCCTTCACTACTGCGTTAGGGACATATGCTATAGTATGTGAATGCAAAATATAGACCCTGAAATCCTTCAATGCCTTGATAAGGGCCAATGTCTGTTTTTCAATAATATTATATCTTAAAGTAGCATATCTAATAGTCCTACTAAAAAAGGCAATTGGCTTTTCTACCTCATCTCTCTTTTGCATTAAAACAACAGCCATAGTATGCTCAGATGCAAATGAAAATATGATAAAATCTTGAGTATAGTCGGGGCTGATCAAAACTGGGGCATTAGACAAAGCAAATTTTACCAAATTGAATGACTTGATAGCTTCTTCACTCCACTTAACAGTGTTGTCTTTCTTCAACATATTGGTCATTTCTCTCAAATGTTTAGCCAGATTAGGAATAAATCTGCGCAAAAAATTCATCTTAACATTGAAGGCCTGAATCTCTTTCTTGTTCCGTGGAAGATATATGAGCTGAATTGCCTCCACTCTGGCTGGATATATGCGGATGCCATCTTTAGAGATGATATGGCCAAGTAATTTTCCCTCATCCATGGAAAAAAGGCTCTTCTTGGGATTGAGAGAAATCCCAAACTTTCTGCAATGTTGAAAAACCACTCTTAAATGGTGCAAATGCTCATCGTCTGAACCTGAAAACACTATCAATTCATCCAAATAAACAACAAGAAAAACATCTTTTTCATTTGAAAAAGCAATGTCCATTGCACTCTGGAAGGTGGCTCCCATGGTCTTCAGTTCGAAGGGCATCTTGGCATACTGGAAGGTTCCTGAGGGTGTTGTGAAGGAAGTTTTATCTTGGTCCTTCTCATGCACCAAGATCTGGTTGTACCCTAAGTATCCATCAAGTAGTGACATCCTACATGCTCCAACTACTCTCTGCAAAATATGGTCCATTTTCGGAAGTGGATAAATCCTTTAAGGATGCCTTATGCAAGTTCCGAAAATCTATACACAATCTTATTTCTCCAGTCTTTTTACGCATTGGGACCAAATTCGAAATCCAATCAGAAAATCTGATGGGAACTATGATACCTGCTTTGTACAACCTGTTTACCTCCTTTTCAATTAATGGCAGCAGCTTCAGATTGATTCTTCTTAGCTTCTGTTTGAAAGGCTTCTGATCCGACTTGATAGGAACTGTATGCTGGATTATGTTCTTATCATACACTTTCAAATCTGAATAATCCCATGCAAATACATCAGAAAAGTCAGAAAGAAATTTAACATAATTCTCCTTTACCTCAGGGGATAATGCTTTTGAAAATTTGACAAACTTAGGCTGGTCAGCTATTCCAATATTCACATCTTCAACTCCTTTCTCTGTGGGCACCAAGCTTGGTTTCTTTGCAACATCATCCTGATCAAAAAGCTCTTCTAGAGGCATGAGACCTCTAGGAATTACATTATCCTTTAACTGCGATATGTCCATCTGGTTTGCTTCTAACTCCTAATCATCAACCTCATACTCACCCTTTATGGGAGTATCTTTGAATTTTCCATCACCCTACAAAAATGCATTAATCTCATTATCATCCCAAAATACTTGCCAATACCTTAAATTGTCTGGAACAACAGGCCTATGTTTGACATAGATTTCAAACTTATTGCTGGAGTTCATCGGAATCTTCAAGTTGTTGGTAGTAGTGGCCAGGGAATCGGCAATTAGATTCTGCATCCTGGGTACCGCTGTCAAAGTATACTCTGGGAATTTCTTCAAAATGTCCAGGACTGCATTTCTGTATTCCCTCAATCTCGGATGCTTATTTTGGTATTCTCCTTTCACCTGTTTGATTATCAATTCAGAGTCTCCATACAAAAAGATCCTTTTTGAATTCAAATTCTTCAAAATTTTGAGACCTACAATCAAAGCCTCATATTCTGCTTCATTGTTAGAGCAATCAAAAGCTAGCTTATAAGCACAAACTCTAACATTGCTGGGAACCTTCTCAGGCTGGAAAATAGGGCTCATAATCCATATTCCAATGCCAACTCCATCCTTACCAACATCTCCATCAAAATCCATACTCCATAGACCTTCTTCTTCTTCTTGAAGATGCTGGAAATTTATTTCTTTCTCTTCTTTACCTTGGATGATTTCCAGCTGTTCACTGTCCTTTTGCTGCTGGCAGGCGGGAGGTTCAGAAGTGTTTGCTGCTTTATCCTTTTCCTGTTTAAGGAATTCTCTGAAATTCTCTGAAATCTCAGGTATTTCATCCACTTGTACCAATTTAACATTCTCATCATTTAAACCACCATCAGAATACAAGACAAAGGACTCTAAATCTGTATGGACAACATTAATGGGATGATTTACAGGCTTGTCTTTGCTGGTAATCATATATTTCATTTTCTTTTCCCTATACAACTTTCTCAACTGGCCAAATATAGGGATAGTGGCATAAGAGAAGTCAAGTTGCATGGTTCCCTTAAGTTTTGCACCCCAAGACCTAGATAGAGGCATTCCAAACCTTAGTGGGACATCGGCAACAACTACATCCATCAAGACATTCTTTGCTAGAATCTGATCTAAAGACACTACCAAATCTTTAATTAGACCAATACAGTGGACCCTACTTGAGTCAAAAGAATACAAATCATGATATTTTCAAGTGATTTCAAGGCTTAGCTTCTCCATGACAGATTTGGGCATCAAATTATGTGAGGTCCCAGAGTCCAACATAGCATTATGTAGGATAAACTCATGTACTCTAAGACTCAGGTAAAAAGGAGGGACTTCATTTTCTTCAGATTCTTCTGTGGTTGGACCGAAAATAAGTTCAGGGTAGTCATCTTCTACATTAACCATCTCAGAGACAGAGTCTATTTGCAAGACTTTGGACACCTAAGTTTTATACGCACTATTCTTCACCAACTCTGTGAGGGGCATAGATACCTTTAACTTAGAAATTTCATTTTCTAGATTAAAGGAGGGAGATTTTTCTACCTCTTTAATGGGTGAGTCTTTCTTCTCTGTTTTCTCCTTCGTTGAGCTCTACAGTTTCTTTTCATTTGCTGTATTAGTAACTGCAGGTGCTTTACTAGAAGAAGGATCAGCTAGTTCTTTTCCTTTCTTCTGTGCATCGTTCTTCATTTGGAGTTCTTTTGTCTTTTGAATGGGACTAATTGTAATGTCTCTGTTCCTTAAAGAGTACTGCCTTTTCTGAGCTGACAGAGCATTCATATACCCTCTCTGGTAGTCATTAGAGTCTTCTTCCAATACTGTGTCATTGGCCAAAATGAAATTTTGGTCTTTTTGAATATCTGGGGTCGCCACTGTGTATTCTTCGTCTTCTGTGAGGAAAATTGGTGCACCATCAGCGGTGAAAAAGTGATTAGCCTCAATCACAGGATCATCGTCATCTGAATCTATCCCTTGCACGTAGTTTTGCTGCAAAGGAGTTTTAATCTGCTGCTGTGGTGGCGCAACTTGGTCATGCGTTCTCTGCTCTCTTTTTTTAATTCTGAATTGTGGCTGCTGTCCTAGGAAATTTGGATTTATTATTTGAGGCTCGGGTCTATCTGCAATGGTTAACCTATCGACCATTTTTTCTACTGTTCTAATTAGGGTGTCCATTTTACTGTCTGAAGTAGAGGCCTTCTCTTTTATTGTGACTCTTTTTTCAGCTCTGGCTCGTGCTCTTTTAGCCAGTAGATTAGCTTCAACGTTTACAGTTGTGGAGCGATAAAAAGGTGTCTTTGTAACTCCTAATTACCTCACATTAATTGTCAACCCAGGGACGACTTTTTGTTTCAAGAGTGTACTCAGTCCGCGACGGCTATTTACTCAAGAGTAATGTTTTGCAGTATAGTGCTCAAAATCCAAAAGTAAATAAAAGCTGGAAATAAAATCTACTTACAGCAAAGCACTTTAAGACTTCAATCATGCATTCGGAAAAATAAGCAATGTATCAGTCAAGGGTTCGACAACAATAGCCCATCCCTTTGGAAACTGATGGAAAGGAAATTAGAGCATAGACCACGGGTCTGGGAGCTAGACAGTGAATGCCAAAGCTCACTACAGCCTTAGATCATCTCTCACACCAAAACAACAAATGCGAGTAAATAGAACAGCAAATAAAGAATTGAACAGCAAATCTAAAATGGAACAGCAAACGAACAGCTAAGTCTCGCGAGTCGTAACCAAACTTAATCTATTAACCCAAATGCACTTTTCGCAATCAAATAACAATCTTTCACTCTTAAGGCAAATCAAGCAGAACACACTAATGGAACAGCAATAACTATTGATAAATTATGAATAGCATTACTAAATCATATATGCACGCAACACGCTGAGATAGTAATCTGATCAATCTTAATTAACAGGGATACGACTGTGCTTCCAAATAAAACAGCCTTATTTCTGAATCCAATCAATCATGAAGAATATAACTCCCAAGATGAATTCCGTAAGGTTAATGAACAAGTGCACAACACAGAGGCTCTGTAATTAAACAACAATAGCATTATGTAGAGAACAACAATGTTACATTAACAATTTTAAAGGAATAGCAATACGTTAGAATGCACATTACGACTTTCTTGTTGCAGAGAACAAAATATGAAATATAACAGAGCTGTAATAAAACACACCAGATTACCGATTCAAGCTGATAAGCAAAACCACGCATAAACCAAAGAGATAATATACAGCAGCAAGTGTCCTCCGGGGCCGGGCCCTTAGCCTCCAAGGGGACACCGCCTTAAGTTAATCCAGACGCAGAGATGAGATAATCACCAAGCTTATATTAATGCATCGGACAAAAATACAATGAACCAGTTCTCAATGAGACTCAATAATCAGAACTAATGTTTAACAGAAAATTACATAAAAACGTATCTCCAAATCCTCTCTCTCTCTGATCTCTGTTCTGATTTAAATAAAGAGAGATCAGAGAGCAGTTACAATAAAGATAGGTACAACATGATTTCTATTACAAAATTAGATTGTTTCCAACCAATTGATCAACAAGAAGAAGGCGAATTTGGCTTTGCAGCTGAGATTTGGAGGACGGCCGCAATAACAGAACTGAGAAAATCGTGCTTAAAGAACTCTACGAATCTCTCAACACAGGCCGAATTTGGGCAAACCGTTTTTTGTGAAAGTTAATTGGGTCCGTTCTGGACAAAACCCATGTTCCGGATTTTCCAGATTCGTCTTCATTTGCTCAGAATCTCAACCGCAAAACTGTCACTCCTTATTCCAGCGCATTTCTGTGTTGGCACTTTTAATGATCAAATCTTCAACCTGGAAATTATCTTGGAGGCTAAAAATGGTGAATAATGTTATAACCAACTTATTAAAACTATCATTGATAAAATAATTCATAATCATCAATTTATTAGAAATAAAGGAGAATAAATAACATTCATTCATAGAAGCATAAATCATCATAAAATGGATTTAAATAATAAATTATAACAAATGATATAATAGAGAAGAGTAAAAATGGATGAAATAAGTGTTACAAAGTGGTTGTATTCACGGCCCAACACACCCCCACACTCAATATGTTGCATGTCCTCATGCAACGAAAACTTGAATATATTGCATGTCTTCATGCAACCTCAAGACAAAACCCATGTGTTAACCAAGCAATAAAAATTTGAGAACAAATGAATGCTTCCTTAATTAATGAATATTCAATTTTAGCAATCTTAATGAAGGCATAACAATTTTTACATTGACATTCAACTATATGTATGAAGTTGCAGCAAAATATGATATAAGTAACAGCAAACTTCATTAACCATTTTCTCAAAAACTACAAACCAACTTTTGTTGAAATTTGGCAAGTAAATTTATAATATATAAATGCCTTTATGATCCAAAAATCAGACTGTTTTGATGCATGGATCATGAGATATAAACAAAATGACTGTAGCTGAGAGTGCATGATTTCCGAAATTTTATGAACCAATTTATCTTGAAATTGTCAGGGTTTGTATTAATGATACGTCTGTGTTTTCCAAAAATCACAAGAATTGAGTTCATAGTTTTAAAAATATTATGGAAATCAATTTCTGCACTGTGTAAAAATGAAATTGTATGCCGTAAATGAGAAAGAAAATAGAAAACATCCATCATGCATAGCAATTCCTCCCCCTCTCTGAAAAATTAGCATGCCCTCATGCGATGCTAGAAAACAAATAGAGGTGGTTGCTACCAGCTGTTGAATTCTATGCTTGGTGTAAAACAACATTGAATAATGGAGGTGTTGGGAATGAATAAGAATAACAATGGATGATAAAGAATATAGATGACATGGTCATAAGAAAGAAATGAATGAAAGGAACACTCCCCCATACTCGAAAATGATATGCTGCTGAAAAAGGGAAAGTGGTAAAGATGTGGAATGAAGGGTGATAAATAATGCTCAAAATGGATTTGCATGAAATTCTCCTAAATTCGTAATAAATCAGAAAATTATGCTATTTTACCTCAAGTTTTACCTCCAAAAATGTGGAATGACATATATGGACTGGCAGTTGTTGAAGCTGATGTAGGCAGAGTTGGTGCTGAAAGTGATGCAAAAGGTGGAATCTAGGTAAGCACATCATGTCCGAAGAATTGTTCACGTTCGCGAGTTGCTCGAGCCTCTTCTGTAAGTTGCAATAGTGTGGTCATGCTATGAATAGAATTCTGCCCATACTTGTTGTTTTCCTGCAAACAAAGCACTATTTGGCATACAATGTTCTTGAATCCATAGTGTTAGGTTTGAATAGCAACAGATAAGATGCATGCAAAACTTTCAATCAGAAAAAAACTTTTGTCAAATCAACAAGTTATGGCAGAGTGCAGTAATCATATCGCATGCAATCCCATAATGCATACATTCCCCCCTCCAATTGGAAAAGGAATTCCATGACCATAAAGCATATGAGAGGTGTTGTGTTGATGGCAAGGCAAGGGAATGAACAATATAGCAGTGAATGAAGCAGAGTACACATATCAATGATAGGACAACGAGAGTTATGATTATAATGAGAGCAGAGTGTGTAAAGATAGTTATGAATAAGAGATAGGACGCTTTGGATTGATGATAAGTTACGAAAAAGAGAAAAAGAACAACAATATGCCAAAAAGATGCTTTACTGATGGTATTCTAACTGAAAAATGATGTGATTGATTATAAAACAATTTCTCATGCATAAAGGTTCAAAATAGGGAAAAGTAAGGAAATAACTTCTCTGATAAAAAGAAAAAAATAAGAAAAGGGTATTATAATAATAATTGACGATAAGATATAGCTTCAATACCATAAGCAGAGCCGCTGCTGCCAGCAGGCGTCCATAGCCTCGGCAGGGTTGCTTTTTAACCCATATGAGCCAGGATCCTCAATTTATAGCTAGAGAGTTACAGTGATGTTCTACAGAAGAGATCAGTGTGCTGGCGTGGTAACCAGATAACCACACTGCCATTCACTGGGATGTAGCAAAAGTGATCAGGCCGGCTCGTGATGAGACCTCCTGTTCCAAAGATAATTTGACTATCCAATGGATCATAACCCTGGTGTGGTGGCCATAATGGGAATGTCACTTTCTTACAACCTTATGAACATGGTAGGCTGGCTCGTAATGAGACCCCCTATCCTCCATCTGTGAACAAAATTTTGTTATTATTACACATTTTTATGATAAAAAGAGGGAGGCTCAGTACTCCTTAAGAGCAGGGATGGTGGAAGAAGTTGAACATGTCAATAGAAAAATATACCCATAATCTCATTTATTACAGACAGAGAAGATTATAATCCAGAAGGGTGGAAACAGCATGGTATTAAGATGATCAATCAACATCATGTTCAATAGAAAACAATGCAGTAAAGTAGTATATAAATAATTGTGTCTCTTTTGAAAATATTCTATCATCAAGGAGCTGTCCTGTTAAAGATCATAACGTGAAGGATATTAACTCGCTTCAATAGAATCCATAATTCTTGTCCTCGTAAAAATAGTGTACTTCATGCCATGAAGGGGAATCAGTAAAATGTGGTTGAGATGAACTAGGAATAGTCCCACAAGAGGAAGAAAAGGTTGCTCTCAAAAATAATCCCAAAGTGTTGCTCTTTTGAATGAACAGCAAAAACACTCAAAAAGTGGTGTTCCTTAAAGGAAATGCACAAAAAACAAAAATACACACAAAAAAAGTGTGAAAATGCAAATGTCGTTCCTTTGGAAAAATGAACAGCAAAAACGCAAGTGCCGTTCCTTTGGAAAAGGAACAGCAAAAAATGAAAAGTGCCGTTCCTTTGGAAAAGGAACAGCAAAAACGCAAGTGCCGTTCCTTTGGAAAATGAACAGCAAAAACACACGTGCCGTTCCTTTGGAAAAGGAACAACAAAAATGAAAAGTGCAAAAGTGCTATTCCATTCGGAAAGGAACAACAAATCATGAAAGTGCAGAAGTGTTGTTTGCATTTGGAAAGGAACAACAAAACGAAAAAGTGCAAAAATGGTGTTGCATTCGAAAAGGAACAGCAAAAAGTGGAAATGCAGAAGTGCTATTCCATTTGGAAAGGAATAGAAAAACGTGAAAATGTAGAAGTGTTGTTTCATTCAGAAAGGAACAACAAAAAGTGGAAGTGCAGAAGTGCTGTTCCATTCGGAAAGGAACATCAAAACGTGAAAAAGGAACAGCAAAAAGAGTCGTGGAAAAGGAATGGCAAAATGACCCGTGACAAAGGAACAACAAAATGAATTGCTGACCAAAAAGGTGTTGTTCCTTTGGAAAAGAAATAATAAAACGAAATTGTTGTCCCTTTGAAAAAGGAACAACAAAAACGACAAAAGTGCACACAAACACTGTCCTTTCAATAAAAGAACAGCAAAAATGCACAAGCATGAAATGCAAGCACGCAAAGAATGAATTAGCTGTTCACTGTATTGATGCTGAGGATGGGTCACAGTTTGAATGAAGCAACACCTGAAACACAAAATATAAAAAAAATATCAGAAAAGAAACAATGTTTTATTTAAAAACAATATGTAAATAACTAAATGAAGTTACAACAGCTATGATGTTATGTCAAAAAATGATCTCTTTGAAAAATGTTTTGGCAGCAGTGATAAGACATGAATCTTCAAATTGAAATCAATTCTTCATTTGTTCTATATGAATCTGGTGGGTAATAACTTAGATGAAATTCCTTTGTTTCGTTAAATTTTTTTTTCAAGAATCACTCGTCCATAAATTGACCTTCTTTATTTTCCCAAGACCTGCAAAAAAGCGAGTGTCTACCTGCAATAAAACATTAAATCATGGAGAAAGAGAGGTGATCGGGCTCCCCTAATCCAAGAATGATGCAAAAAACAACAAGTAATTACTCTATATAACAAATCCATTGAGAAAATAACAAAGTAAAATTTATGTGTCACCTGCGGGAGAGCAGTGGTCGACCATACTAACCTGCAGTGTTTTAATCACGACTTCTTTGTTTTTCGTCAAAATTGAGTGATTCCAAAGCCAAATGAGAGATAATTCAAAGGTTTATCTCCAGTAGCAACAGGTTTTAGAAATTCAATGATATGATATGTCAATTTGAGTTAGAACAGCCTACATAACATAGTCATTTTCAATTACCCAATCTAGACCAACGATTGATATTTCAAGCATAGATTCTTCGTTTGATGTCGGATTCAAATTATTCAAATTGGAAATGAAATTAGATTCATTTATTTATCTCCAATAGAAACAGGTTTTGAAGAAAAGAAGAATTGATAGGTCAAACACTGTAAGGAACAGCCGGAAAGACATAGTTTTAAGGGTGCTGATTTACGATAGACAGTCAGTATTTTGATCATAAATTCCCCATACGATATCGAAAATGAGTGATTCCAATTGCATTGTAAACTAGATTCATAGGGGAATCTACCATAGAAACAGGTTTTAAAAATTCATTCATTTAGGCCTCCAAAAACTGACTGTCCCAACTCTGTTCCTGAGCTGCCCACTAGACATCCGGTCAATGTATTGATTCTAACTTTTTCGTTTCTAATCCAAATTGACTGATTCAAATTGGGTTAGAAAGTAGACATCAAGGGCTACCTAGGGTAGAAACATATTTTAAAAATATTCATTTTTGGTCCCTCAAAACATGACTGTACCGACTGTTTTTCCAGAAAATTCATCAAGCCCGCAAGCCAAAAAAATGATATTCAAGCATTTTTTCAAATTGGTGATAAAAGTGAATATGAGTGTTTGTAGAACTATTATTTCCATTATAAGTCATCTACAAACACAAATTAATTAAAAAAATTATCACCAATGTTGATTTGCATAGCATGTTGCAACAAAAAAACAACTAGTTTTACATAAAAAAAAACAAAATGCATTTATTTATTCCCTTATTTATTTTATTTTCTACACTAACCTATTTTAATTTGAAAAAAATGAAGATGACTACGTATATGAGTACTTCCAGTGGAGCCATTTTCGAAATAAGGCTTCACGTATACACATACCCAAATTTGAAAAATGCATATTAATGAAAATCAGGGTATGAGAAGCCAACTTCCCGTGAAAAGATGGAGTCAAAAATTGTTGAAGTGTGGAGCAATGTTGCGAACAAGTGATGGAGTGAAACCAATCTTCAATATATCCGTTATTTTCTTGATTTCCCATATCCATCATATCATTAAGTTCTTGAGCTGTTAAAATGGTTTGTTGATGCAAACTAGAAGTAAGCTCATTTTCCTCCATAACTTCTACAATTTTTGAATTTAAAACATTCTGAATCTCATTGTAAGTTTTCTCTAATGGCGCATGTGAGATAGAATGGGTGGGAAGGGTGGGTAAATTTGGCAGTTCAACACTGTAAGTATGTTGTACTCGTTTATTGCGGTGAGGGTGTGGAATTAGTTGAGCAGGAAATTCAAAAAGATGTTGGGCAGTTTCTTACCATAACAGAAGATGTCCTTCATGTGTTCCTTCAAAGCTCCTTCTTCCAATGTTCCTGTCAATTAGTTAGTGAAATGGGTGGTGCTTACATCACCACTTGAATGAAATCATGTGATCCATTTTTTTAAAAATTTCTATCTTTTTCCTAATCATTCACAAAAATTCAAACATCTATTTCTACCCAACAAAGCAACAACAAATATGTTAGGAAAGCGGACAGTGGAGCAGGGCTTGTACATGCTCCGCACGCAGGTTCTTACCTTCCGTTTTTAGGATCCAACTCTTCCCTAGCAGGTACTCATCAGATTCACACTACTCTTTAGAAATGGCTACACTCTCCCCGGCAACGGCGCCAAAATGTGGAGCGATAAAAAGGTGTCTTTGTAACTCCTAATTACCTCACATTAATTGTCAACCCAGGCACGACTTTTTGTTTCAAGAGTGTACTCAGTCTGAGGCGGCTATTTACTCAAGAGTAATGTTTTGCAGTATAGTGCTTAAAATCCAAAAGTAAATGAAAGCTGGAAATAAAATCTACTTACAACAAAGCACTTTAAGACTTCAATCATGCATTCGGAAAAATAAGCAATGTATCAGTCAAGGGTCCAGTAATAATAAATCATCCTTTTGGAAACTGATGTAAAGGAAATTAGAGCATAGACCACGGGTCTGGGAGCTAAACAGTGAATGCCAAAGCTCACTACAGCCTTAGATCGTCTCTCACACCAAAACAACAAATGCGAGTAAAATGGAACGGCAGATAGCAAAATGGAACAACAAACGAACAACTAAGTCTCGCGAGTCGTAACCAAACTTAATCTATTAACCCAAATGCACTTTTCGCAATCAAATAACAATCTTTCACTTTTAAGGCAAGTTAAGCAGAACACGCTAATGGAACAACAATAACTATTGATAAATTATGAACAGCATTAATAAATCATATACGCACACAACACGCTGGAAGGCCAAATACAAATGCATAATAACTTAACACAGTCACACGTTAATAGTAATCTGAGTCTGATACCGCAAGTATTAACCCTGGTTAGAAAGGGTAACGATTACAATTCATAATGGAACCACAATGTCAATTGAATAGCAATCGTATGAAGTATAAACCATAGACAAATACAGTAATACCAGCTTAAGAAGGTTACAGCTTGGTTACTCTGCAATTAAACAGCAATAACGTTATATGGAGAACAGCAATGTTACATTAACAACTTTAAAGGAATAACAATACGTTAGAATGCACATTATGATTTTCTTGTTGCAGAGAACAAAATAGGAAATATAACAGAGCTGTAATAAAACACACCAGATTACCGATTCAAGCTGATAAGCAAAACCACGCAGAAATCAAAGAGATAATATACAGCGGCAAGTGTCCTCCGGGGCCGGGCCCTTAGCCTCCAAGGGAACACCGCCTTAAGTTAATCCAGACGCAGAGATGAGAGAACCACCAAGCTTATATTAATGCATCGGACAGAAGTACAATGAACCAGTTCTCACGAGACTCAATAATCAGAACTGATGTTTAACAGAAAATTACATAAAAACGTATCTCCAAATCATCCCCCTCTCTGATCTCTGTTCTGATTTAAATAAAGAGAGATCAGAGAGAAGTTACAATAAAGATAAGTACAACATGATTTCTATTACAAAATTAGATTGTTTCCAACCAATTGATCAACAAGAAGAAGGCGAATTTGGCTTTGCAGCTGAGATTTGGAGGACGGCCGCAACAACAGAACTGAGAAAATCATGCTTAAAGAACTCTGCGAATCTCTCAACACAGGCCGAATTTGGGCAAACCGTTCTTTGCAAAAGTTAATTGCGTCCGTTCTGGACAAAACCCATGTTCCGGATTTTCCAGATTCGTCTTCATTTGCTCATAATCTCAACCGCAAAACTGTCACTCCTTATTCCAGCGCATTTCTGAGTTGGCACTTTTAATGATCAAATCTTCAATCTGGAAATTATCTTGGAGGCTAAAAATGGTGAATAATGTTATAACCAACTTATTAAAACTATCATCGATAAAATAATTCATAATCATCAATTTATTAGAAATAAAGGAAGATAAATAATTTTCATCCATAAGAGCATAAATCATTTATAAAATGGATTTAAATAATAAATTATAACAAATGATATAATAGAGAAGAGTAAAAATGGATGAAATAAGTGTTACAAAGTGGTTGTATTCACGGCCCAACAACAGCTATCTTCTGCATGTCTTCAAGTGAAGATGGGTCTCTTTCATGCAGATGATATGCCATGTCGCCATCAAAAAAATCGGGAAATTTCAACAATGCTGGTCCCACAGGAGGCTTCAAGTGATCTGGAATAGCATTATACACAGCATTGAATCTTAAACAATAATCCTGCACGGTTTCACCCACATTTCTTTTAATGTTCTCATACTCAGACATAATTTGAAGTGGGTTCTTTTTTACCTCCCACCGGTCTAGGAACTGAGTGTGCAACTCCTGTAAAGTGCGAATTGAGCCTGGCGGTAAGGCTCTAAACCACTTTCTGACCTCAGCTCCGAAGCTTTGGAAAATCAGCCTGGTTGTTACATTCTCTGCTTCTACCTCATGTAAATAAAAAAAGTCATTCATTTTATCAACGTGCTGCTGGGCCGTGATGCTCTGAGTGGCATCAAAAATAGGAATTTTACTTTTATAGTCAGCTGGCATATCCTTGAGGACCTGGGGTAAGACCAGGGGTGAATACCTGGCAACCATAACTCTAGGTGGATTTACAGCAAGATTTGTAGGATTTGAGGGAGGTGTTGATGGAGGAGATGATAATTGGGAATTGACTGATGGGAATGTTGATGAATTGGGAGGGGGAAATGCTGTTTGTGATGATTCTGAAGGCTCAGGAACGTTAGTTATAGTGATGGACCGAGGAGAATTCAGAATGTAATCGTCAATGGAGGAATTTTCTCTTTGGACTTCAATATCGACAAGGAACTCAGGATCTAAAACTGTATCATCAATGTCATTTTCAGACTTGTTCATAAATAAAGAAAGCTAAAAATTCTCATCAAAGGAAAGATCTTCTACAAAAAACCACTCACTAGGCCAAGTATATGATCTGAAGACGGGCCTGGGGATTAATGATCCTTCTTGTCTTCTGACAATTCTTGGGATAAGATTTGGATTTTCGAACACAGGGGGAGGATTTGGATCTAGATTAGCCCTGGTGTATCTTCTTGAAGCCAGTGTGGTCGAATTTCTATTTCACAGAATTTTATTTCTAGCCTAGCAAACTCTGAACATCATCATTCAAAAGTCTAGAATTATCTGATGTACTGGGGAAATTAGCAAGTAAGATGTTACGTTTATAAAACTAGACTGGAGATTGACTGAAGCAACGTTTATCTACTTATGCACTTGCAAAGAAATGTGCAGTTTCGAAGGCTACCTGGCATAACTTTAGACTATGTCTGTAGTTTATAAAATGAATAACACTAACAAACAAACAATCTTGAGCTTCCCCAGTATGGTCGCCAGAGATGTTAGCACCCGAATTGGAACCCAGGTTGAAAAAGGGAAAAACAGGGTAACAACTAAACCACGCTCAGCCTTGTAGCTAGCCCTACAAGGACAGGAGAGGGCTCTCTCTGTGAAATAATATTCAATGGAATACAATAAATGGACTGATATTAGGCTAGATAAAATTATGGGAAAAATATTTAATAAAATGAGTGAATTAATTTTAGGGATGTGTGGGATATAAAGGGGACAGTTGAAACTGGGGATTAAATCAGGACACAAGGTATTTCATGGGGCAAGATAGGCAGGATATTTAGCAATTAAAGTTTAATAAGGATGGGATGGCAAGACTAGCAAGGAGCTAAAAAGGGCATAGTAAATGGATCGTTTTCAAACAGAAGAAAAACACAGAGCATGAATGATTTCCCAAGGCAGAGCATATAAAATGGATTCTACCTTTCTATCTTGAAAGCATTCAAAAGGAAATGTTTATGAATGAGAGGTGAAACATAAAAATTTACATATTAAACCAAAGAGAGAACACATGCTAAATCTCATACCACATGGATCCCACAAATCAGAGCTGCATCTTTTATTAAACCCTGTCAAACTATGCAATGGAGCACCGAGTTTTCTTCCACACTATCCCCCTACTACTTAATCCTTTCTGACTCCTCTCCAAATTATTTAGAATTACAATAAATAGGCTCAAATGTGGGAACACAGATCCACGTAACGAGGGAGCTGTTCTAACAGCTGAAGAACTGAAATACAATCATAGTAAAGAAATACAACAATCTGCCCCTGAAAATAAGGGACAACATTGCATTTGACCACTTGGAGATTTTGCTGCTATGTTGTATGAAAGAAAATAGGTAATCCGATGAACAGATTTCCTATTTTGCTGGTGCTGTAATAATCTCTGTTTTATATAAGCTTTCTTGGCCTTGGCTATCACTTTACTTTCTATTTTTTTTTACTTTGAAGAAAACTGAATTTTTCAAATAATATGCCTTTGAAATACAATACAATGAATTTACGCTTTCGTGAAGGGAAAAGCCGATTTTTTAAATGGAAGGATCAAAGGGAGGGAAGATGGAGTCCACATCGCAATCGACATCGGAAGGGGTAGGAGGGGGATACAACATATAACATGATTTTATAATATGCTGTGGGGTGTGTTTTAATAATCACAATTGGGATCGGAGGTCAGGTGAATTTGGAGCAGGCCACACAAAGCTCCGATGTGATTGCCGTAAGCTCGATGGGGGATATAACTATAGAGAAGGGAAATCAAAACGAACTTTATATAAAAGGGTAGAATGATTTTTATTGTAAAGGCAGAGGGCTAAAGGTGGGACCCGCATAATCGCAATCGAGAGAGGGACTTGCGATGATGCGATCGGGTAATCGGAAGAGAGACTTGCGATCGAGTAATCGGAAGAGGGACTTGCGATCAATCACATCGGAGTTTCTCGCGAAGGGCCAATCGAAGGGGGCATTATGGGAGTGTCGATTGCGATGGCCCGATTGGCTGTGAGCCATCAGATCAACGGGGGCAATCAACGGTCGGATGTGCATCGGAGGGGGGGCAATACAATCGCATCAGAACTTTTGGTTGAGGGTGATCGGGGCGTACATTTGGATGTTGTGATTTGCGATGGAAAGGACTTTGGGGTAGCGGGGTTTTATATGATATAAAACTTTATAATAAAGTTTCATCACAACGTATGGTGGGGAAGTGGTTTATGGAATAAATCGCATATTTGTTAAATTATTTTATAATGCGATTTTATAATCGGAAGGGGGGGAAAAAGGGATTTATAAAGGAAAATTTAAACCTTAATAAAACAAAGTTTAAGGGAAAAATGGGAAAATGGGAAGGGTTAGGATATAGAGGGATTTTTACTTCACTTAGGCATAAAATTCATTCCGGAAGTTAGTTATAAAAGTGAAGTATACCGTTGGAAAGCTCTTTCCGGCCTCTTTCTGATAGATCTTCTTGGAAGATGATTTGGCACTGAACATGCTGCGGAAAATTCTCTGAAGGCAGGGACATTGCTTTGTGGAGATAATAGCTTTTGAATTGTGACTTATTTCATATGATGACATGAAATTACATAATGAATGATAATAAAGGAAAAATATGATGTTTTCACCTCAAAACATGGTTTTGAGGTGAAAAGTACATCAAACTGAATAAAAATATAACTCTGATCTTCCAGGTGATGTGACTTTGAATTTATTGACTTCCTCATGACCTTGCTGATATTATTAACATTTGACTTATTAACTTGACCATGGTGAGACCCTAGAAACTGATGAGACCCATCCTATGACCTAATGACATGATTTGAGAGTGAAAGTGACTCATGAATAAAGACCATAGAAAGGAAAATCAGCAAGTACCTTATGAGGGAAAACTGATAAAAAATTACTACCATCAATGAATCCATGACCTAGCGGAATGGTGAAATTTATTCGGTATGAGGCACTTAATATGCAAAGGAAAAAGAGCAGTTTTGATCACTGATGGTAGTATGACTAGACTGACACTAACACATCCCATCCATCATCTCTGTTTAGGTTAACATGCCTTTTCTCCATTTCTAACGCTTCACTTAACTTACGGTGATGAAAATGGTCAATCTTAACAATTACCTTAGCTTCTTTGATGCAAATGTGATGCTTCATCTTTTCCGCATGTTCTGATAAGGAAGAGGAGCATGTCCTACAATGCTTAAGGTGCATCACGTGCTCATAAATCCTTTGATTAATAAAACGACCGATTTTCTTCAATATAAGGAGCCCCACAGGAGCAAGGAATTTGGTAATCACCTTTAACTTCCCTAGGGCTTATCGGGTCTTTAACCGATTTTAGAGAACTCCGAATAGTACAGAGGGGCTTGAAATTTGAAGAAACATTATGTTTCTTGAGGATCCTAGTGATCTTATCAGTATTCCCTTGAATAAATGGGAGTCGAACCCCAGATAACCAATCACTGGAATATTTTTTATTCCTTGGACATTTTTTCGACTTTTTGAAAATCTCTAAGGCCCTAAAACTTGCTATAGTTGTTCTTGTCGAAAACACTCAGTAGGTGGGATTTATATTCTTCGAGATGTTTCTCATCTGGGACTCTTAATGCTCTGGTAGCTAAGGTGTTGATAACACCTGGCTTTTGAGCCAGGAAATGATGATAACTAGCATGAAGATACCGCTCCGTCTGCGTTTTCTTTCTAAAGACCTGATGAGAGAAGGAACCATCATCATTTCTTGAAATAAGAACGTCAAGAAAAGGAAGGCTACCAACAACTTCAGATTCCATAGTGAACTTTATGGAGTCCGATTGGTTGTTTAGATGATTGAAGAAATCTTCTAAATTCTCCTTGCCATGAGGCCATATAACACAAGAGTCATCTATGAACCTTTTCCCCTATTGTTTTAATTAAGAAATTATAATATAATAATTAGTAACTAATCTAAATATAATATGACAATAAAATATTTTAATAAGTTAGTTCATTTCCTCCCTGCTTGAGTCAAACTAGCTGTTATGCCTTAACGGCTAGTTGGATCCTCTCCCCATGTTTTTAAACCTGTCTCATGGATATGATTTTTTCTCTTGTCTCTAAGATGAACCACACTAGCTAGTTCAAAACGCTTTGTCAATTCATGATCATATGTGGTTATTACCGAAAGAAGTTTTTAACAAATTATGGATCACATAAGCCATATTCAAAAAATAAAACAGATTTGTTGATCAAGTTGATTTTTCGATGTATTACATCACTTATTTCAATGCACCCAAAACTTTATAAAATATTGAAATCCATAAAATAAATCAAATGTAAAATTTTTTGTTTTCATGAATTTCATTGAGGGTGGTTGCAAAAAATGTGTTTTGTGTAGAGTTGATCAAATATTACATATTTATGATTAAAGTTAGTAGCATTTTGTGATTAACCAAGCCATGGATTGACAATGTTAAATTGAAGCATGTAAACATTGGGCATTCAACTTAGTAATTCATTGGTGTTTCATTTCTCTTGCTAAGGATTTGTGATCAAAGCTAGTGATAGCTTGTACTACAAGCAAGTAGTAGAGTATGAAACATAAGGAGGTGTTAGAATATGAATAATATGTATAATGTGGCCATTAAGGTGAGAGATTCAGTGATTTGTAAACTCTCATGGATATTCCATTGGAAAATTTCATCACACACTACATGGAAAATACCCTCTAGTGGATGTTTTTGAGGAAGCCCTTATAAAAATAGCCCAGATATCCGTTTGTAGCGGAGGTCTCTGGAGGAGGTTGGGAGGTGGAGGTTTTTGTGGATGTTTTTTTTTCGATGTGTTTCTCATCATAAACTGCACCTGTGCATTTAACTCACTGCTGTCGTCCATTGCCCACCTTTTGGAGTTAGAATTTTGGATAATAGTGGGAAAATTTAGTTTTTCAAATTCTTCAGCAAATATGCCTCCTCGATGTCCAAATGTACATGTATTTTACTTTTTTATCAATAATTAAATGTTTTAGCAGATCAGATTTTTCAAAATGCTTAAATTTTACCATTTAAAAAGAAAATTCCTACGCAGTGCGCTTGAGCCGTTTGGTTCACACCATTTGCGGTGCTACCTGTAAATTTACAGGCCACACCATGAACGATGCTAACAGAAACCGTACCAGGTTTCGATGTGGTACCGAAAAGGCGCACCGTGTTTTTTTTTAAAACCTGATATGATGGTGTGATCGTTTAAATAACCACACCGTTGACTATGTACCAGTGTCGGGAGAGAAATGCACTAAACAAACTATGCTCCCTAGGGTGGATAATTCGGTCAGTGCACCACCCTTCTAACATCAGTACATAGTCAACGGTGTGGTATTTTACATGACCAGACTATTGACCACGTACTGATATCAGGAAGGCGGTGTGTTGACTAAACTATACGCCCCAGGGTGCATAGTTTGGTTAGCGCACCGCCCTTCTAACATCAATACATAGTCAACGGTGTGGTCATTTATAGGAATGCACCATTGACCATGTACTAATCTCAACAGGGTGGTGCACTGACTAAATTATCCTCCTTGGGGTGCATAGTTTGGTCAGCGCACAACCCTCCTGACACTGGTACATAGCCAACGGTGCAGTCGTTTAAAAGACTGCACCATTGACCATGAATTATTGTTGGGCAGTGCGTTGACCTAAATATTCGCCCCAGGGTGGATATTTTCTTTGATGCACTGTAGAAGAAAGTACATTTCATGTTTTACGATGTGCCAAAAATTTCCCTGCGCACCAAGGACGGTGCACGATAAAAACAGATGCACCGGTACTGGTGCATGAATATTTTTTGGGGTGCACCGACTATATTTTTTTCAATATATATATATATATATATATATATATATATATATATATATATATATTTGTAAATACATGTCTCAATTAATAAAAAAAATGTATTTAATATGTGAATCATTCAATGACGTCAAAGGAGAGAACAAAGGGAACATCAAGAACATATGGAGGACTAGTATAACGTGGTTCACCTATGGGAGGCACGAGAGAGGGAAAGACTTATGTACCCTTGCCCTATTACGATAGCCACCTAGTTTCTCCTGAGGAATGTAGGCCTCCTCAAGTTCTATGAGGAGGCCACATCCTTGAGGGGCCATAATGGGTTATTGGGACAACTCATCTTCACGTGGGATGCCCACCGAAAGGATTTTTGGGTCGGTCCTAACCAGTGGTACGCACCCACTGAGGAGGACATATATTTTATTAATGGCCTATCTAGGAGAGGGCAGGATTTGCCCCAGTTCCTAGAGGTCCTCATGGGCTATGCAACAGGGGGTCAGTTGGTGTACTCCAGAGGTACATTAGCGACGATATACCTTCTCCTGCAAATTTTTTAGGTATCCAGTGTTCAGTTACATATTGCTTCATTGGTGCAGAGGAGGTGAGGTGCCTCTCAATACTCTTGACGATCATTGTACACCATGCCAATGATGGGCAACGTATTAGTTTCCTGTTTTTATTTTATGTTGATTCTTTATTATAGGCGCCATGACTTGTGAGGTGGTCTGCGATTTTTTTGCGGCAATTTTATACAACATTAGATAGATGTCAATCTCAGGCATGTGGGAGGTTGACCTTCCCTTTTGCTTCAGAATTATTTTGTTTATTTTTTGAGAGGTTTCCAAAGACGAGGCCTACTTTTGTTCGACAGCCTTGTAGGCCGATGCTGCATGTACAGATGGAGATGTGGGGCTCGATGATGCCCAAGAGGAGTGACTCTGACTTTTCCACGAGGATATCTCATGGTGCACTAGAGTTTCTATCCAGTGTTGATGATCACACCTTCATTCTGTTGACATGTCTGTATGATGGTTTGGATTGGCGAGGGTGTGCCAACATCCTCTTCACAGAGCATGAGTCGCCGGATGCGAGAGGTAATATTAGTGTTTTCTTTAAATTTATTCTAACAAGTTCTTTATATTTTTTTATTAAATTGTTTAATGAAATTGTCTAATTATTGTTGTGTACTTATATATATTTTGTAGATATTGGGTCATTTGTTGGCGATGAGATTCCACCTCCACCAAATGATCCAGGTGTAGATCCTGTTGATGAGGAGATGGAAGAGGCGGAGTATCAGGTTGGTGACAGACCTGGTCCTGATCAAGCACAGATACTTGCAGGTGTGAGGCATAGGCCTGACACCCGATTTAGGATGGAGTTGGGTGACCAAATCTATCGACTGCTAGTTAAGTAGAGAGTCAGGCCTGTTACTATCAAAGAGATACAGGCTGATGATAGGCTAACAAAGATATGGAGAGTCATGCCCCGTGATATGTTTAATGTCATGTGGCATATCGTTGGAGCTACCAGAGTACTGGCACGGACAAGGAAGGCCGGTAGGCATGGTGGAGATATAGTACGACAGTCGAGCAGTGCATCATCTGATGATCATGATCATGAGGGGAGTGATCATTGTTCTATTACTCCACCTCCTCCTCCACCTCGCACTGGAGATGATCATGATGACCAACCTGATTCTTTGCAACAAAAGAGCCATTGAATCCTTGGGATTATAGGCATGTGCCTCAATATCTTAAAAGGAGGACCACACGGTTTACCCTTATTTTTTTATTTATCATGTGTGTCATGCCCACTTTTCAGACATATCTCTTTGTCTGCATATTCTCCTCTATATAGAATACAATCATTTGGACATGCATGATATGATATGTACTCAACACCCAACATTTTCAACAATTTCTTTGCCTCTTCCCAGCTACCGGGAAAGACATTATCACTCGAAAGAACCTTATCTTTGAATACACTATAGTTGGTGATCATGGAAAATATTAAATGTACATTAATGCTGATATAATTATTAACGTTTGTAAAATTGACCATTTTTAATGTTCATTATGTGATTATATTTCTCAAAATATAAGGGAGGAGTTGATGGTCAATTACCTCAAAGTTTCTAAGAAACATGCATTCGACAAGCGAAACGTTGCTTTCAAGTTGTACAATAACATCGTTGTCCCCAACTGGATAGACTTTGACTGACCTCCAGGTCCAAAGAGAGGGGTGGTGGAAGCAAATTTAAGGCTTTCAAAAAAGGTATCAGCGATATAAGCATCATTCTCTAGCTGATCATCATTCTGGAATGTATCTAAAAATATTATCTCCATGGCAGTCGTATCCCTTAAGTAATCATCCATACCAACCTCTAGTTTCTTGCCTCCATTGCCAGCTTATGAAGAACTACTATTGCTGTAGTCATTCCTAATTGGTGAATCTGGACGTAGTGGGAATTGAATAGGTGGTTGATTCAACCATTCTTGGTATCATTGCCCTCCAAGTTTTTATCTTAATTCAGCCTTCTCTCGATTTGACGTTGTCATGGGGTTTTATGGAAGATGGTAGGTAGGTCACTCATCATCACTAGAATCCTAATAATTTCAAAAAATATATTTGAACATGATTAGTAAAAAATCTATGATATCAATTAGTAAGCATGTCGACAATGCATGATTAATTGGTTTGACTTTGAAATAATTACATTAATATACCAAACAATTATTATTACCATTATTGTCCCTGAATTGTGGCTAGAAGATGCAATGTTACAATTGGCAGGGTGAAGTGGTTGTCCATTTTCATCTACCAAATGCGCCTTGCGGTATGCTGCTCCTGATAAGAGCTTTTGACGTTTTGAAGCTATTTGAATATTTTTTGCATATGAACTCGATTATGAATCTGCATGAACCTACAAATTTATATACATTAATTTTATTCAGCTGATTGACATGGATAAAAAAAAAAAAATCAATTAGATAATGAAAATATAAATAAAATCTTAAGTAAATATTACGTCTCGAGATGAATAGGGAGAAATCCATGATGGACTTTGAGAAATATAATGGAATGAGTTGGATTTTGAAGAATTGTCCATTCAATATAATTATGATATTTTCTCCCTGCATTTGAGCAAAATAAACAATAAATTTGGGTGTATATACCTAAAAGTAATTTCGTTGCCTTAAAAATGGACTTATTGTTATCGGTGCTAATGTACCGTTAACCGTACCGGTGCATTTTAGTTACTACGCACCGGTGTTGTGTTATTAATTTATGCACCGACGTGGTTAGATAAAAAAAGCACCGAATAACTGCAAATAAAAAAGTCACAACTTTATTTTTTTAAAGTGAAAAAAAAACGGTAAATTGAAAAATGGGCAGAAATTTATTTTCGAAAATCTATTTTCATTAAAAAAAATTCTTTAAATAGTAAAAAAATTTCATTGTTTCATTAGTTTTGCAAAAAATTTCATGGAGAGATATGCACGAGAGACATACCTAGAGCAAGAGAGTACGAGAGAACTGTGGAGTAGCGAAATAGTTTCAAACATAACTATTCGGAGAATCATAATTTCAAGCATCTAGTGATTTAAACCATGTAGTATAGAATTTCAAACCATGTGGTGATTAAATTTTACTGTAATAATTTTTTTTTTTATAGTTTATGTTTGATTTAATACATGGTAAGTAAAATTTTAAAATTTTACTGTTCATTTTCAGAAAAAAAAAAAGAATCCATTCTTACTCTAAACCCTTGATTCTTTTTGTTTATGCCCTTGCTTCTTCCTGTTTGTATGACTTTAGAATTAGGGCTTTTCATTTTAGATTTATATGGTTTGTATTGCTATATATATAGGCCTATGACATATAAACTGCAATATGACTTGCATATTCATATCCCAATCCATGTTGGCCCTTGCGTGAATTTAAAAAAAAAAGAATTTTTTAATCGATGTGCCCTGTGTAAAATAGCGCACCGATGCACTATTTTATTACAGTGCACCACGCATGTACAGTTTGATTAAAAAAAATTAAAAACAATTTTTTTTTAATCCATGCAGCCTGTGTAAAATAGCGCACTGTGCACGTAGTGTTAGATAAAAATAATTTAAAAACATATATTATTTCATTATAGCGCACCGCACACATACTGTTTGATATATATATATATTTTTAAATTTTATGTCTATGTTAATTGGTGCACCAATTAACATATAACACACCGGGTCTCCTTGTTGACAGAGAGAACTGTACGGTGGTCCCTTGTTTTTTTGGTGCGTTTATAAGAACATGCCGCATCACCTCCTCCACGAAATCTTATGCTACAAAAACTAACACCTGAGGATTTTATTAATTTGTTTGTGTTAATCAGTGCACTGGTTAACATATAACACACCACGTCTCCTTGTTGACAGAGAGCACCGTACGGTGTTTCTACTGTTTTGGCGGTGCATTTATAAGAACACGTCGCACTGACGTCGGTGCATAATTATTGAAAGGCACACCATTTTCTTGATTTTTTTTTTACATGAAAATTTTATGATTTATTTATAAAATATATTAATGAATGGTATGGTACAGGTTTCATATTGATAAAGAAATGGATGACAAGAGATCAAGTAACAAAAATACTAACAGCACATCGAGGAAAGAAAAAAAGCGAAGTTCTTTGTAAATTCTTTACACAAGTTATTATTTTTGAACTATATATATGTTTAACTAATATGTATGTAGAAATTTATTAATATTGATATGTATTACACGATTCTCCTGATATAACAAATTAATGTTATGTTAAATACAAAATCCTTCCACTTAATTCTTTGCGGAAATTAAATCACCAATTGAAAACACATGGAGAAAATCAATCGCACATAAACAATATGTTTTACTGGGAAAGATTAAAGCTAAAAACCCCAACTATCATATATTATGTATATCAATGAAATCATGTAACAATCTCATACAAAGCTTAGTACATCAAGCTCCCAGTACAATATAGAATCTTCACACACTGTCATGTAGAAATTTGCATATCTATGCACCAATTTCTTGCCTCTTGATAGCTTGCCTCCACTGCACAATCCCTGCTGAAGAAGACCCCTAAATGAATTCGATTTTTCCTTGCTTGCACTGTGAAATCCTCATTGGAAACTCCAATGTCTTTGTAGATGCATTGAATGCATCATTACAGTCACAACAAATAGTCCATCTCACCCTTTCACCTATCTCTCCACTGGGTCTCCACTGGAACTAACATGCAAGTAGTTAACTGCTGTATTTGTTCAGTTGCAAGTGAGTTATTAGTTGTGACTTAATTAAATAATTAATTCACTAAACTCTCACTAGTGTATCTTTAGTTAGAACTAGATACAACTAGCACAACTGAGTTTAACTCACTTAACTGAGTTAAACTAAATAACAACTCCCATAACTACTCTTCCAACTCTGTCAAACTATGCCACTTCAGTTCTAACTGAGTCCTCCGTGCATGAGTCACCAACCACCCTAGGAATTTCGTAATTCCTTCAGCCCACTGATGTGCCACATATGTTCATTGAAATAAAGTGCTCCAAGAGAATATGTTACTATTTAGAGTCTGATTATTAATAAGGGCTAATAATAATCGACATGTGAGCTATTTTTAGATATGCGGTATAAAAATAGACTTTGCCCATATGTCTAAAAATATAATCTCATCTATTTTTCCAACTTGATCAACCATATAAAAATAGCCTCCTGCAACTTATATCATATGCTCACCATGTCTAAAAATAGACATACACCTAAAAATAGCTTGCGGGCCCCACTTAGTGAAGGTGCTTACTTTTCACTAAGCTCATCATCTTGTTGAATCTCAACACTCCCTCTCAACAAGATAGGGATTATCCTTCACCTTGATCCTGCCTCTATGGTATTCTAATTTGCTCCTATTGAGCGCCTTCGTCAAAATATTGTCATCCTGATCTTCCGTAGGAATGTACTGAAGCAACATGATCTTCCACTGCACACAATCTCTGATATGATGATATCAGATATATATATGCTTAGATCTATCATGAGACACAGGATTAATCGAGAGTTTAATGCAACTCTTATTATCACAATGCATCACTCCAGGATCTAAATGATAACTGAACAAACTGACTAGCATCTTCCTCATCCAGATAACCTCACATGTAGCTTAACTTGTTGCCATATATTCTGCTTCCACTGAACTGAGTGCCACAGATCTTTTTTTCCTGCTGTACCAAGAAACTGTTGTAGATCCGATATTGAAATCCCCTCCTAATGTGCTCTTTCTATCCTTCGGGCTGCATGCCCAATCTGAATCAGTGAAGCCATGCAACTCCCCCTCATTCGTTTGTCTGTACCATAATCCATACTCAGATGTTCCCCTGAGATACCTTAGGACATGCTTGCCTGCCTTCCAAAAGAACTTGGTAGGCGTAACCATCACTTCACTAAGCTGGTTCACCGCATAGCATATGTCTGGTATTGTATTAACTAAATACATGAGTGAACCCACCAACTGTCGATAAACAGTGGCATCCACTACCTCTGCCGATGTAACATCCTATTTCCTCCAATTTCCTGGAAGAGGAGTATCCATGGGCTTGCAGTCCTCCATGTGAAACTTGCCAAGTATCTCTCGAGAATAATTTCCTTGAGACACAAACAGTTCACCTTCTCACTGCCATATTTCCAATCCAAGGAAATAATGAAGGAGGCCCAAATCCTTCATCTCAAACTCCTTTGCAAGATTTTCCTTGCATGAGTGTATCAACTTCTCATCACTCGTTAGTATTAAATCATCAACATAAAGAAAAATTATTAAAAGCTTACCCTCCACCACAATTTGGTATAGGTTTGCATCTGCCTCACTCTTGGTGAAGCCAAGTCCGGTGAAATAGCTGTCGATCCGAGTGGACCAAGCACATGGTGCTTACTTCAGCCCATACAAGGCTCTTTTGAGTCTGCACACATGCGACTCGCTGCTGAAGATCTCAAATACTTCAGGTTGCTCAATGTACACTTCTTCCTTAATGATACCATTAAGGAACGTAGTCTTCACATCCATCTAATGAATGTGCTAACCCATCTGCACTGAGAGAGCAAGGATGGTCCTTATGGAAGAATACCGTGTGACAGGTGAAAAGGTTTCTTCATAATCAATCCCCTTGATCTGTGAGAAGCCTCGGGCAACAAATCTTGCCTTATACTTCTCGACGCTCCCATAAAAAACTTGCTTTACTTTGTAGATCCATCTCAAATCTACCACTCATTTACCCACCGGCCTCGGAACAATCTCCTAAGCACTATTTCTGACTATGGAGTCATAATCCTCCAACATGGCATCTAACCATGTGGGCTCCTGTGCTTCTTTCTCAAAGGAAGATGGCTATGTCACGATACACTTGTTCATAAGAGCCATGTATCTAGTAAATTGGTTAGGTGACTGTCTCTGTCTGCGCTGTGAGGTAGGGACCCCTACATTCTCTACCACATCAAGCTTCGGTCTCTCAAATTTTGTGGTATGCTTCTTACCTATTCTGATGTTTGGTTTTGCATGAGTGAACTCCTCCACTCCATGAATCTCCTCCTGTGGCCGATCCACATCTAGAGGCTCATGTTTGGGAGCAAGTATCTCCTCTTCTGCATGCAATTGTAGCTCCCTCTCAAGCGACAACTTCATGGCCTTCACCTCATTGAATTTTATATCCCGTCGCACCATAGTCATCCGACTGTTTGGATAATACACACGATAATTATGGGGTGTTTCTGTGTACCCCACAAATATCCCAGCTTCTGCAGTTGGATCCAGCTTCTTCCTGGTGTCCTTGGTCACATGAATGTAAATAGATGAGCCAAAAATTTTCAAATGAGAAATATCATGCTTCTTACTAGTAAAAGCTTCTTCAGGTGTACTCATGCCAAGTACTCTATGAGGACAACGTTTTTGCACATAAACCACAGTGTTGCATGCTCTCGCCCACAAGTGCATCGGTAGGCCCTGGTCATGTAACATAGCTCGTGCAACACCCACAATCGTTCTGTTCTTCCTCTCCATGACCCCATTATGCTGTGGGTTATGAGGCACTATGAGTTGTCTTCGAATTCCTTCTTTGCTACAGAAGTCTTTGAATTCATTCTAGATATATTCAGCACCATTATCACTCCGCAAAGCCTTCACTTGCTTCCCTAATTCATTCTCCACCAATTCTTTGAACTCACAGAAATTTGAGAATGTTTGATCCTTCTTCTGCATGAAGAAGATCCAACATCTATGAGAATAGTCATCAACAAAAATAACATATTACCTGTGTTTTTCTGTTGAAGCAACCGAGAAAGGTCCACACATGTCTGTGTGAATTCTCTCCAGGATCATCGAAGCATGGTTCTCCTTCTCATGAAAGGTGGTCTTCACAAACTTACCCATAGTACATCCCTAGCACTAATCTAACTGTGCAAGAGTACTCTTGGGAAGTCCAGTAGAAATTTGCTGCAAAATCTTCATGGCACCATGGTGAAGATGGCCCAATCTCCTGTGCCATCATTCGCCCTCATCTCGACTCACCACTTCTTCTGCTTTTCCCATAATTGCAGTGTAGCCATCTACATCCAGCTTGTAGAGATTCTTAAATTGAATCCCTATCCTCTTGGTTTGACCCGTTGTTTCATGTTGCAGGAAAGCTTTTCCCTCACTAAAAACAACGTCATAACCTCTGTCCTCCAACATCGCGACTGAGACCAAGTTCTTCTTTAGAGCTGGAACATGCATAACATATTTCAACAGAAATGGTTTACTTGAATCCCTCTCAAAGGTAATGGTTCCAATTCCGGTCACACTGTATCTACCATCGTCGCCCATCTCTATATGAATTTGGAGATCCTTCTCCTCCAAGTCACTAAAAAACTCCTTGTCTCCCGTCATATGGAAGGAAGCACCACTATCAAGATACCACACCAATCCCATTGCACTCTAAACCAAGCATGTGATCAAAGAGAAATCAAGTTCAAATTGCGAGGCTAAGGCCTTACCAGCTGCAGCTCCAACAACCTTCTTGTTCGTGACATTAAAAACACTTCACCTTGGAAAAATCCAGCTTCTTGCCTTTAGCCTCGAATTTTGGATAGGATTTCTTCCTCTTCCATTTCCTTTCTTTGGCAGCCAAAGAAAAATTCTCTTCATCACCATTCTTTGATGAAGAGCCATCCTCCTACACAATATCTGACCAAAATCGCTCCCAATCCGGCAGTTTCTCCCGTCCATTGACAGAGTCTTCGTAGCTATGCCAACTCTTAGGAAGCCCAAGGAGAGCCTAGCTCACCAATTCATCATCCAAAACTATAATTCCCACACTCCCCAAATCATCCCTACATTGGACAAACTTCGTGAGATATTTTGGAATAATGTCACCCCTCTCAATTTTGATTTTTCTGAGCTTATCTTTCAGCGCCAACTTCCTGTGGTTGCTGCTACTTTGGAAAAGATCTGTCAAAGCCTTCCACATTAAAAATGGAGTGGCTTTCCCATGAAGGCTTGAAACAATATGGTATTTCACATCTTCAAATAGAATTCTTCTTGTCTTTGCTACCTTCTTTTTCCACGCATCAAGTAATGGAACATCGCTAGAACTAGGCTTAAGAAAATTGCTATCGATGAACTCCTTCAGACTGTTATCTTCAAGCACCACCTCCATCCTGTCCTTCCAGGATATGTAGTTCGAGCTACCCTTAAGGGCATACTCCAACCGCAACCCATTGAAATCAATTTCAATGAATACTCAATTGTCGCACCAAGAAATCTCTATAGAAAATTCGTATTGTCCACTAGCACAAAACTCAACACCGCTTCAATATTGCAATCTCCAGTGATTAACACTGCTTTGATACCATGTATAAATTTATTAATACTGATATGTATTACCATATTCTCCTGATCTAACAAATTAATGTTATGTTAAATACAAAATCCTTCCACTTAATTCTTTGCCGAAATTAAATCGTCAATTGCAAACACATGAAGAAAATCAATCGCACATAAACAAGAGGTTTTACCGGGAAAGCTTAAAGCTAAAAACCCCAAATATCATATATTATGTATATCAATGGAATCATGTAACAATCTCATAAAAAGCTTAGTAAATAAATCTCTCAGTACAATATAGAATCGCCACACACTGTCATGCAGAAATTTGCATATCTATGCACCAATTTCTTGCCTCGTGACAACTTGCCTCCACTGCACAATCCCTCCTGAAGAAGACCCCTAAATGAATTCGATATTACCTTGATTTCACTGCACAATCCTCATTTGAAACTCCAAAGTCTATGTAGATGCATTGAATGCATCAATATAGTCACAACAGATAGTCCATCTCACCCTTTCACCTATCTCTCCATTGGGTCTCCACTGGAACTGACATGCAAGTAGTTAACTGCTGTATTTGTTCAGTTGCAAGTGAGTTATTAGTTGTGAATTAATTAATTAATTAATTCACTGAACTCTCACTAGTGTATCTTTAGTTAGAACTAGATACAACTAGCACAACTGAGTTTAACTCACTTAACTGAGTTAAACTAAATAACAACTCCCATAACTACTCTTCTAACTCTGTCACAACTTTGCCACTTCAATTCTAACTGAGTCCTCCATGCATGAGTCACCAACCACCCTAGGAATTTCGTAATTCCTTCAGCCCACTGATGTGCCACATCTGTTCACTGAAATAAAGTGCTCCAAGATAATAAGCTACTATTTAGAGTCTGATTATTATTAAGGGCTAATAAAAATCGACATGCGATCTATTTTTAGATATGCAGTCTAAAAATAGAATTTTCCCATATGTCTAAAAATAGAATCTCATCTATTTTTCCAACTTGATCAACCATCTACAAATAGCCTCCTGCAACTTATAGAATATGCTCACCATGTCTAAAAATAGACATACACCTAAAAATAGCTTGCATGCCCCACTTAGTGAAGGTGCTTACTTTTCACTAAGCTCATCATCTTGTTGAATCTCAACAATGTATTGTTTACCGTGTATCATGTAGAGCCACAAAATGACAAAGCTCGATAATATTATTTTTGATATAATACCAGAAGAGCGTAAAAGCTTGATGGAAAAATTGCAGAAGGATGAATCACGTGAATGAAAAAATACTATCGATCCAATATGAGTTTCTTTTTTTAATTTTCATTAATATAATACTTAAAAATATTAGATAACATGTTTCAAACAATATGTTAATTCACATATGTTTAGTCTTCTACGCGGACCATCAAATTAGAAAAGGAATGTTGTTCTAAGAAAAGAAAAAAAATAGAACATGCAAATGAAAATGAATTTCTCCTTAGCTCATGTGGAGTGGTGCTGGAGGTTAACGAAAGGGGGTAAAAATTTTACAAAACTTTGAGGGATCTAGTGGAATGAATGTGTAGATGTTCTTTACACTTACAATACAAAAATCAATCAAATGATTCCAAGCACAAAATTTTGTCTAAACTACAGGATGAGTTTCCATAGAATTGGTCAATGAGACATGTGAGACTTTTAATAGCAAAAACGTACAACAAAAAAAATAAGGAATGAAAAAGTAATATTCCTTTAAATGTTTTTCTAGAATTATATGTATATATTACTAGAAAGCAATCATTTAAAAATATAACTTTTGTTATATTTAATTTTCATATATCAATATAAAAATTAGATAGTTTATTGTCATGTTACATTTTCAGCAAGATTATGAAAATCTCAAAGGATGAACACGCTGATATTAGAACTATGCCAGTAGGAATGTCTAAAAAGGTGTACAAGGAGATGGGAAAATAAATGGACATAATTTCATCAGACGAGAATCCATGTCAACAACAACGTGCTTCAAATGTAATATGTAATCATTGAAAATTTTGATTACGTACAATAAATAAAAAATCTAGCATTAAATATTAATTTTCAAGTATTTTCTTGCAGACAAGAAAAGAAAATGGAACCCATTCAACACATAAAACAAGACGAGAAGGAAGAAAAAGGTTGATATCTAAGTTTGTGAGTAATTGTTACTTCCTTATAACAATTTAACTAGATTTAATTTTTGTATATTTTAAGTTGTTTTAAAACAATCATCATTGAATGTCTTCAAATAGGTGCTAATATAAAAAGAAGAATCATCATGCAAATTGATTGACATTGGGTTAAATATGGATTGTCAGTATATGTTGGCATAGTAGAAATTAATTATGGAATTTGTAAGCATCTATCGATCTTGTTTTACTTAGCTCCGTCTATCATTAATAGAACAAAAAAATCTTTTATATTAATTATATGATTTGTTATGGGATATAAAAATTGCAGGAAACAAAGTATGGAACTACGCCAATAAATGAAATATTGAAAGATGACATGAAATTTGGTTTCGAAAGAATGTGTATAGTTCATGATTAAATTCTTGCTATGGTACTTCATTTCTTTTCAATTTACATTGATGTATATTATTTAATATTGCAATTTCATTATTCTCACCAATGTATATACACTCATTACTATTTATTTTTATGTTTATAGATGGAAGTTGAAGAAGAAGAAAAAAATCAACACCGTGAACAAAAAATTCCTCAAAATAGCCCAAGTCATGGAAGTAGCTCAAGTAGTGAGAACAGTTCAAGCGAAGAATGATGATCAATATGCTCGGATATCAAAGCAAGGCGTTGTATTTTTTGAAATATTTGTCTGTGAAATCAGACATTTTGTTTAATGTAGTGGACATAGTGTCCCAATTGAAAGACAGAGGGATACCAATAACTGCCCCATTTTGTATGACAAAGAGTGTCTTATTCATATATATATAATAAAGTATGCTTTAATTTATTCTATTGCATTCTCCATTGTCACTGTGAAATGTTACACCACTAATTAAATATATGGATGATTAAATATTATAATGAAGAGATGCGAAATCTGATGATATGATATAACAAACTAATCCAAACATCACATTCAAATGCACTAATAAAAATTTAATTGATATGAATACTGTTATAAGATATGTGTCGACTTTTGATGAATAATGAATTTTAAAAAATTGCAATAATTGCACCGTCACAGGTCGATGTTTCAAAAAATACAAAATGAACACCAATGCGTGTTAGTTACTGTGCACCGGTGTGTTTGTATTCTAATGCACAACAACGTGTTTCTACGACCTATGGGCACCGCAGAAATACCAATAAAAATTAAAACACTTGGTGCGTTTGTGTGATAGTGCGCACAAGTGCATTGTATCATACTGCACACCAATGCGTTTCTATGACCTATGGGCTACCGCACAAATACCAATACCAATTAGAATGATCGGTGTGCTTGTGTGATGCTGTGCGCAGATACATTTGTATAATATTATGCATCGGTGCGTTTATACAACCGATGGGCACCACACAAATAACAATACCAATTATAATGGCCTGGTGCGTTGTATCACCTACAGTGCGTTCGGTGCGGTTTTACACCTTAACGGCCTGGTGCATGCACCTTCAACCACCCTGGTGTGACTGTGTCTGACATGCACCAGGACATTGATAAATGCCCAGGGGCATTCAAAATTTGTTTTCTGTCTTGGTTCTTTGTAGGTTTACAGTACCAGTGCGTTCACTGTACAACGCACTGGTGCGTTGACACCTAATTAGTGCACCGATGAGAAAAAAATCTGTAACAACCTCTGGCTGCCCAATTTGTTTTAGTTGTGTTGAAATTCCATTAGAAGCTCCGCCAAAACCTTCGTTACCGAAAATGAATGTTGTAGCAAATGTTTTTTGACAATTTTGGCCAATTTTATAACACTAAAAACCTCCGTTATAACCTCCGCTAGATGGTCTTTTCCTTTTAGTGACAATAAATCTTATAAATTATTCTGAAATATTAAACTATGCGAATTATTTTCCCCGATATCCCAGAGTAATTAACTATTATATTTTCTCAAATTTATGAAATAACTAAAATAAGAAATGGAAATAATAGGCATATAAAAACACAATCTCACAAATGAACACCAAAGTTGTCCTAGGAAACCCATTATGGGTCAAAACTGAGCTAGAAGGTTATATCTATCCTCTTTTATCTTTGCTTTAGCTATAAAAATTCACATACAAAGGAATGGAAACTCATTATGGAGTTATCTTTTAACATTGTGGTTTAGATTATTGCTACAAAATCCTCCTCTTCCTCTGTTACGCTCACAAGATAATAGTCTCAAATGTTTTTACAATCTATGGAACAATATGTTATGCTAAAGAGTAGAACCCCTTCGCCTCCTAACGACTCAGTATGTAACATAGCTCGAGGGACATCGAGGGGTAGGGGTTTGAATTCATTAGCCCTCAATTTTTATAAGGTTTTGGACCTTATAAAACCTTCTTGAAAGTCCACATGTGTGAGTAATGGGGGGATGGTGTAGCATCCACTTATCCCATGGTGATGAACAAGGTACATCAACTTGTGGGAGGCATAGATTTTGCATAAAAGCTTCGATTGAGGTGATTTTTGAAACATTGGAAATGTATCCATGTGTAGATCAATTTCAAGGATGTTTGCATAAGTTCTAGAAATTGTGACACTTAAAAACATTGTTTAATGCTTAAAAAATGTTCTTAATGTTGGGAAAAGTACTAAGAGGTGGGGGGAGGGGGGCGGGGGGGGGGGGGGGGTGAATCAATATTTTAAACTCACTTAAAATTTTCAATTTATTATTCTGATATCCATATGCTACTCTCGCTCATGCAACCCGCGTATGCACGCGAATTTAGTAAAGGAAAACTATGTATATCCAGGTAACTAACTTTTTAGCATATGTTTAACTTTAACCAATGCATCATTACTTCATTAGACTTTAATTAAACAATAACCATGAGGAGTAAGAGCAGAATATACCATTACACATAATAAACACAACAACACATGAGGACACCGATATTTTTAGATGGCCCAAACCAATGTGGGAGAAAACCACCCTTATTTTCGTCTCTGTCTTCTTCTTTTATTATAATGGAAAAAATCTTACAATCTTGTACTGGCACAGACTTTGTTGATCAATGGTTGTCATTGATATCAACCCAAGCAACACCAGGGGTTATCCCAATATTGCATGGGAATTTTGACCTACCAAATTACTATATTCTGGGTCAAGAATGATTTTGATGGTTTCTACTTATTGAGATGTTTCTGTTGATATATGGAACACCATGTAATTCTTCATGGTTTGAGAGATATTCATGTTTTAAGTTTGTAATCCCAGTTAGTGGGCTAAAACCCCATGGGGTTGTGGCATGGGTCATTGAAAAGTAAATAATTAATAATTTTTAAGCTCCTAAAATCCCTCCCATGTTCACTTGTTGAAGCCCCTCTCAACCTAATCATTTATATAAATTGTGATCCTCATATCCTCCTTATGCAGAGATTTTGTTGCAGATATTGTCATTGATGGCAAAGGAATTGGCAAAGACAGGAGCAACACCTAAACTATCCATAAGGCAAAAGAGACAGAGCAGTAGAGTTGAATTAGGGGTTTAATACAGTTTTCAAAGGAGATGACAAAAGGGAGAGCTGCTAGGAAGAGACAAGGTAATAGATTAAAGGAAAAATTGAATATCTGGCTAAGATTTGTATATGTTAATGAAGAACTGTGGAATTGTGTTAAGTATGAGTAAATTTGGAATATATATGACCTGTGTGATCAATTTCATGATGGGCAGAGGATACCTACGGTGCCCGGAGAAGAATGAAATCATTGTTAGGGATATGTGTATTATATGTGTATTGACTGATGTAATTCTTGTGTGGAATCCCCTGAATGTCTGTATGAGTCTCTGCGAATGGAGTTAAAAGTGAAACCCTATTGAGGAATCATGGTGGTAGGATTCGAATTCCAGGATGAGACCTTCTTGTAATGAAGATCTGGCTTAGTTTGATATTTTCAGTCGTGGAACTACTTGGTTGAATATATAGGGGGCTCTCGAGGCATTTAGTGTATCCATTGAAGAACTTAATGGTGGCAGAGATATGATGTTTTTGAATGTACAAGTAGAAGCAGAACTGTGACAGGATAGAACTCCGAAATGGAAGGTTGACATGTTATATATATCATAGCAGAATTGAGGAATGACATTGAATTGTCACTAGTTAATGTTTGTAAGGAAATCCTGTCGGAAGAGAACTACATTTGTTCGTTGGTTATTGGAAATCCTACCAAAGATAGACCAGAGTTATAGCGCAAACCCAGACTAACCCTTTGGAATCATGAACGGAACCTTGAGCGAAGGGCGGAACCACGAAGGAGGAATAGTGAAGGCGGTTTATGGTTTTCATCGCACTGCTTTCAACGGGCAAGCGGTATTCAAGAGGTGGGGAGCGATTCCATAGAACGGGCGACACGCGTCCCTGTACGATTCTACAAAACCACTTTTTACTATGCGCCATCGTGCGTTATAGTTCGACCCAGGATGCCCAGCGATATCGTTGAGCGCCGTTGATCTGGGAAGGGGTCATCGGATGGTCGTCATTTGTTGAAGGTGCGCGAAGATTAACACAGGTACGGCAGACCATCGCACATTAACGATCGGTATCGGAGGTCGAGCGATATGCATATACGCCGTTGATATGGAAGCTTGCTAATCTAACGGTGATCAGACGCTGGACTTGCGTGGAGTTTACCTATGGTACCATGCGCATATTTGATTGGCTATTGACTATATTTGTGGGCCCGGGGTCAAAGGTTTACCATATTATTTGGAAGGGTTAAAATGCAAAGGGTTAACTTTAATCCTAAAGTTCTCTTCAAAATTGTAAATATATTTATTTATCAATTTCTTTAAATTGATAAATAAAAATTAAAAAGAGATCCAAAAGACCCGTGGGATAAACTAAGAGGAATACTGTCAAAGGAATACCATTAGCGGTTCGTGGTTTTGACTCATGGTTTTAATAAAGGGAAAACTATATAAGGAGAAGAAAAAAATAAAGAACGTGGTGTGCATTGTAAGGGTGGTGAATAAAAATTTCTAAAAAGAATATTTGTATGGGCGAGCTCTGTTCTTAACTGATAAATCTGAAACTACGATACATCCATGAACATAATGATGAATCTCTGGTGTGAATGATAGACGAAATCATGAGGAATTGGTGTGAGTATATAGAAAATAAATAAATCTGGTGACTGGCAAGGTATGTCGTATGGAAATTGGTGGATCCAGTATGAAAGTTGATGAAACGTGGTCCGCAGTGGTGCTGAGGGTCGAAGCCTTCAGAGAGGGGGTTGTAGCTCCCTTCCAGTGGTAGTTGGTAAATGAGAGTAGGGGGTAGTATCTGCCTTCCAGGAGAGGCTGGTAAACAAGAGAAGGTTGAAGCCTTCTGCAGGTGGGTGCCTGCGTGCTGGTATAAGTCTGCACCATCATATATTTTAAGAAGTTTTCTCTATAACAATATTGAAGACAGAGATTACAGCAACGGTGGTTTTCTCCCGAATTGGGTTTCCACCTTAAATCCTAGTGTTCATATGTGTTGTTTTGTTTGATGGTTTGTTCTGTTATTTCTGTTCATGCTTAATGCTTATCTGATGCAATACTCTAAGTAAAGACATAATAAGATATCTAGAAATACATATTGGATGCAGTACTGTAACATATGGTTTTAAGAGAAAGCAAAGAAAAAGTGTTCAGCCCTAAATATTGATTCACCCCCCCCTCTCAGTATTTTTCCCAACAATTGGTATCAGAGCCGGCCCTTCTGAAAAAGCTTAGCCGCTAGAAGGAAGATGAAGGAAGATGAGCAATCAAGATGGAACAACATCTATCAGGCCTCCGCTCTTTAACGGAAACAATTTAATCTTTTGGAAAACAAGGATGAGATCCAATCTTTAGTCTCTGGGAGCAGAGGTATGGGAAATTTTTGAGCAAGGATATCAATACCCAGCTGCAGTACCAACAGATCCGACGGAAAGAAAGAATTATGAAACGAATGCAAAGGCGGTCAATGCTCTATTGGGAAGTCTAACTGAATCAGAATTTGTCAAAGTCATGCAGCTGAATACAACCAAGACAATATGGGACAAAATCATTCTAATTTATGAAGGTGATGCAAAGGTAAAAAGTGCTAAACTCCAAACTCTTAGAATTCAATATGAGAATCTAAAAATGGATAATGAGGAGAGCATTGCCAATTTCTTTTTATGTCTTGATGATATTGTAAATTGTATGAGAAATCTGGGAGAAACAATAACCGAATGTACCTTGGTTTAGAAAGTCTTAAGATCACTAATGACAATATTTGAGTCAAAAGTTTCTGCCCATGAAGAAAAGCAGGATCTTCAAAACCTTACTGTGGTGCAACTTCATGGCATACTAACAGCATATGGAATGAGAAGAGGAGGACTTTATGAAGTCAAAGAAGTAGTCTTTAGGACTTCTACAAAAGGGAAGGAAGTACAAAAAATAGAAGGATCAGGATATATCTCAGAAGAAGATGAGATAAAATTTGTAAAGAAACTTCAACTTGGCACAGGACGGTTCAGAGGTAAGCTTCCTTTCAAATGTTTTGATTGTGGAAGAGTTGGTCATTATGTTGCTAAGTGTCCTTATAAAGAAACACATAAAAAGGGGAAGGAAGTAGCAAAAAGGAATAAGAATCGTTTTAGCACTAGAAAGAGTTACTATACTCATGAAGATAGTGATGGGTTATCTGATAGTGAGGAAGAATGTGAACAAGATCTTAGACTTCTCATGGAATTTGAGAAAGAATCTAGAGAAGAAAAAGATACTTTTGCGGATGCTCTAGAAGACAGTGATTTTATTGATGAAAACAATAAACTCAAAATTTTCTTAGAAGAAAGTAAAATAACCATAGAAACTCTGAAAAATCAGATTGAAGAAAAAGAGAAACACAATAAGAAATTAGAGTGTGAAGTAGTAAGTCTAAGAAAAGAACTTGAGAAAGTAAAAACTCTGAATCTTAGATTTGCTAAAGGATCTGAAACATTAGATGAGATTATCAAGGTACAATGTTCTCCTCTTATAAAGACAGGTCTTGGATATATTGGAGAATCTTCTCAGGCTTCAGCACCAAATTATCTAAAAGCAGTTACAGCTGGTTTACAACATGTTGCCACTCAGTAAGGGAATAAAGAATCTTTACAGATAAAGCATGATCATCTCAATGCAAAGAACACTAACAGGAATGTCTTTTGAAGAAACACCAATCAACAAGTAAATTCATATAGAGGATTTTATGATTGCAGAAATTTCTTCTTCAATGGACAATGTTTCTCATGTCACAATTTTGGTCATAAAGCTGTTCAATGTGTTGCATATAAAACCATCATGACAAGAGAAGCAAGAAATAAAAGGATTGATATTGAAACAAAGAAGAATACTTATAACAACTTTTCTCCTCTTCAAAATGAAGTTGAATGTGCTTATTGCAATAAATTTGGCCATGAAGAATCTGAATGTGGGAGAAAAGTTCAGCCAAAATAACATGTTCCTTCAAGCTCCAAAGTATGGAAAAAGAAGGAATTACATGTTGAAAATTGTGGCATACCGTTATTTGCAGAAGATGAAGAAAACCAATGGTACATTGATAGTGGATGCTCAAGACATATGACAGGTGATAAAGACAAACGTCTTGCATATAGTGCTCTAGAAAAAGGAAAAAATGTTACATTTGGAAATGATACTCCTGCGGTCATTAAGGGAAAAGGGTCTGTTTTTCTAAAAGAAAAGGTGAAAGATAATGAAGTCATGTATGTGGATGGATTAAAGTATAACTTGTTAAGTGTAAGTCAAATGTGTGATCAAGGAACTGAAGTTGTCTTTAGTTCAAAAGAATGTGTGGTACGTGATCTTGATACAGGTAAAGAAATTATAAAAGGAAAAAGAACTCCGAACAACCTGTATATATTGAAGAACCCCAAAGAACAATGTTATTTAAGTAAATCTTTAGAAAATTGGCTATGGCATAGAAGGTTGGGGCATCTGAGCTTCTCTCAAATCAACAAATCAAGCAGACTTAAAGCTGTTCGTGATCTTCCCAATATTACTCTACCTGAAAATATCAGCCAATTCGGCAAGAAAACCAGGGTACAATTTAATGCCAAGGAAGGATCATCAATTAAGCCTCTTGAACTCATTCATACTGACATATGTGGACCTATGAGGAAAAAGTCACCACGTGGTGGAGAATACTATATCTTATTCATTGATGATTTCTCTAGAATGTGTTGGATTGGGCTGCTTAAACACAAAGATGAAGCATTTGAGAAATTTCAGATCTTCAAAGCACTAGTTGAGAATGAATTAGAATTAAAAATCAAGTGTCTCAGATCCGATCGAGGAGGAGAATATACATCTAAAGAATTTCTTGAATTCTGTGAACAACACGGCATAAAAATATAGTTCTCTGTAGCTGGCACTCCACAATAGAATGGTGTTGCAGAAAGAATGAACAGAACAATTCAACAAATGGCTAGAGCTATGCTTGATGACTCTGGAACACCTGACACATTTTGGGGAGAAGTAGCACATACAGCAGCAAACATTCTCAACAAAGCACATGTTCGTGTAAATAGTGATAAAACTCCATATGAACTCTGGTATGGTAATCCTCCCACTATAAAGCATTTTAGAATTTTTGGGAACAAATTCTTTATCAAGAATAATGATGAAAAACTTGGCAAGTTTGAACCCAGAGCAGATGAAGGAATATTTCTTGGTTACTCCTCTAGGAGTAGGGCATATAAATGTTACAATAAAAGACTTTGGAAGATTGTTGAATGTATTGATGTTGTTATTGATGAGTCTCCTGCAGCTCCAAAAGAAGAAAAGAAAACAACAAATGAAGATGATGATGACACATATCCTTCTACATCAAATAGTAATGATACAAACAGTGAACCCAGTGAAGAACCCGAAGAGGATTTGTCTGAAAAGGCTCCATCTAGATTTGTTCAAAAGAATCATCCAGAATCTCAAATTTTGGGAGAAAAGGGATCAGGTGTACAAACAAGAAGGACTCTTGTGGGATCTTCTAGCAATCTGGCATTTCTGTCCACTATTGAACCTCACAATGTCAGTCAAGCTAGCAAAAATGAATGTTGGATTCAAGCCATGAATGAAGAGCTTGATCAAATTGAAAAGAATCACACTTGGGAATTAGTACCAAGACCTCATGACAAAAATGTCATTGGAACTAAATGGATATTCAAAAACAAGTTAAATGAGAATGGGGATGTTATAAGAAATAAAGATAGACTTGTGTGCAAATGGTATGCTCAACAAGAAGGTATATACTTTGAAAAAACCTTTGCTCTTGTAGCCAGACTTCAAGCCATAATAATGTTTCTTGCTTTTTCAAGATTCCAACAAATCAAAGTTTATCAAATGGATGTTAAATCTGCTTTTCTCAATGGTGATCTAGAAGAAGAAGTTTATATAGAACAACCAGAAGGATTCATTTTGGGAAATGATGAAAAACTTGTTTGTAGACTTGAAAAGGCTCTATATGGTCTCAAACAAGCTCCAAGGGCATGGTACTATCGTCTTGACAAATATCTTCATCAACAAGGATTTTCAAAAGGGTCTACTAATAGCAACTTATACACAAAAACTGAAAATGACAAACTATTGATTGTGGTTCAATATGTTGATGATATCATTTTTGGAAGTAATAAAGAGTCTATGAGTCAGAAATTTGCTTCTAATATGCAGCAAGAATTTGAAATGTCTTTGCTTTGGGAACTAACATTCTTTCTTGGCTTGCAAGTGCAACAAGCAACATATGGCATATTCTTATCACAAGCAAAATACCTCAAGCAAATCCTGAAGAAGTATGGCATGGAAGACTGCAAACCTGTAAGTACACCAATGATAACCGGATGTAATCTCAGTTCTAATGATGATTCCCCCATGGTGAATCAACCTGAATACAGATCTATGATAGGAAGTCTACTTTATCTCACTGGGACAAGACCAAACATCATGCATGCAGTTGGGATTGTTGGATGATTCCAAGCTAATCCAAAAGAGTCTCATCTTCAGGCTGTGAAAAGAATATTCAAATATCTACAAGGAACTCAAGACTTTGGACAATGGTATCCAAAGAATGTTGATCTTACTCTTCATGCATACACTGATGTAGATTGGGCTAGAAGTGATGATGACCAGAAAAGCACTAGTGGTGGTGCATTCTATATGGGGCCCCGGTTAGTATCTTGGTTCAGCAAGAAGCAAAGCTCCATTTCCTTATCTAAAGCAGAAGCAAAATATGTGGCTATTGCATCATGTTGCACTCAACTTCTCTAGATGATGCAAACCCTACAAGACTTTCAAATCAAATGTTCACCTCCTATCTCCATTATGTGTGATAATACAAGTGCTATCAGTATCTCAAAGAATCTTGTTATGCATTCCAAGACCAAGCACATTCCCATCAAATATCACTTCTTACGTGAACAAGTGCTTTAACAAAAGGTGAAATTGGAGTATGTTTCCTCCAAAGAACAAGTTGCTGATATATTTACCAAACCTCTACCCAGGGAAGCGTTCGAATATCTCAGACAGAAACTGGGAGTAGTCTCTGCCATGCAAAGGATCAAGTCTACTTAAATACAGAAGATTAAATTGGTTGTGAGGTGCTGTTAGGCATCTCTGAATGCACAGGCTCAGGGGGAGCATTGGTCATATGAAAAGGATGAATTGTTGGTCATATTATGTTTGAAGATGCAGCATGATCTCAGGGGGAGCATGGCATTATCGATTCAAAGGATCTTGATCAAAATCTTTGCCATTGATGTCAAAGGGGGAGGAAAAGCAACAAAGGGCTTCTGTAAGGCCATCAGAGGAAGAGTATTGCCATCAATGCCAAAGGGGGAGATTGTTGGAAATATTGTCATTGATGGCAAAGGAATTGGCAAAGACAGGAGCAACACCTAAACTATCCATAAGGAAAAAGAGACAGAGCAGTAGAGTTGAATTAGGGGTTTAATACAGTTTGCAAAGGAGATGACAAAAGGGAGAGCTGCTAGGAAGAGACAAGGTAATAGATTGAAGGACAAATTGAATATCTGGCTAAGATTTGTATATGTTAATGAAGAACTGTGGAGTTGTGTTAAGTATGAGTAAATCTGGAATATATATGACCTATGTGATCAATTTCATAATGGGCAGAGGATACCTACGGTGCCCGGAGAAGAATGAAATCATTGTTAGGGATATGTTTATTGTATGTGTATTGACTGATGTAATTCTTGTGTGGAATCCCCTGAATCTCCTTATGAGTCTCTGCGAATGGAGTTAAAAGTGAAACCCTGTTGAGGAATCATGGTGGTAGTATTCAAATTCCAGGATGAGACCTTCTTGTAATGAAGATCTGGCTTATTTTGATATTTGCAGTCGTGGAACTACTTGGTTGAATATATAGGGGGCTCTCGAGGCATTCAGTGTATCCATTGAAGAACTTAATGGTGGCAGAGATATGATGTTTTTGAATGTACAAGTAGAAGCAGAACTGTGACAGGATAGAACTCCGAAATGGAAGGTTGACATGTTATATATATCATAGCAGAATTGAGGAATGGCATTGAATTGTCACGAGTTAATGTTTGTAAGGAAATCCCGTCGGAAGAGAACTACATTTGTTCTTTGGTTATTGGAAATCTTGCCAAAGATAGACCAGAGTTATAACGCAAACCTAGACTAACCCTTTGGAATCATGAACAGAACCTCGAGCAAAAGGCGGAACCATGAAGGAGGAATAGTGAAGGCGGTTTATGGTTTTCATCGTACTGCTTTCAACGGGCAAGCTGTATTCAAGAGGTGTGGAGCGATTCCATAGAACGGGCGACACACGTCCCTGTATGATTCTACAAAACCACTTTTTACTGTGCGCCATCGCGCGTTATAGTTCGACCCAGGACGCCAAGCGATATCGTTGAGCGCTGTTGATCTGGGAAGGGGTCATTGAACGGTCGTTATTTTTTGAAGGTGCGCGAATATTAACACAGGTACGGTGGGCCATCGCACGTTAATGATCGGTATCGGAGGTCAAGCGATATGCATATACACCGTTGATCTGGAAGCTTGATAATCTAATGGTGATCGGACACTGGACTTGCGCGGAGTTTACCTATGGTACCATGCGCATATTTGATTGGCTATTGACTATATTTGTGGGCCCGGGGTCAAAGGCCTACCATATTATTTGGAAGGGTTAAAATGCGAAGGGTTAGCTTTAATCCTAAAGTTCTCTTCAAAATTGTAAATATATTTATTTATCAATTTCTTTAAATTGATAAATAAAAATTAAAAAGAGATAAAAAAGCCCCGTGGGATAAACTAAAAGGAATACTGTCAGAGGAATACCATTAGCGGTTTGTGGTTTTGACTCATGGTTTTAATAAAGGGAAAACTATATAAGGAGAAGAAAAAAATAAAGAACATGGTGTGCATTGTAAGGGTGGTGAATAAAAATTTCTAAAAAGAATATCTGTATGGGCGAGCTCTGTTCTTAACTGATAAATCTGAAACTACGATGCATCCATGAACATAATGATGTATTTATGGTGTGAATGACAGACAAAATCATGAGGAACTGGTGTTAGTATACAAAAAATAAATAAATCTGGTGACTGGCAAGGTATGTCGTATGGAAACTGGTGGATCCAGTATGAAAGTTGATGAAATGTGGTCTGCAGTGATGCTGAGGGTCGAAGCATTCAGAGAGGGGGTTGTACCTCCCTCCCAGTGGTAGCTGGTAAACAAGAGCAGGGGGTAGTAGCTCCCTTCTAGGAGAGGCTGGTAAATGAGAGAAGGTTGAAGCCTTCTGAAGGTGGGTGCCTGCATGCTGGTATAAGTCTGCACCAACATATATTGTAAGAAGTTTTCTCTATAAAAATATTGAAGACTGAGATTGCAGCAGTGGTGGTTTTCTCCCGAATTGGGTTTCCACCTTAAATCCTGGTGTTCATATGTGTTGTTTTGTTTGATGGTTTGTTCTGTTATTTTTGTTCATGCTTAATGCTTATATGATGCAATACTCTAAGTAAAGCCATAATAAGATATATGGACATACATATTGGATGCAGTAATGTAACATATGGTTTTAAGAGAAAGAAAAGAAAATTTGTTTAGCCCTAAATACTGATTCACCCCCCCCTCAGTATTTTTCCCAACAGATTTCGCTCCCTAAAACAGGTCATTGTGGAATTTTCACTATAAATTTTTTTCTACGAAGGTTCAGAAGCCGAAATGTTTATGAGGCAAAGCCGAAATCCTGATGAAGCTCTTATAAATTTTTTAGATAAGGGTGTGCAATATTTCGGAGATATGATCTGTGGAAGTCAGTGTTTTTGCAGGCTCCTGAACTTCATCTCAAAAAATTGACCTTGGGAAAATTGTCATAACTCTCTCTCTGAGTATCAGATTGGAATTTTGTAAAAAGTTTCAGATAGTGCATAGACTGTAGTTTTTTCCGTATCAATTTCAGAGCCGAATGAAGAAAAAATGACATGAGGAATGTCGTACAAGTTCGCTCTACTGAAACAGTCCATAATTAGGTCATTGTGAGAGATTGGACATAACTCTCCCTTGAAGAATCCAAATTGGGTCAAAACTATGGCATTGGAAAGAATACTCAGAGGAATACTACAGAACAAAAAATCACATATTGGGGATATTAAATAACAGAGATACACTAGATTCAATATCGAGCTCCTAGAAGGAAAGAAAAAACTAGATCATGTGTTGTCAAGGGCCGCAAAGGACTAGAATTTCTAGGGCAGCAAAGCAAAGAAAGGTGCAGTAGAGGGTAGCATGAAAAGAGAAAAAACCAAGGTGCAAAACAACATAAATAATTTCATCACATGAAGAATTCAAGTGGGCAGCACTGCATACAGTCACTGTAAAGGTATCAATGTACTAAGCCATTGTAAATACATCATTGTAAAAATTGTACTAGTGTCAATCAGCCAAGAGTTGAAGAGGCAGTGTTGGGAGGTCTAGGATCATCATTAGGTGGTTGTGTCATATTTGGGGTTATGGTCTAGTGTGTCTTCTTCTTCTACATCATTCTATATCATTGTAAAGTGGACCATTTTACCTGGTACGGGAGTCCATTCTTCTTTTATTCTTCTATAGGGTGGTAGGGTGGTGCTAGGGTGAGTTGTAGCTCATTGGGTGTTGGGGCATCCATTCAGTTGACTACTGAAGAATCTTGGGCATTGGAGCGTCCATCCAGTGGGAGCTGGAGAAGAATTCTTTTCTAGATTCTAGGAATTTGGAGCTTTATTTTCAATTGGAGTTGAATATTAAAGAATTATTAGAAAAGCATTCAAGTGGTTTTTGTCTTGAAGAGGGTTTCCACCTTAAAAATTGTGTGCCTTTGTGTTCCTTTTTTTACTGCTATCATTGTAAAAACACTAATAATAATTGAAGATTAAATAATGCTCTAATTGAAAGGAATAGTGATTCACCCCCCCTCTTAGTATTTCCAATAATTTTTGTTAGATCTTGGTTCCTTCAATAATAGTTTAACAGCTGGAAGGAGGTCATGGAGCATACCAAGAATGGTGTACCTCTTCTCAATGAAAATAATTATGCACTCTGGAAAGGAAGAATGGGGGTCTATCTCTTGGCGAAAGGTTATGAAGTATGGGACACTATTCAAAATGGATTTACATCAACCGCGGATGAACAAGGTGTTGGGTTTTAAAACTGCAAAAAATGTATGGGACAAGCTTGAGAATATATATGCAGGTGACTCAAATGTAAAAGAAGCAAAGCTTCAAATCTACAGAGCAAAATTTGAGCAACTCATAATGAAAGAAGATAACAACATTGCTACATACTTCCAACACGTTGATGAAATAACCAACACTCTGGAAGGATTGGGATATCCTGTTGAAAAGAAGACTATTATACGAAATATTCTTCGAACGTTACCAGGGAGATTCAACACAAAGATATCGGTCTTAGAATATAGTGAAAATCTGGACAAAATCAACAAAAAGGAACTACATGGAGTTCGCATAGCATATGAAATGAGACTTGATGAAGAAGAGGGTACTTCGCATCTAGAAGTTGCATTCGCTAAATCTAAGAAAACCAATAAGGAGAAACAACCTTCAAAGGCACAGACCTGCACCTGCAAGTGTGAAGAAAAGGAAGATGATGAAGAAGGTCTTTTAGATGGAGAATATGCTTACTTTACAAGAAAACTAAGAATTGGTAAGGGAAAATTCAAGGGTAAAATTCCATTGATATGTTTCAGTTGTGGTGAGGTTGGGGATTTCGCAGTAAAATGTCCGAATAGAAGTGATGGAAACTCAAAAGAAAAGAAAGGCTTTAAGAAATTCAACAAGAAAAGAAAAAATAAAGGATTTAAAAGGAAATTTATCTCTAAAGAAGATAGCTCATCATCCGATGAAGACAATGACAGTGAAGAAGAAGCCAATGAGAGAGTATTGTTTATGTCCAAGCACATTAAACAAGAGGTATCAAACAACGAAGAAGAAGGGATGACCATAGAATAATTTTCTAAGGAGGAAATAAAGCTTATAAAAGAGCTCAAGGGTGAGAAGATCCGTTATAATACACTTGAAGAACAAGTTCAAGGTCTCAAAATTGAAGTTGAAGAACACAAATGTATTGAAGAGTCACTTCAAAAGAAGTTGGAACAAAGAAACCAAGAAAGGGAAGCCTTAGAAGCCGAAGTAGTCTCATTGCGTAAGGAAGTGAAGAAGGGAAAAACTATCCAAAACTATACCAACAACTCAAGAGAATTGGAAGAAATCATCAACAATCAACGATATTACAACGACAGAACTGGCCTCGATTACAAAGAAGAAGAAGCAGGAGCTTCTACAAAAAAATACAATGAACCTATGAGATCTGACATGCATGTAGACTTCATTGGACAAGATTCACAAGAACATCCTTGGAATATGATTCCTCGATGAATATTTCCATCTAGGTACCAACATATTTTTCATGGCTATTGTTATTCATGTGGAACATTTGGTCATAAAGCTATAGAATGTCACACTTACCCTAGGAACCAATACAATTCCAGGAGATCTGTCAAATATTAACCTCCCAGGGCTCAACAAAACATCAATAGATTTGAAAATTTAAGAAATAATATGCAATGTTACAAATGTCAGAAATTTGGACACATAGATAGAGACTACAGACTTGAAAATCCTCCATAAGAATCTTCGAAGCCACAAAACGAACAAACATGGAAGAAGAAGAAGACTGATAATTGTGCTCTCGCTCTCAAGGCTCAAAATAAAAAATATGTGTGGTATGTTGATAGCGGTTTCTCAACACATATGACTGAGATAGAAAGAAATTTGTATCTCTGAAAGAGAAGAAGGATGGAACCCTGTCAGTTGGAAATGATGTATCTTCAAATGTTATAGGATCAGGTACCGTCACTCTCAAAAGCAAAGATGCTCTAGCCAAGAATGTTCTATTGGTTGAAAACATAAATCAAAATCTTCTCAGTGTTGGACAAATGTGTTATCAAGGGCACACAATACTATTCAACTCCACAAAATGTGAAATTAGGAAAGGCAGGTATGGTGAAATTGTGGCCACAGCAAGTCGAGCTCCAAACAACATATATGTTCTGGATGAAGCAACTAAAGCACGTCTAATAGCTAAAGAGGATGATATAATATTTGGTAGCAATGATGATCGACTAAGTAAAAAAAATTCTACAAAGATGAAAAGTGAGTTCGAGATGTCTTTACTTGGTGAGATGACATACTTCTTAGGGCTTCAAATATCTCTGCAAGAGAAAGAAATATTTATATGTCAAGCCAAGTACATCAAGGAAATGCTCAAGAAATTCAAAATGGAAGATTGCAAACCCATCATTACTTCGATGGTAATAGGTTTCAAATTGAGCATAGACGACTCATCTAAGGATGTGGATCAAAGGTTGTATAGATCTATGATTGGTAGTATTCTATATGTAACAGCCTCCTGGCCAGATGTTATGCAAGCAAGCACCAAAAGAATCACATATTATTGCCATTAAAATAATTCTTCGATATCTAAAGGGAACAACAGATATGGATTATGGTATCCCAAGGGTAACAATCTCATTATTCAAGCCTTTAAAGATGCAGATTGCGCAGGAAGCGTTGATGATAGTAAGAGTACTTGTGAAGCATTGGAATATCTTTTCCAGAAGGTTTTGATTCTCCCAAGTTCTCATTAGATTTTCCTTATTCAAAATATAAAGGGGGAGTGGAAGTGTGTAAAGGTCCACAAGATGCATTGAAAATTTTAGGGGCTAATATTGTTAGGTGGGCTAATTTTCGATGGTTTTTCCAAAAAAAAAATATTCACTAATTTCCAATTTTTTATAAAAATGATTCACCAAAATTTTACAATATAAAATTATTTTACCTTAAAAATCACCAACATTATATAGAAAATATATATAATATCATTATAAATTTGAATAATTTTACAAATACATATATAAACATTTTATAATTTGCATATTAGGGACTAGTGAGATTCGCCAATTTTTCAAACTTCAAGATAATTTTCCATCCTTAAAATTATCCCTGACAGGATGGTTGTGTGTAAGAGGAGTTACACTTTTCCATTGATGTCAAAGGGGGAGAGAATGTTGTAGGAAGAGGTGTCATGATCGCATGGGGAGTACTTGTGTTGCCATCAATGCCAAAGGGGGAGATTGTTGATCAGCGGTTGTCATTGATATCAACCCAAGCAGCACCAGGGGCTACCCAAATATTTCATGGGAATTTTGAACTAAAAAATTAATATATTCTGGGTCAAGAATGCTTTTCATGGTTTCTACTTGTCGAGATGTTTCCGTTGATATATGGCACGCCACGTAATTCTTCACGGTTTGGGAGATATTCATGTTTGAAGTTTGTAACCCCAGTTAGTGGGTTAAAACCCCATGGGGTTGTGGCATGGGTCATTGAAAATTCAATGATTAATAATTTTTAAGCTCCTAAAATCCCTCCCACGTTCACTTGTTGAAGCCCCTCTCAACCTAATCATTTATATAAATTGTGATCCTCATATCCTCCTTATGCAGGGATTTTGCTACTTGAAATAGGTCATCGTGGAATTTGCGTTCTAAATTTTTTTCTACAAAGGTTTAGAAGATGAAATTTTTACGAGGCAAAGCTGAAATCCTAAGGAAGCTCCTGTAAAAATTTTAGATCAGGGTGTATAATATTTTCGGAGATATGATCTGTGGAAATCACTATTTTTGCAGGCTCGTGAACTTCATCTCAAAGAAGTGACATTGAGAAAATCATCATAACTCTCTCTCTGAGTATCATATTGGAATTCTATAAAAATTTTAGATAGTGCATAGACTGTAGTTTTCTCTGTATCAATTTCAGAGCCGAATGAAGAAACAATGACACGTGTCATGCCGTACAAGTTCGCTCTACTGAAACAGTCCATAATTAGGTCATTGTGAGAGATTGGGAATAACTCTCCCTTGAAGAATCCAAATTGGGTCAAAACCATGGCATTGGAAATAAGACTCAGAGTACTACTACAGAACCAAAAATCACATATTGGGGATCTGAAATAATAGAGATACACCAGATTCAATATCAAGCTCCTAGAAGGCAAGAAAAAGCTAGATCATGTGTTTTCAAGTGCTGCAAAGGACTAGAATTTCTAGGGCAACAAAGAAAAGCAAGGTGCAGCAGGGGGTAGCATGAAAAGAGCAGCAATCAAGGTGCAGAATAGTAGCAAGAAGTTCATCACATGATGACTTCAAGTGGGCAAAACTACATAAAATCACTGTAAAGGTATCATTGTACTAAGTCATTGTAAATACACCATTGTAAAAATTGTACTAGTGTCTATTTGCCAAGAGTTGAAGAGGCAGTGTCGGGAGGTCTAGGATCATCATTAGGTGGTTGTGTCATAGTTGGGGTTATGGTCTAGTGTGTCTTCTTCTTCTACATCATTATATATCATTGTAAAGTGGACCATTTTCCCTGGTAAGGGAGTCCATTCTTCTTTTATTCTTCTATAGGATGGTAGGGTGGTGCTAGGGTGAGTTGTAGCTCAATGGGTGTTGGGGCATCCGTTCAGTTGACTACTGAAGAATATTGGGCATTGGAGCGTCCATCCAGTGGGAGCTGGAGAAGAATTATTTTCTAGATTCTAGGAAGTTGGAGCTTTATCTTCAATTGGAGTTGAATAATAAAGAATTATTAGAAAAGCATTCAGGTGGTTTTTGTCCCGGAGAGGGTTTCCACCTTGAAACCTGTGTGCATTTGTGTTCCTTTTGTTTACTGATATCATTGTACAAACACTAATAATAATTGAAGATTAACTAGTTCTCTAATTGAAAGGAATACTGATTCACCCCCCTGTCAGTATTTCCAACAGACTCATACCAGTACGCAGGAACCCACCTGCAGAAGGCTACAACCTTCTCTCATTCTCCAAAACCCACTGGAAAGGAGCTCCAACCCCCTAATCTTGTTTACCGAAACCCATCGAAATGGAGCTCCTACCCCCTGAAAATATTAACCAAATACCACTGGAAGGAAGCTTCGAATCCCTCACTGAAGGCTCCAACACTCAGCACCTTTGTGGACCACGTTTCATAATATTTCATTATAGATCCACTTTAATCAAACCATTAAACTTGTAGGCCATCTTTCATCTTATTTTCATGTTGAACCCACTTCCAACATTAAGCCCAATACCAAGTAACAATTCTGAAACCAATCACTGAATCAAAGCACCCAATCTCTGAACCAATTGAATCAACAAATCAATTGCCGAATATTAATCAACCAATACAACTAGATCAAACCAATCCATATCAAAACATAACAATGCACAACCACTCATAAGTATACCAGACCATATATTGTTCATCACAGAAACCAAATGTTGCCACTGAAAACCATGATCGATCATATGTCAAAATGTATACAATATTATATCGAGGAATATCTGCATATGTACGCGCTTCCCTTGAATAAGACCTGCATACAAATCTCAAGTCAACGAGTATTGAGTTTGAATCACTACATTACTGAAACAACCAATGAATCATGTACTGAATCTATTACAGATCACTGAGCTAATTACATATCACCACACTATAGTAAAAACACTAATCACCATTTCATTTCATAACCAATTCAGCCTAGCCAGTACTTTCAAACACATATTATCATGATAGAGACATCATCGACAGACAACACAAAACATAAAAAAAATGATTAAATGTCATCAAAAGTCCATAATGTAAAACCCTAGTATGTAAATGCGACTTTGAAAAAGGGTATCAACATATGTAAGCACTTATCATACACAATACCTGTGTACGTATTCTGAACATACTGAAATATTTTCACAAAATATATACGCGACTATCCAGAAGCAGATATGTGTATGTACGTGACTAACTTGAGACAAACCTGCATAAAGATCTCAACCTATTAAATCATAATTTCACTGCAACCACAACATATAATTCGAAAACTTCATTGTTAGTCATTCATATCAGAGTATGATTATCACGACAGATATATAATTGTTAGCTATAATCACAAAAGATCAAGCAAGAATATTCATTAGTATTTACTATAATTTCAGATCTATCATATATGAGCCTCCTCCATGCTCCTTGGTGTACACCTTATTCAAATCAAATCATTCAGACACCCCATAACTTGCACATTTGATATCCATCTCCTTATATAGTTTTAGCTTTAGCCAATACCTTAGGCAAATTTGTTAGTAATGTCATTGGTATTCTTTGACGAGATCAAATATTCATTGTCACACTTATTACTATGGGCCAATATCATGGTAAATAACCCTGGTATTCAAGCTACCATTGTGCAGATTATGTACATGATTTCTCTTCACTATAGCCGCGTATGTACGCGATCTTGCTTCACAGGACTCTCATATACTTTCCCAAACTTTAATTTTACCATCCATCTGTCTCTGAACTATCCTTTCTCTGTTCATACCAACTTTATCATCTTTATCACTTTGTATAATCACCATGTTATCATATTTTTGACATTTTTATCAAGTAAGTATCCATCAAGGACAATACATTAGCCATAATTCCAACAATCTCCCCCTTTGGACTTGATGGAAACCACTTTGGTGTTTGGTCACCACCTGTAAATACCTACAGTCACATATGTAAACACAATGATGAAAACCACTTTGGTTTTTTGTCACCACATGTAAATACCTGCAGACATTTATGTAAACACACCAAGGTTATCTCCAAATACATCTCTCTAAACACCAATATTATCTCCCCCTTTGACATCATGAGTAAAGGGATGACCAGTGCTGACTGAAGACTGCTCTTCTCTCCTTTTTTAGAGAGTATCATTGTAGATCCGATCTGTTGAATATGAAAACTTCATACTAACCATGCTCCCTATGAGCATATGTTGAAGATATTCAATGAAGTAATTGACTCTATGAATCAACCAAATATGACATTTCCTATCACCAAGGAATTATTCTTACATCAATCACCCAACATTGTGGGGTTACATATTTGGCTTACAATTACATAAAATTACCAAAATAATGGGATTACATACATTAATGACTTGGCCCCAATAGTCCATACTTGATTGAATTTTACAATGATTTACAATATGGGTCTTTACATGAAATTTACATCAAGAGACATATATGAGATTTATAACCAAAACTAGAGACCTCAATAGTGAGGTAGCAAGGCCATGATAATCATTAGCAATCATCATACACCATATAGGAACCTGCAATGTCATGAACATATTCATCATCATAATGAAGTAAGATGGGACAATGTAGCATTAATATTCAACAACATCATCATATGAACAATTATTTCGAGAATCACCAAGAAACTATAATAGAAGAATTAGATAGTGCATTAGATCATTGTCAGAAACTCATCCCCTTGACCTTATATCATCAAGGTCAACATGATATTTCCATTTGTAGGAAGAGCCACAATCCATTAACATCAAAGAAATATTGATCTCTTGCAGCAAAATACCATAAGCAAGATATCTTTCAATGTATCAAAAACATATGCGAGAACCAAGAATATGACATAGAACTGAGTAACAACATCATAGAAAATTTTCACATGTAGCTCAAGCAACATATAGGTGTAGCCAATAGTCTACACCAAACTAATATTAGAAAGGAAATAATAATGAGAAGTTCCCCCTAAATCTGTACCATTCCTCTTTCATCGCTGAGAGGCATACACAACTATCTAGATAAAAAATTGGGTATATACACGACTATCCTTCATAAAATCTGAGTACAAAAATCAAAATGCTGAACTTTCATAGCCACAAATCCCCTTAAGCCTGTACAATATTTTCCTGTTCACTTTTAATACATCAAATGCAATGTCAGTAATACAAAAGGAATATCAAAACATCATGGGGAATCATCATCAAGATATGCATGGATCCCCTTGATATTATACACCAGTGATTCTAAGGACCTGATAATCATCACCTTCTCTTCGTGAGGTTATGTACCTCACATCACTTCTGCAGTAATAGTTAGAAGAATGAATTAAGAAAGATATTCTATAGTAGGAACCATCTCCTTTTTAATCTCAATTTGAATAAGAGGAACTATCCCTCTCATTTCTGTGTGAATTCTTCTTTACTAGCACATATAATTTATCTGGATTTTTCTATCATCTTGCTATAACATTTCCAGTTTATTCATCTATAACCTTGCCTTTAGTTGATGTAAACACAATTATATGTCCTTTTTCAGCTAATTGACCTACACTTAGAATATTTTGATTTAGCCCTTGAATTAGAAATGCATCAACTACTTTTCTATACTCATCAAGTTTGAATTTTCCTTTTCCCAAAAATTTTGCTAGAGCATTATTTCAAAGAATAACTATACCATATTTATTTTTCTTGATAGATTCAAAGTTGTTCTTATCTCTAACCATGTGATGAAAGAAATTATTTTCTATGTACTATTCATCTTCATCTTCAAATGAACAAAGAGAAAGGTCACACCTTATTTGTTATTCTTCCTTTTTCTTAATATGAGAAGTGTTGGTGGATCCATATTTCTCAGTCCTTTTGGTAACAATATTATGGTCTGGTTACTTTCCTTGGAGAAAATCAACTTGTTGTCTGTAGAGATCCATTGACTTGTTCCTGCATTATTTGCTACATGATCAAAATTGTTACATGTATAACATATTACATGACCCAAAAAGGGAGTAGAGGAATCGTAATATTTGTGTTTCATATTCCTTCTATTGCAATCAATATATTTATGACCAAATATGTTGTGATAAAAATAATATCCCTTAAAGAAACTTGAGTATCTGAGAGTTGATTATCTTCTTGTGAAGTGGCTACTTTCTTGAGATTGAAATAATCTTCTTCTGCAATTGGATACAACATGTCCATAATTATGACATATTTAAAGCATTCAAAATTATTGATTATAGAGAGAATTGATTAAAGATTCTATTATTGGGAGAAAATGATTTCTTTTGAAATATCATCTTTCTTGGATTTTGATATGGTTGACTTCTTATCTCTTTAACAAGGGTTTTAGATTTCATATTGTTATCCTTCAAGATCCTCACAAAAAGCCTCTGAAATAGATTCTCATTTTATAGTTTCATGAAAACCAAGACTAGATTTAATGGAAGGAGACCTTTGACTACTAAAAATGTTATCCAAGATCTTAGTACTATATTGAAATCTCAAGTGTTTATCCTTTTCTTCTAATTTACCTTTTAGAATGTTTACCTCAACTTCCAGTTTTTGACACTTTTTTTCCTTTTCCAGATATTCCTTCGTCATCCCTTCTTCAACCTTTATTCCTTCTTCCAATTGCTGCTTTAATTCAATAATCTCTTCCTTCAACCCATTCTCTTGTTCTTCAAATTCATGAAGTAACTCTTAATTTCACTTGTTTTATTTTTCAAAATATTCTCTTAGAGAGACAATCTCAACTTCAAGTCCTTCACAATATTGATTAGATTCTACTACAACACGATTCCTCTAATCACATGCCTGTAAATTATCCTTAAGATTGTTTTAAATCCTTTTCAAGGAAAAAATAAATTTTCTTCTCAAATTAAGAGCTTCCTCTAACTTGTCTTCTTCTGAATCAGTGATTTCATTTGACACAACATACTCATTATTTTCTTTAGAAACAATTTTACCTAATGGTTATCCTGATGAAAAATCTTCCTTTATTATTCCTTCATAGATTTCCTCTATGCTATTAAGGATGTCCCTTAATTCCTTATTATTATTTTTCACTTCTTCACCTGATGGGGGAGTTTTAGTGTAACCATTGCATACTAAATACCAAACATCATAACCAAGGTTCATTAGATTAGATTTCATCTTTTCTTTCCATTCTTGTTAATTATCAATACGTAGCATAGACTTACCTTTATTGTCTGCATTGTTTCTGACTTGCCTTTCTCTTCTGTTGCAAATTGTGCCTGACCTATAAATGTAGATATTGTTACAATATTAGACAGATTTTAAAATCACTTCAACTTTTCAATTTCTAATTCTGATTTCAATATACTACTGCAATTCATGCAACTCGTGTACGTACGCAATTTTAGTAGAGGAAAATAAAGTATATTTGGTTCACTAAATTTTCATATATTTCATCATCTGTTCAACTTTAACCAGTGCATCATTACTTCATTAGACTTTAATTAAACAGTAATCGTGAGCAATAAGAGAAGAATAAATAATCACACATAAGAAACACAACAACACATGAGGACATCGAGATTTTTAGGTGGAAACCCAATATGGGAGAAAACCACCGTTGTTGTCATCTATGTCTTCTTATTTTATTATAAAGGAAAAAATCTTACAATATTGTACTGGCGCAAAATCATACCATTACATAGGAACCCACCTGCAAAGGGCTACAATCTTCTCTCATTCTCCAACACCCACTAGAAGGGAGCTCCAACCCCCTAATATCGTTTACCGACAACCACCAGAAGGGAGCTCCTACCCCCTCAACAGATTTACCAACTACCACTGGAAGGAAGGTTTGACTCCCTTACTGAAGTCTCCAACCCTCAACACCTTTGTGGACCATGTTTCATAATATTTCATATTGGATCCACCTGACTCAAACCATAAAAATTTTAGGACACCTTTCATATTATTTTTAGACTGGATCCAATTCTAACATTAATCACAATACCAAGTAACAATTATGAAACCAATCACTGAATCAAATCACCCAATCACTGAACCAACTGAATCATCAAATAAATCACTGAATCTTAATAAACAAATGCACATAGATCAAACCAATCCATATCATATCATATCATATCAATGAAAAACCACTCATAAGTATACCATACCATATACTGTTCATGATAGAAACCAAATGATGTCACTACAAACCTTGATCAAACATATGTTAGAATGTATACACTACTATTCTAAGGAATATCTGTGTATGTATGCGATTCCCTTGAATAAGGCCTTTGTACAAATAAAAAATCACTAACAAATGAGTCTAAATCATTGCATTACTAAAACAACCACTGAATCTATTATAGATCACTGAGCCAATTACATATCACCACAATTGAGTAACACCACTAATAAAAATTTCATTTCATAACCAATTCAACATTATAAATAAAAATATTCATAAAATATCAATTAAATAATAAATATTAAAATATAAAATATCAATAATAATAAATTAAGTAAATTATTTAATGTCTCATTAGTTGTGAAGATACATGGGTCAAAATTTGTGTCTTTCTATCTTCCTGGCCAATCAATGCCTATATAGGTACACCACCACGAATATTTGTAAGCACCATTCATATTTTTATAATAATACAACAATGACTTACTATAGTACAATTCTACCATATGAATTCATGTTTTCTTACAACCCTCTCTGTACCAGTGGTATCAAAGCATCACTTCCTCATTGTACGCTACCATCGAACTGTTTTCCTACTGTTCTTTTCCCTATTCCGTCATATTCCTCCACGTTCTACATTTTTTCAAACTCCCTCTCCATTGTCTATCCTCCGCTTCCATCATGAATCCATCCTCAATCGACCGTCCAAATTCTTCCCCTATCCACCACCCAAGCGGCAACCTCGACACCATTCCACCAGTCTGCTAACCTTCAACGAGATTCATCCACTATGCTCTTTATTGTGTGTTCCACAATTTTTTTATGCCTCCATTGACAACACTTCTCGATAATTTCTGTCACCACACCACTAACGTATCCACGACAGTCAACTCATCACCGACATAATCCCAGTCGGCCTAGACTATTACAACTCTCCGCTGTCCGTCAAGTGTCGTGGCACCACTTCCTTTCTCCACTCACCATTCACCGCCATTCATGGGTTCTTCACTACTCGATTAACACAGAAGGTCAACGACAATGTCACTCCACCGTGACAGTTCACATATCCTTTCTTATAATATACTTAGAGCCTATAATATGATAATTTGGGTTAATAATATAATTAAACTAATTTTATAAACTAAATTAATTGAATTATATAAATTTAATTAATTTAATTAAAAAAAGGTTATAATAATAATATTTTTATCATTAAATAAAATAAAAATAAAAAAATTGGGTCTTATAAGAAAAAGAGGAAAAAAATGATGAGCAATAGTAATGACGATAATTCAAAGAAATTTCAAGAAGAAATCAATAGAGTAAGCAAGCGCCTTGGCGAGGTAAAAAAGAAGCAAGATTATTTCAGGGTTTGTCAAAACAAAATGGAAGATGATATTAAAGAAATAAGAAGCATGATGAGCCAGTCTATGGGAGGATCCAATCCCCCTTTTAATACCTCAGAAACGCAAAGTCCAAAATCTTCGGAAGGCAGTTTTTTTCCAAATCATGAATTTTCGATGCACGCAAGGCCACAAATACCACATGTAAAATTTGAAGGAATTCAGTACCATACAAAGTTTACCGACAAATAATAAATCAAAATTAAAAGAGAATTACCTAAATACGATGGTAAGGACCATAAAGGCACCATTGTATGAGTAAATAAGATGGATGCCATTTTTGCAACAAAACCGCCATTAGGTGAACAGGAAAAGGTCATGACCACATCCAACTACCTAGAAGCGGAAGCATATGATTGGTTCCTATGGTGGTCAAACAAAAGTGCAACTCGCTCGTTAAATTGGAAATTTTTTAAAAACACCCTGCTAAAAATGTTTCATGACAAATAAGAGGATGATGTTTACGAAAGATAAACGAATGCACTCATGAATGGGAGGTCTTAGCCATAAGGAAAAGAGGGTTATTAGATGAAGAGCTATTAAAGATGTATCGTTGTGGCCTTAAGGATTATATTCGGGAAGAATTAAAATTATATAAACCCAAAAACATTGAACATTCTAGACATGCAACAATAATTATTGAGAGAAAATATAAGCTCGGAATTTCATCATTCAGGGAAGACAAAGACCAACAACAACACTTAGAAAAAAATAAATTATCAAATGTAGGTATTGTGGAGACAAATCAACATCAGGACATAAATTCCTTAACAAAAAGTTATATACCAATGAAGTCGAGAAGGAATCAGACACTTTAAGTAACGAGTCATAAAAAAAGATAAAAAAGAAAAATAATTGTCTCAAATGTGGAGAAAACTAGACGCTGGGACATAAATGTAAAGACAAATCCCTACGCCACTATAAAATAGTAGATGTGAAGAAAATTGAAGTACAAGAACATGATGAAGGAATCATTGTCACACACAATGAAGATTCAAATTCTGAGGAATCGTCATTAGCTGCAATCTCATGTGACTGGAAAAACCACGATGAAAATAGTAACTCTTTCGGAGATCAATAAAAAAAAGCATCTACAAAATACGTTCCACCACATCTTCAGAAGAAGAACTAATTCCTAAAAAGGAACATTAAAATTACTACTCCATCAACAAACATGAGGAAGAATCTATGTCCTAAAACCCTAAGGCTTAATGGACTCATAAAAGACCGAAATTCCAATATACTTATAGATTCTGGTAGTACTCACAATTGTATAAACAATGATGTTGCTAAAAAACTTGGTATTTGTATATGCCCAATAAAGGACCTTTCCATGTCTGTCGCTACTGAAATTAAAATCAAGGAAATATGAGAATGTAAAAAAATTTCAATCCAAATACAAGAACTGAAGCTACAAACAGACCTATTTTCCCTACCACTCAGATAAATGGATGTAGTTCTAGGTAAATAATGGTTAATACAACTAGGAAGCTATACTACAAACCTTGAAGAACAATTCATGGAGTTTAACTAGAAAGGACAACATTATAAATTAAATGGAGTTAACACTTCCAGCTCCAAGGAAGGTACAAGTATTCATGAAGAATGCACCAATCACCGAAAGGATGTCATTCCATCACAAAAATGATCAACTAGGGAAAATCCTTTTGGTTGGGCTTTGAGGAAAAAGCATCTCTAAAGGGGGTGGCAATGTTATGAATAAAAATATTCATAAAAAATCAATTAAATAATAAATATTAAAATAACAAATATCAATAATAATAAATTAACTAAATTATTTAATGTCTCATTATTTGTAAGGAGACATGGGTCAAAAGTTGTGTCATTCTATCTTCGTAGCCAGTTAATGCCTATATAGGCACACTGCCACGAATATTTGTAAGAACCATTCATATTTTTATAATAATACAACAACTACTTACTACAATACAAGTCTACCATACGAATTCATGTTCTCTTACAACTCTCTCTGTACTATTAAACCCAACCATTATTGTCAAACACATATTATCACGATAGAGACATCATCGGCATACAACAAAAAGCATAACATAACTGATCAAATGTCATCAACAAGAAATACTATAAAACCCTAGTATGTATACACAACTTTCACAAAACGTATCAGTGCATGTATGTGCTTATCATACACAACACCCGCGTACATATTCTGAACATACTGAGATATTTTTTGTAGAATATATATGTGACTACCCAGAAGCAGATCTGCGTATGTATGTGACTAACTTGAGACAAAACTGCATACATATATCAACTTACTGAATCATACATTGGCTGCAACCACAACACATACTTCGCAAACTTCACTTCTAATCATTCATATCAGAGTATCATTATCACCACAAATATATCATTGATAACTATAATCGCAAAAGATCAAACAAGCATATTCATTAGTCTTTACTATACTTTCAGATCTATCAGATCTAAGCCTCCTCCATGCTCCTTGGTTCAAACTTGTTTCAGATCAAATCTTTCATAGAAAACTCATAAATTGCACATTTAACACTTTGATCTCCATCTCCTTATATAGTTTTATCTTTAGCGAATACTTTAGGCCAATCCCATAGTAATTTCATTGGTATTCTTTGACAGGATCAAATATCAGTTGTTGCACTCATTACTATAGGGTAATATCATGGTAAAGACCCATGGTATTCAAGTTACCATGGTGCGGATTATGTACGTGACTTATCTTCATTATATCTGCATATGTACGGGACCTTGCTTAACATGACCCACGTATACTTTCCCAAACTTGAGTTTTACCATCCATTTGTCTCTGAACTGTCCTTTCTCTATTCATACTAGCTGTAGCATCTATATCATTTTGTATAAACATCTTGTTATCACAATGTTTACATCTATATAAAGTAGGTTTCCATCAAGGAAAACACATTAGACATAATGCCAACACTCAAATATTTTAAATCCAAATTTTCCAAACTGAGATCTATCACTAAATTGGGCTCTACATGTCAACTCTTCCAATTATTTTATGTAGAAATTACGAAAATAAATAACAAATTATATGAAAATATAATCCATATCCTTCATTTTCTTGAAAATTTATGATCATTGCAATGAGAAGCACATTATACAACCTAGTATGAGGGCTATGTGTGTTTTTTTCCATGCTCAACGTTCAGTTCACATGTGTCCCTCATAAAATAAAAATAAAATATTATCTAAATAGAAAAGCAATGTTGGGTATAATAAAAAATGAAAATAATATGCATGTTTAGTTAGTCTTAATTAAAATTAATATACAGCAGTGATAATTCCAAATTCATTATGGTCATTCAATTTGTTGTTGATATTACAACTCAATGTGGTAAAAATATTTCACTAACTGTCAATCATATATAAAATATTTCAATTTCCACATGATTTAATGTAATTTCATATTAACTTTAAAAAGAGATAAAGTAATTAGAAATAAGAAAAAATAAAAGTGAGTAAGATGTTTAAACCTTATACTTTTAAAAAATATTCAATCACGATATTTAAATCTATGTTAACTAGTTTATGTCGATATCAACTTCATATATATCTATATATAGAAATAAAATGTTAAAAAATATATTTTAATGCTGTATATAATAAAATATCCAATGTCTCTCTAGATATAAGTGTCTTCGCATAAAGTGAGGCACTGATTTGTTTGAATGCTAGTGCTACATGAATCTTTAATGAGAAGGGCCAGGTGGAAACCATTCTCTGAGCACACCAAAGGTCACATTCATTGCAGACACGTGATGTAGGTTTAGATGAGGGCAAGCCATTTACTAGTAGTGAGAGACATGAATTCTTCTATTAATGCACAACCTAGCATTCATTACCTTAGTTTCTCTACTCCACGGGTGGATGGTCATTGTGGGTTTGGTAAGGTTGAGAGATTTAGGGTGTTTCAGGTAAGAAGAAGAGCACTTCTAGGTCTAATAATCATGGTGCATGAAAAGGGTCAATCCGAGAGAGGTCCTAGAACTTGTGGGAGGTCAACCTATCCCTCCTTGTCATGGTTAAGGCGAAGAACAATTTGATGAAGACATCTTGATGTAAATCTACCACTTGGTCACTACCATGGAGGCACATAAGAAAAGGAATACAAGCAATGACCAATGGGCCATGCATAAAATGATAGTCAGACATCTCTAGGAACATGAAGAAGTTAGGGAGAGGGTGGAAGGTCGAATAACGGAAATCGGCTCCTACCCATTTCATACAAGAATGTCCCTGAGGAATTTTCCTACAACGTTGGGAATTATTCTCCCCCTCCTCCCCCTCCTCTAGCTTCCTCTAATTCACATGACATGAAAAAAGTGGCAGATTCTTCTCATCAAGGACACAAACCCTCTAGTCTCCCTCACCTAGAGTTTTAGGCTAAGAAAAAAAAGGTCGGTGGATGCCATAACTCCCCAGAACAAGCATGGAAAGCACTGGATTGGCTAGCCAAATCGATGTTGAGGGCCAAACCAAGGGATAACACTCACAAAGGGAGGCACTTTTGCACAGGGACAATATATTAAGTGGGAGCACCCTCCATGGCTTCTTAAAGGATTTGATAACCCCTTCCTCTAATTGGAAAAACAAAAACAGTCTCAGATGGCTAAGGCTCAACAAGACAAGGCTCAATGGGAGCAAGCTCAACACAATCAAGTCAAGAAGGACCAAGAAAAGGAAGACTCACTAAATTCCTAGGAAAAGCATTCTCAATGTCTTAATTTTCCATGTTTTTTGTTGTTCTTGTCTCACTAGTCTCAATCATATTCACTTTGCTATGGAGCAATACCATTTCAATTTGGATCATAACTCTCTAGGAGACCACCTAGTTTCCCTCTCATGGGTAGATGGTCTCCCTAATGCTCTCCTCAGGCAATACATGATTTTTTGAAAATAATACCTCATCCTGGACACTATCTACTCCATATTTTCTGTGTCTATACGTTATTAAAATTTTTGAAAATACAAAGATTTTTGGCTTAGTTACAAAGGAAAATAAAATTAAAATATTCAATGTCTAAATATAAAAAGTAGTTGAAAGTTAAAAAATAAAATAAAAAATATCAATACTTGCTAATAAATAATGAGACGACGATGTATAATTCATTCAAATATTAATATAAAATTAATATGTGACATGTAAAAATATGCATTAGAATAAAAAGATTCAAGGTGATTTATTAATAAAATATTTTAATATGCAAGATTAAGTGATAGTGAAGTATACTTAAAAATATATTAATAACAAAAAAAAAATTTTAAAGTAGACAATGTAGTTCATAGATAATTTGTCTCAATGCACATGTTATGTAAAACATTTTAATGAAATATATAAAAATAATTGTTTAAACAAATTATGTATAGATCATATAAAGCCATTGAAAAAAAAAGTTTTTATGGTTAAAATGTGTGAAAGAGCTTCAATTTTATATTTTGATTTTTTTTGGGTCCTTTTTGGGGTCAAATTTTACCTTAAATCTAATAAAAGTTTTCTGGAATTACATATTCAAGTTATGTACTTTATACAGCATTCAAAAATAAAATTTATAATAATAAAAAATGACATATAATATAGATTTTCACCTATATAAAAAAGTAATTGTTTTTTTTAAATTTTACACTCTAAAAAACATAACACCCAAACAAATTTAATCTCTCTAAACATATGCTAAATCCATATTTAAAATAAATATATAAATTTTGTTACACAAAAGTCACAATTTTATTTAAAAAAAAAAAAAAAAATCATAAATTTGTGACACAAAAATGTGCTCGAGTATGCATAAAGCAATGGCCACTGTAGTAAGAGATTCCTCAACATTACCCTTAGTCAAGGATTTAGGATTCACATCACCCAAAAAAAGAAACTAACGATGTGTCCGATGGTGTCAGAGTATACATAAAGTGATCGTTAAAGTTAGAGATTCATAGGTAATGTGCTTCTCTGGTTTTGGAGAGACGAAATGCAACCCTGATAGAGACACTGGCTCAGTCAACATATTTGGTGATGCCAAAGTATGTACAAACTAGCCATTTAAAGTCACAAGTTGATTTTACATTTCCTTTTATCATATATTTATGATGAATACAGTTAATAGCAGTGACCCCGAATTCAAAGAACCAAAATATACATAAGCAGTGAGTTTAATTGATATTATATTTTTTTAATTATTTATTTTTCTAAAATTTATTTTATTATAAATAAAAAATAAATAAAAATTTTGAGATATAAATTGCATATAAAACCTTTAACATTAACAACCAGAAATGATTGTCCTAATAAGTTTTTTTACAATGTAAAAAAAACATAAAAACTTACGTCATAACCCAAAAAACACTCGAACAAAACAATTTAATTATTTTAAATATTAAATACTTCAAACGGTATGCGCAATACAATTTTGCCATCATATATAAATAATTGGCATTTTTTAATTAAATAAATAATTTATTTTCGCCTTAATTCATAAGGTGGCTTAAGGTCAGCCACCTTGGGTTTTGCTTACTAACTAACAATTTTATTAGCTAAAGAATTTGTTAAGTAAAATATTAAGGTAAAGAACCCTTATCTATGAATAATGCAAGGTTGATTTGTCTCTTCAACTTCAACACTGGAGTGTGATAGAATTTAGAAGGAACAATCATGTCATAGGTTGAATTCTATTTCAAATTATATTGACACATTTACCTCGAAGAATATACTTGTCACTTCTAATTTTGTCACGGCATGACTTTATGTCATTGGATGAGGAGTCTTTATTTTATTTATATATATATATATATATATATATATATATATATACTAGCACAATCACATTTACCAATGTGATTGATATACGCTGATAGACTTATATGAAATAGATTTACAACCACATTCACCAATGTGATCGATATACGTCAATAGACTTCTATCCACTACCCACCATATGTATTTTGCCAAAATAAATATTATATGTTTATGATTAAAATTACCAAAATATTTTATATATTTACTTATAATATATTAATAATATTAACTATATACATACTATATATTAACTTAATATATATATATATATATATATATATATAAAAGAATATAAAATATTAAAATATAAAATATTATGTTATTGAATAGTAAAATATATAATAAAAATATACTATTAAATTATTTCAATACATTGATAGTTTTAACTCAAACTATAATATAATTCAAAAATAACATAATAATAATATTTTATTAAGATTATAATAAGTTTATATCTCTTACTAATATCTCAAGGGATTATTAATATTTTACACCAAAAGAACTAATCAACCCAATGGTTTAATATTATAAACCGAAGTAATTGGTGAAGAAAAAGATAAATATTAATATTATAAACCAAGAAATAAAAAAACCCTAAGAATAAATAATTTAATCTCAATATATTAAAAAACTCTCAGAAATAATACTTTAAACCCAAAAACATAAGAAAGTAATAAACTCTAAGAATTAATATATTAAACTCAAGAGATTAATAAAGCATATAAAATAATATTTAAAAACAAAAAAAACTAAGAAATTAATAAACCCTAACAATTAATATTTTAAACTCAAGACATTAATAAACCCAAGAGATTATTAATAATACAAACCAAAAGAACTCATAAACCAAAGGTTTAAATATTATAAACCAAAGGAATTGGTGAACCCAAGGGAAAAATATTAAAAACATAAGGGATCAATATTAAAAACACAAGAGATTAATAAACTCTAAGAATTGATATTTTAAACTAAAAAACCTAATAAATTAATAAACCATAAGAATCAATATTTTAAACTTAAGATATTAATAAACCAACGGGATTATTAACATTATAAACCACAAGGAGTAATAAAACCAAGGGTTTAATATTATAAACCAAAGGAATCAACAAACTCAAGGGATAAATATTATAAACCTAAGGAATCAATATTAAAAACAATAGAGATTAATAAATCCTAAGAATTAATATTTTAAACTGAAAAACCTAAGAAATTAATAAAGTCTAAGAATTAATATTTTAAACTCAAGAGATTAATAAATCCAATGGGTGATTAACATTATAAACCAAAAGAACTAATAAACCCAAGGGTTTAATATTATCAACCAAAGGAATTGGTGAACCCAAGGGATAAATATTAAAAAACTAAGGGGTCAATAAGGCTAAGGGAAATATTGAAAAAAAAAGAGATTAATAAAACCCAATAATTAATATTTTAAAATAAAAAACCTAAAAAATTAAAAAAACCTATGAAATAATATTTTAAACTTAATAGATTAATAAACCCAAGGGGCTATTAATATTATAAAACAAAAGAACTAGTAAACCCAAGGGTTTAATATTATAAACCAAAGGAATTGAGGAGCCCAAGGATAAATAGTTTAAACCTAAGGGATGAATAAGGCCAACTGATCAATATTAAAAACACAAGAGATTAATAAATCCTAATAATTAATATTTGAAACTCAAAAACCTAAGAAATTAATAAATCCCAAGAAAAAATATTTTAAACTCAAGACATTAATAAACTCAACGGATTATTAATGTTGTAAACCAAAATAAGTAATATTATAAACTAAAGGAATTATTAAAATTATAAAAGTAAGGAACAAATAAACACAAACATTTAATATTATAAACCCATGAAATTAGTAAACTCAACGGAAAAATGTTATAAACCTAAGGGATAAATATTAGTATTATAAACCAGGAAATTAATAAACCCTAAGAATTAATATTTTAAACTCAAGAGAGTAATATACCCTAATAATTAATAGTTTAAACCCAAAACCTAAGAATTTAATAAACCATAGTATTTAATATTTTAAACTCAAGAGATTAATAAACCTGAGCAATTATTAATAATATAAATCAAAAGAAATAATAAACCCAAGGGTTTAATATTATAAACCAAAGGAATTGGTGAGCACTAGAGAAAATTATTAAAAACAGAAGGGATCAATAAGGCCAAGGGATCAATATTAAAAATACAAGAGAGTAACAAACTCTACGAAGAAATATTTTAAATTCAAAAACCTAAGAAATTAATAAACCCTAAGAATCAATATTTTAAACTGAAGAGAGTAATATATCCTAATAATTAATAGTTTAAACCCAAAACCTAAGAATTTAATAAACCATAGTATTTAATATTTTAAACTCAAGAAATTAATAAACCTGATGGATTATTAATAATATAAACCAAAAGAAATAATAAACCCAAGGGTTTAATATTATAAACCAAAATAATTGGTGAACCTAAGCGAAAATTATTAAAAACATAAGGGATCAATAAGGCCAAATGATCAATATTAAAAACACAAGAGAGTAACAAACCCTAAGAATAAATATTTTAAATTTAAAACTTAAGAAATTAATAAACCATAAGAATCAATATTTTAAAATCAACTAATTAATAAACACAAGGGATTGTTAATATTATAAATCAAAAGAACTAATAAATCCAAGGGTTTAATATTATAAACCAAAGGAATTGGGGAACTCAAGGGAAAAAAATTAAAAACATAAGAGATAAAAAAGACCAAAGAATATACATAAAAAACAAAAAATATTAGTAAAGGCTAGGAATAAATATATTAAATGCAAATGAATGAGAAACTCACATGATTAATAAAGAGATTAATAAATTGTAGGAATCAATTTTTTAAATAAAAATCATTAATAAAGTCACATGATTATCAATATTATAAACCGAAGGGAATAAACATGGTTTACCATGCTTGATTTAAACATTGAGACAATTTTTGTCACAATGTGACGTTGGACCAAATATGACCATGGTTGGCCATGGGTGATTTTCATATTGAGATAATATTTGTCAGAATGTGACATTTGATCATGGATGACATTAATCGACTATGGCTAACGCTAATTAACAATGGTTTCCTATGATTGATTTTCATATTGAGTGAGTGTTTTTCATAATTTGAAATTGGACAATGCGTTAGTATTAAACTCTAGGACTAATATTTAAACCCCAATATTTGGATTTAACAAACTGAAGGGAATGATATTACGAACCGAAAGAATCTGAAAAATTAAGGAATCAATGTTATAAACCCAATGGATCAACAAATACAGTGAAATATTAATATTATAAACATAAAACGTCAATAAAGCAAAGGGACTATTAATATCATAAAAAAATAACATCAATAAACGGAAGAGATTATTAATATTATAAACCCACCAAATTAGTTTTAGAAACAAAAATTATTAATAAACTCAAGTGATTAATAAAGTCAAAGGATCAATAAAATTTATAAAAAAATATTCAAGCTGAAGAAATTAGTAAACACTAATAATTAACCCAAGGGATTATTCATATTATAAACCAAAAGAACTAATAAACCCAAGGGTTTAATATTATAAACCAAAGGAATTGCTGAACCCAAGTGAAAAATATTACCCAAAAAATTAATATTAGAAATAAAAATTATTAATAAACTCAAGTGATTAATAAAGTCGAAGGATCAATAAAATTAATAAAAAAAATATAAAAACCAAAGAAATTAATAAACACTAATAATTAACCCAACGTATTATTCATATTATAAACCAAAAGAACTAATAACCCAAAGGTTTAATATTAGAAACCAAAGGAATTGGTGAACTTAAGGGAAAAATATTAATAACCTAAGGGACCAATAAGGCGAAGGGAACAATATTAAAAACACAATAAATTAATAAAGAATACGACCCAAAATTTTAAATAGAGAGGAATTTTAAAGTCACAGGATTATTATTATAATAAACCGCAAGCGATCAATCAACCTTATTGATTGTTAATATTATAAACCGATTGAATTAATAAACTAAAGTAATATTAAATTCCGCCATCAGTGAAACCAAAAAAATAACATTGAAATTAACATATTTTAAACCCAAAACCTAAGATTTTAATAAACCATAGTATTTAATATTTTAAACTCAAGAGATTAATAAACCCGAGGGATTATTAATAATATAAACTAAAAGAAATAATAAACCCAAGGGTTTAATATTATAAACCAAAGGAATTGGTGAACCCAAGGGATAATTATTAAAAACATAAGGGACCAGTAAGGCCAACGGATCAATATTAAAAACACAAGAGAGTAACAAACCCTAAGAATAAATATTTTAAATTCAAAAACCTGAGAAATTAATAATCCATAAGAATCAATATTTTGAAATCAACTAATTAATAAACACAAGAGATTATTAATATTATAAACCAAAAGAACTAATAAGCCAAAGGGTTTAATATTATAAACCAAAGGAATTGGTGAACCCAGGGGAAAAATATTAAAAACATAAGAGATAAACAAGGCCAAGGGATACATATAAAAAACAAAAAAGATTAGTAAAGGATAGGAATAAATATTTTAAATGCAAATGAATGAGAAACTCACATGATTAATAAAGAGATTAATAAATCTTAGGAATCAATTTTATAGATAAAAATCTTTGATAAAGTCACATTATTATTAATACTATAAATTGAGGGGAATAAACATGGTTTACAATGCTTGATTTAAACATTGAGACAATTGTTGTCATAATGCGACGTTGGACCAACTATGACCATGGTTGGCCATGGGCGATTTTCATATTGAGAAAATATTTGTCAGAATGTGACATTTGATCATGGATGACATTGATCGACTATGGCTAACGCTAATTAATAATGGTTTCCCATGGTTGATTTTCATATTGAGTCAGTGTTTTTTCATAATGTGAAATTGGACCATGCATTAGTACTAAACTCTAGGACTAATATTTAAACCCCAATATTTTGATTTAATAAAATGAAGGGAATAATATTATGAACCGAAAGAATCCAAAAAATTAATGGATCAATAAGGCCAACGGATCAATATTAAAAACACAAGAGAGTAACAAACCCTAAGAATAAATATTTCAAATTCAAAAACCTAAGAAATTAATAAACCATAAGAATCAATATTTTAAAATCAAGTAATTAATAAACACAAGGGATTATTAATATTATAAACCAAAAGAACTAACAAACCCAAGGTTTTAATATTATAAACCAAAGGAATTGGGGAACCCAAGGGAAAAATATTAAAAACGTAAGAGATAAAAAAGGCCAAGAGATACATATAAAAAAAAAAAATATTAGCAAAGGCCAGGAATAAATATTTTAGATGAAATTGAATGAGAAACTCACATGATTAATAAAGAGTTTAATAAATCTTAGGAATCAATTTTTAAAATAAAAATCATTGATAAAGTCACATGATTATTAATATTATAAACCGAGGGGAATAAACGTGGTTTACCATGCTTGATTTAAACATTGAGACAATTGTTGTCACAATGCGACGTTGGACCAACTATGACTATGGTTGGCCATGAGCGATTTTCATATTGAGATAATATTTGTTAGAATGTGACATTTGATCGTGGATGAAATTGATCGAGTATGGTTAATGCTAATTAACAATGGTTTCCCATGGTTGATTTTCATATTGAGTCAGTGTATTTGATAATATGAAATTGGATAATGCATTAGTATTAAACTCTATGACTAATATTTAAACCCCAATATTCGGATTTAATAAACTGAAGGGAATAATATTATGAACCGAAAGAATCTGAAAAATTAAGGAATCAATGTTATAAACCCAATGGATCAACAAATACAGTGAAATTTTAATATTATAAACATAAAACATCAATAAAGCAAAGAGACTATTAATATTATAAAAAAAGAACATCAATAAACCGAAGGGATTATTAATATTATAAACCCAACAAATTAGTATTAGAAACAAAAATTATTAATAAACTCAAGTGATTAATAAAGTCGAAGGATATATAAAATTAATAAAAAATGCTCAAGCTGAAGAAATTAATAAACACTAATAATTAACCCAAGGTATTCTTCATATTATAAACCAAAAGAACTAATAAACCTAAGGGTTTAATATTATAAACCAAAGGAATTGGTGAACCCAAGGGAAAAATATTAATAACCTAAGGGACCAATAAGGCGAAGGGAATAATATTAAAAACACAATAGCTTGATAAAAAATACGACCCAATATTTTAAATAGAGAGGAATTTTAAAGTCACATGATTATTATTATGATAAAACGCAAGTGATCAATCAACCTTACTGATTGTTAATATTATAAACCGATTGAATTAATAAACTAAAGTGATATTAAATTCCGCCATCAGTGAAACAAAAAAAATAACATTGAAATTAACATAGTTTAAACCCAAAACCTAAGAATTTAATAAACCATAGTATTTGATATTTTAAACTCAAGAGATTAATAAACTCAAGGGATTATTAATAATATAAACCAAAAAAAATAATAAACCCAAGGGTTTAATGTTATAAACCAAAGCAATTGGTGAACCCAAGAGAAAATTATTAAAAACATAAGGGATCAATAAGGCAAACGGATTAATATTAAAAACAAAAGAGAGTAACAAACCCTAAGAATAAATATTTTAAATTCAAGAACCTCAGAAATTAATAAACCATAAGAATCAATATTTTAAAATCAACTAATCAATAAACTCAAGGGATTATTAATATTATAAACCAAAAGAACTAATAAACTCAAGGGTTTAATACTATAAATCAAAGGAATTGGTGAACCCAAGGGAAAAATATTAGAAACATAAGAGATCAGCAAGGCTAAGGGATACATTTAAAAAACGAAAAAGATTAGTAAAGGCTAGGAATAAATATTTTAAATGCAAATGAATTAGAAACTCACATGATTAATGAAGAGATTAATAAATCTTAGGAATCAATTTTATAAATAAAAATCATTGATAAAGTCACATGATTATTAATATTATAAACCGAGGGGAATAAACATGGTTTACCATGCTTGATTTAAACATTGAGACAATTGTTGTCACAATGCGACATTGGACCAACTATGACCATGGTTGGCCATGGGCGATTTTCATATTGAGACAATATTTGTCAGAATGTGACATTTGATCATGGATGACATTGATCGACTATGGCTAATGCTAATTAAAAATGATTTCCCATGGTTGATTTTCATATTGAGTCAGTGTTTTTCATAATGCGAAATTAGAACAAGCATTAGTATTAAACTCTAGGACTAATATTTAAACCCCAATATTTCAATTTAATAAACTGAAGGGAATAATATTACGAACCAAAAGAATCCGAAAAATTAAGGGATCAATAAGGCCAACGGATCAATATTAAAAACACAAGAGAGTAACAAACCCTAAGAATAAATATTTTAAATTCAAAAACCTAAGAAATTAATAAGCCATAAGATTCAATATTTTAAAACCAAGTAATTAATAAACACAAGGAATTATTAATATTATAAACCAAAAGAACTAATAAACCCAAGGGTCTAATATTATAAACCAAAGGAATTTGGCAACCCAAGGGAAAAATATTAAAAACATAAGAGATCAACAAGGCCAAGAAATACATATAAAAACAAAAATGAATAGGAAAGGCTAGGAATAAATATTTTAAATGAAAATGAATGAGAAGTTCACATGATTAATAAAGATATCAATAAATCTTAGGAATCAATTTTTTAAATACAAATCATTGATAAAGTCACATGATTATTAATATTATAAACTAAGGGGAATAAACATGGTTTACCATGCTTGCTTTAAACATTGAGACAATTGTTGTCACAATGCGACATTGGACCAACTATGACCATGGTTGGCCATGGGAGATTTTCATATTGAGACAATATTTGTCAGAATGTGACATTTGATCATGGATGACATTGATCGAATATGGCTAACACTAATTAAAATGGTTTTCCAATGTTGATTTTCATATTCTGTCAGTGTTTTTCATAATATGAAATTGGACAATGCATTAGTATTAAAATCTAGGAATAATATTTAAACCCCAATATTTGGATTTAATAAACTAAAGGGAATAATATTACAAACCGAAAGAATCCGAAAAATTAAGGAATCAACGTTATTAACTCAATGGATCAACAAATACAGTGAAATATTAATATTATAAACATAAAACATCAATAAAGCAAAGGGAGTATTAATATTATAAAAAAAGAACATCAATAAATTGAAGGGAGTATTAATATTATAAACCCAAAAAATTAGTATTAGAAACAAAAATTATTAATAAAATCAAGTGATTAATAAAGTCAAAGGATCAAAAAAATTAATTAAAAAATATTCAAGGTGAAGAAATTAATAAACACTAATAATTATCCTAAGGCATTATTCATATTATAAACCAAAAGAACTAATAAACCCAAGGGCTTAATATTATAAACCAAAGCAATTGGTGAACCCAAGGGAAAAATATTAATAACCTAAGGGACCAATAAGGCGAAGGGAACAATATTAATAACACAATAGCTTAATAAAGAATACGACCCAATATTTTAAATAGAGAGGAATTTTAAAGTCACATGATTATTATTATGGTAAACCACAAGTGATCAATCAACCTTACTGATTATTAATATTATAAACCGAATAAATTAATAAACTAACGTGATATTCAATTTCACCATCAGTGAAACCAAAAAAATAACATTCAAATTAACATATGTTTTTTCTTGTCTTTACATAAAGAAATCCCACCACAAAAATGGACTCAAAACTTTCCATCAAAGGTCATTTATCAAATAGCCTATTCGAGAACACAACTAGACCGACCACAAAAGGAACACCAATTCAAATCGACAGGATAATGATCACGATACTTAACGCTTTCCAACCAATCCCTTCTTTTTTTTCTCCCAGCCTCCCTCATGTGCACAAGCAACAAGTATTTTACATTCATTTTCATTTCATCTAGCACACGAATATGCTCATCAATGAAAGCAGGATGGAAGCCATGATTTTTATTGAGCTTGTTCCGAAGAGAATAAAGAAAACTGATCAGTGTAGAAATATTTGCCACTGCTTGATTATAATAAATGCCATCATTATTATCCATATCTGCATTTGAAAGGAAAAACGACAAAATAAAAATTAATACACAAAGAGATAGAAACTTCTAGGCATATATATATATATATATATATATATATATATATATATATATATAATAGAACAACCCATTTGTATTGTTGTTAAAAAACTTAATCTTAAAAACGTCATGCTATAAATCTCATTAGAAATACATATTGTACACATGAAATGAGTGATATGACCCCTATTACAATAATCAACAAGAAATCACAAATTTTTAAACCTAATGTTTAAAATGAAATATTAATAATGTTAGCAATTCTATATTTGTATTTAAATTAAAGTCAATGTATATATTAATTTTAGTTTAATATTATTATCAAATATAAATATGTTGTATAAAATCATATGAGCCACAAGAATATTATTACAATAGTTAAAAAGAACTCACAAATTTACTATTAATCTTAATAACTATTTTTTTTATGTCTGTATTAATGTCTATGTTTAATATTGATGTAAATGTTTGATGCTCAATATCAATATTAACCTAAAACAATTTTTAATATAAAAAAGCTTTATCTTAAAGAAACATTAAAGAAATTTAACATTTTTATGAGAATTTACATAGGAGAAGGTCCTTGGGACATTGGTCATGCTTTGTTTTTCCTATGATACATTGGTCATGTTTTTCTTTGTCTATGATATTTACCCTCATTTCTTCCTCATTTCTTCCCATATTGAGTTGAAGTAATTCGTAGTGAAGAAGATATTTATCTATCCAAATCTCAACTCTGATAATTCAAATAAGTGAATACTTTAGAGTTAAACATTTTTTTCAGATTTCATAAATTTACAAATTTTATTTTTATTTGGATTACATAGGTTGTTTTGTTATGAAAATATGAATAATAAATGGGTTGTTTTGTTATGTAAATATGAACAATAAAATGATCAACTATATCATAATCACAAATATTTCAAAATAATTAAAATTTTATAAAATATTTCAAAATCTAACACACATGCTAATCTCAATTTAATCTACTAACTTAGTAGTGTTTTCTCTATTTTTGAACTCTGTCTAATAATTCCTTAGCCACCCTAAGTCTAAGAACTTATCAGATTTCACCACAAATTATTGTGACCCTTCACCCAAACATTTTTTTCCAACAATCACTAAGCATATAATCATGTGTTTATTCTATAAAGCAAAGGCATTTCTATGAAATATGCAACATAATTTTCAGCTACACTAATGTTGCTAAAAATGTGACAAGAAATTCTATATGTTGGGAATACAAATAACTTGAAACCCTACAAATCAATAAAAAACATAAATAATAGAACTAAATTTCCTTTGCTTCATTGGAAATTGAATTATTTACCAGAGAGCAAGAAACATTGTTGGATTCAAATGAAACACAATAAAAATTGTTCTATTCAAATGATGCACAAAATATCATTAGGGCTATTGCAAGCCGAGAGAGTGTAACACTCTGATTGTTACTCATCTTCCCTTCACATTTGATCCTGCACTTTTGTGTTGTGATCCATCTTAAATTTCCCTATGGCCCTGGGTTTCAAATAGTTGTTACTCATCTTCGCTTCACATGATATGATCCTTCACTTCTGCATTGTGGTCCATCTTAATTTTCCCTATGTCTAGGAACGAACAAAAGGGAGAGATTTGATCCAAAATATTCTCAAGCCATATCTGGCTTCCAAAAGCCTAAATATGTCATATCTTCTATATTTTTTTATGCCTTTTTCGGATTTTTTTTAATGTGACGAGTGCTAAGGGCATTTCATAAGTGAGGTGCCATGTTGTTGTGGTTAATAGTTGGAATTTTCATCCCACAAATATGCAATTTTTTGGATTTTTTTTTTTTAATTTCTTTTTTCGGATTCTTTTGAATGAGAAGATGAGTGGTGAGGGTGTTTCATAAGTGAGGATTTTTTTGGTTGATATTTGGGATTTTAATCCCACGAATATGCAAGCGAGGGTTGTTCTGGTTGATAGTTGGGATTTTAATCCCACGAATATGCAATTTTTTGGATTTTAAAAATAATAACTGAGGGCATTTCAAAATTCTAGGTGTAGGTGCTATGTTTCCAAACAATAATAAAGGATGGAGAACAAAGAGTTTTAGTAATCCGGTGAATCTTTTAATACTGAAGCAAGTTATGCATTTAGAGAGGAGACGTTTCATTATGCAATGTGCAGTGAGGTCAGGTTTACACGTTTATGAATTGAATTTTATTTTAGTTAACGTTCATAAGTGTTCAATCACAAATGGTATTAGCATTATTTATATTTCCATTCCAAATGAAATAATACAACTTTAATTAATATTCCATCTAGATGCATAGCTACAATGCATGCATGAAATTACATGTCGCTCTTTGCCCGGAAGTTTGAAGGAAGGCAAGAAGGAAAGTGGAGGTTTGGGGTGCTCCCTAGCATCATTTTTAAAATAATTTAAACATGGTTTAAACATATAATTTAGATATACCAAGAATTTATTTATTTTATTGATATAGTGATTTTAATCATTATTTAATAAAAAATAATTTAATTTTAAATAGCAAGGAAGTTACTTCTATACATTTCTTCTATTATTATAATAGCTACTGCAAATATATGCTAACATTTTTTATTTTCTATTATTCTATTGAAATTTGTAATTAAAATAAAAACAAAAATAGCCAATTCTAATAAAAACTCCTATCGCCTAAAAAAATATAATTTTTATCTTAATTTAATTAAACAATAATTTTACTTATCTTATCTTCATCAAGGCGGCGTGTTCTACGGGACTCTCTGCGTCGAGCCCTTCAGGATAAGTGGTATCATGACTGTCCTTGAGGACGATAATGGGCTTACCGTCAGGCTTGCAATCTTCGATGGGCATTACTCGCACACGAATATCGAGAAGCTTTACCCCAAAGGAGCCAAGGTCGCCATCAAAGAGCCATATTATATCTACGGCCTCGACGTTAGCCCCACCATCTGTGTGTACTCTGCCGATGTCAATATACTCGTAACTCAGAATGAGAAGAGGGCTCAGGAGGAGAGGAAGAAAGGCAATAGCTGTTTGAGAAAGGAGCAATGGGATGTAGCTGCCGAGCATTATACGAATTGCATCGACGCAGCTCGGCTCAGTGGTTCCTCTAATGACAATAATAATATGAATACCTTGCTCCTCCACTCATATTCCAACCGGGCTAAGACAAGGCTTTAGGTGAAGAAATATGAGCTGGCGCTTGAGGATTTCGACCAGGCCCTTGGGATCGACTCAAGGAATCTCATGGCGCTCTATAGAAAAGGTCGCGCTCTGGTTGGTCTGAGGCGGTATGCGGCGGCATGTGAATGTTTGGAGAAAGCTTCTTACACTAGCTCTGGGTAGAAGAAAATAGAAGTCGTGCATATAACTGGTGCTGATTCGAAGTGCGATGGACGGGTTGAGGATTGAGAGCATTAGAGAATTTAAAGCATCAGATGTTGGAGGAAAACGTTGAGGTGTTAATTTTTCAGCCGTTACAGTCCACGTTTCCATTTATTCTACCATGTTCCAATAGTTTAAGAATGCAAATCGACATTCGTTTCACGAAAAAAAGAATATTTATTTATTTTAAATTTGATTTTCTCTAATCTCTATATGTGTTTATAAAAAAGAGGGATAGTAAAATTTTAATTAGGATTTGGTAAAAAATTATTTTAAACATGGTTTAAACACTTGATTTAAATATGCAAGAAAGTTATCAGTTTCAATTTCATTCATAGATGGAGTGGTGACGATGAGAATATACCAACATCTGTCAATTTAGACCATCCAATCAAAATGATTAATTATGAAATGTATTAAAATAGCCAATTCCAATAGGGGGTTACACCTATTTGCGTAATTAAAATTTCATGCTAAAAGTTTTATTAATGAAACAAATTATTCTTTAAGGATTTGGTTTATTTTAAATTAATTAAAAAAAATAAGTTAAATTATGGTATAATTTAATAGAAATGAGGTGCTTCAAATATTTATAAAATATTTGTTGTGTGTTTTTTTTTTTGTATTTATGTATTTAAATGGTTGAGGAAGATGAGTAGTGGGATATAATAATGATTGTGATTAATGTTTATTAATAAAGACTTGATTTATTGTTGGGTATGTGTTATTTTATTTCCACGATTAAGCACGCACATGGGAGGGCGGGGGGGGGGTAGTGCCCCGGCGAAAATTTTTGGTCCTTAATTTCTAGTCGGTAGTCCACGTCCATGGTTTTGTGCATGGTTTTGCACATGGTTTTGGGGTATGATGTTTTTCGGCCCCTGGTATTTGTAGATTCGGTCAAGGGAACTATGGTTATGATCTAATCCAGGGTTAATGGATTAGGGTTTATGTATGCTTCGACATGTATATATATGTGTTGTAACACTAAAAGGAATATAATGAAATATCAAGCTGGTCATCCTGATTTGGGATCCAGGGGAAAATCTCTGTGTTTATCTATTTTATGTTTTATGCTCTCGCTATTGTTTATTTTCTTTTATAAGATTCGTGTGTAGATAATTTCTGTTCAGGGTTAAAACCTACATTTGGTATCAGAGCTGTTTCGGCTTCAAGGACTCTTCGTTTTACCAGGTTTTTTGCTCGGGCTTTTGGTAGACCCTGTTCAGTAGGAGATCTGCAGGATCGATTCTTGCGGTGAAAGAAGATGGCGAGCGCCGGAAAGATAGAGATCGAGAAATTTAATGGTCAGAGTTTTGAGTTGTGGAAGCTCAAGATGGAGGATCTGCTGGTGGATAAAGATCAGTGGATCGCGGTAGATCCAGGTACTAAACCAACGGCAATGTCAGATGAAGACTGGAAGAAACTGGATCGGAAGGCTAAGAGCACAATACGATTGTGTGTCTCAGATTCAGTATTGTTGAATGTATCTGGGGAAGCTACGGCGAAGACCTTGTGGGAAAAACTTGGGACTTTGTACCAATCTAAGTCTCTGGTGAATAAGTTGTTCCTGCGGAAAAAGCTGTATAACCCGAGGATGAAGGATGGAGACTCGGTGACAGAGCATCTGAATGCCTTCAATACTGTGGTAAGTCAGCTGTCATATGTTGATATTAAAATCTCAGATGAAGATAAGTGCATCAGTTTGTTTTGTTCTCTACCAGACTCGTGGGACAGTCTCATTATTGCAATAGGTAGCAATACAACTACCTTGAATTTTGATGACATTGTCTCAGCCTTGTTGTCGGAGGAAATGAGACAGAGAAATATGGAGGGCTAGAATGGAGATGCCTTATCTGTATGAGGAAGGTCCCAAAACAGAAACAAGAATAAGGTTTCGAGTGGGAGATCCAAATCTAGAGGGAGATCTAAATCTCCTGGAAAGTTTGTAAAGGTATGCTGGAAATGCGGAAAGGAAGGACACTACAAAAGGGAGTGCAGATCTAAAGCTCTTGAGAAAGGAAAGGGATTTGATGACGCTCCTTCTTTAGAGGCAAAAACCACCTCTGATGAAGGTGGGGATGTGTATTTGGCTTCTTCTTCAAATACACATGTAGATCATGAGTCATGGTTGATTGACTCAGGTGCATCCTTTCACTTCACTCCCCATAGGGAGTGGTTCTGCGAGTATGAGAAATATGATGGTAGTGATGTCTTCCTAGGGGATGATAGGAAGGCCAGAATCATTGGATGTGGAAAGGTCAAGATGAAGCTGCAAGGTGGAAGGATTAGAACACTTCCCAGTGTTCTGTATATTCCTGCATTGGCCAGAAATCTGATTTCTGTAAGAAAGATGGATGATGTAAAACACACCATGTTATTCCTAAGATGGTTCGGAGCACTGGAGCATGTGAGTCCGACTAGAACTCTATACAAGCTACAAGGTAGCACTGTTATTGATGGGTGTAATAGTTCTATGGTTCCTGAAAGTGGAGCGGAAAGCCTAGCTGTCTCTGGAGAAAAGACCATGCTATGGCATCAAAGGCTTGGACATATTGGAGAGAAGGGCCTTCAGACACTACATAGAAATGGTATGGTAGAAGGTATGTCTAATTTCTCTCTGGATTTCGATTTCTGTGAACATTGTGTATATGGGAAGAAGAATTAGGTGAGTTTTCCATCTGGTGCTAAGAGGGCGAACAAGATATTAGAACTTGTGCACAGTGATGTGTTTGGACCTGTGTCAGTTCCATCACTGGGAAAGTCTGTGTACTATGTTTCATTCATAGATGAATTTTCAAGGAATACATGGATATATTTCTTGAGGAAGAAATCTGAAATCTTTGACAGATTTAAAGAATTTAAGGCTCTGGTGGAAAACCAGACAGAGAAGAAGATAAAGGTGTTGAGGACAGATAATGGTGGGGAGTTTTGCAAGAAGAAATTTGAAGAGTTCTGTAAGAAGTGTGGTATAGCATGGAAGAAGATTACTCCATACACACCTCAGCAAAATGGAGTTGCAGAAAGAATGAACAGAACAATGATGGAAAAGGCAAGAAGCATGCTCAATGGTACCGGGTTAGGACAAGAATTCTGGGAAGAGGCAGTGGAGACTGCATGCTATCTGGTTAACAGATCACCTTCATCAGTGTTGGAGGATAAGACTCCACATGAGGTATGGAATGGTAAGAAACCCTCTCTTTCACATCTAAGGGTATTTGGATGTGATGCATATGTACATGTTCCAAAGAAGAAAAGGACCAAGTTGGATAATAAATCTGAAAGGTGCATATTTATTGGGTATAAGGATGGTTTAAAGGGTTACAATCTTTGGAACCTAGAAACAAGGAGGGTTGTGTACAACTGAGATGTGGTGTTTAGAGAAGTGAAATATGTTTTTAAACATGAAGTCTTACCAAAGGAACCTGAGAAGATAGAGTTTGAGCTAAAGGAGGGTGAATCAGACTCTACAAAAGAAGAAGACTCAGAAGAGGAAGAGCCACAAACTTTAGCTGTGAGAAGATCAGCTCGGGAAAGAAGGCAACCAGAAAGGTATAGTCCATCTGATTTCTGTTCAGGTTTTGCCTTAACTATAACCGATGATGATCCCATAATCACGAGGCAAGATTCCGAGGAAAAAACTTTGGAAGGAGGCCATGGTTGATGAAATGGAATCCTTGCATAAAAATGAGGCATGGGATCTGGTGGAATTGTCAGCTGGAAGGAAGCCCATTGGGAGAAAATAGGTGTTTAATAAGAAGATGAATGTATAAGGAAAGGTGGAGAAATACAAAGCTCGGTTGGTAGAAAAAGGTTAGTCCCAGGTGTCGGGAATTGATTTTGGTGATATTTTTTCTCCTGTTGCCAAATTTACTTCTATTAGATTACTTTTATCTATTGCTGCTGCGTTTGATTTTGAGATAGAACAGATGGATGTGAAGACATCATTTCTTCACGGGGATCTAGAAGAGGATATCTACATGAAGCAACCTGAAGGCTTTATGGTGAAGGGTGAGAAAGAACTAGTATGCAGGTTGAAAGAGTCTCTGTATGGGTTAAAACGGTCACCAAGGATGTGGTATCGGAAATTTGATACCGATATATGGGGACTTGGCTTCACCAGAAGCACGGAGGATCACTGTGTTTATTTTAAATTAATTGGTGGCCGTGCTATTTATTTGATCTTATATGTGGATGATATGTTTTTTATTGGAAATGACAAAGAAATTATCCAAGATTTGAAGACCCAACTGTTCTCCAAATTTGACATGAAGGATCTCGGTGCTACAAGCTATATTTTGGGCATGGAAATTAAGAGAGATTGGGCAAAGAGGAAGCTCTGGTTAAACCAGAGGAAGCATGTCGAGACTATAATACAGAGGTTCAATATGCATGATAGTAAACCGGTGAATGTTCCTATTCCTGTAGGTGTAAAGCTATCTGCTGAAAAGTGTCCCAAGACACAAGAAGAAGAGGAGGATATGTCCCATGTTCCATATGCAAGTGTAGTGGGTAGCCTGATGTATGCAATGGTTTGTACTAGACCAGACATTGCACATGCAGTGGGAGTATTGAGCAGGTTTATGTCAAACCCAGGGAAGGAGCATTGGATAGCAGTGAAGTGGGTTTTCAGATATTTACATGGCACTAGTGATTATGGCTTGTGCTACCAGGGAAGAACAGGATTGGAAATAATGTTGGACATTCGTGGTTTTGTTGATGCAGACTGGGCTGGAGATCTAGACCAAAGAATATCTACAAGTGGGTATGTGTTTAACCTATTTGGAGGCGCAGTCAGTTGGATGAGTAAAATAAAGTCTGTAGCGGCTCTTTCAACTACAGAGACAGAATACATAGCAGCCACTCATGCAAGCAAGGAAGCAGTTTGGTTGCAGAGATTGTGTTCAAGTATGGGGTTGGTACAACAAGCTATAAGGATAGACTGTGATAGCCAAAGTGCAATTTTCTTGGCTAAGAACCCTGCTTATCATTCAAAGACAAAGCACATTGATGTTCAATATCACTTTGTTAGAGATATGGTTGAGGCTAAAAGGGTGTTGCTGGTAAAGGTGGACACTTTCAAGAATGTTGCAGATGCATTGACGAAGTCTGTGAGCACTCAGAAGTTCTCTTGGTGTAGAGAAACAATGGGTGTTGAAGAATTGGCCCAATGACTAAGCTCTCCTGTGGCCCCCTGTGGAAAGAAAACAACAAGTGGGAGAATGTTGGGCATGTGTTATATTCTTTCCACGATTAGCCCCACGCGCTGTATGTTGCGTCGGGCGTAGCTGGGGGGTCACGAGGGGCGAAGCAGTCCCCACCGTTGGGGTCCGGGGCAGCGCCCCGGCCAAAATTGGTTTTTGTGCGGACCCACTCATAGGCGGATCCGCCCATGGTTTTGTGCATGGTTTTGTACATGGTTTTGGGGTTCGATGGTTTTCGGCCCCTGGTATTTTGTAGATCCGGTCAAGGGAACTACGGTTATGTTCTAATCCAGGGTTAATGGATTGGGGTTTATGTATGCTTCGGCATGTATATATATGTGTTGTAACACTAAAAGGAATATAATGAAATATCAAGTTGGTCGTCCTGATTTGGGATCCAGGGGAAAATCTCTGTGTTTATCTGTTTTATGTTTTATGCTCTCGCTATTGTTTATTTTCTGTTATAAGATTCGTGTGTAGATAATTTCTGTTCAGGTTAAAACCTACATTTGGTATCAGAGCTGTTTCGGCTTCAAGGGGACGCCTTTGCTGCTGAGGGTTTTTTTTCCTCGCTCCATTCCAACCCCCTGCCTCAATGTGAGTCCTCTATTCCTACTATTCTAAGTGAAAGATGGCGAAAGAAGGAAGGGATAGAGATCGAGAAACTTAATGGTCAGAGTTTTGAGTTGTGGAAGCTCAAGATGGAGGATCTGCTGGTGGATAAAGATCAGTGGATCGCGGTAGATCCAGGTACTAAACCAACGACAATGTCATATGAAGACTGGAAGAAACTGGATCGGAAGGCTAAGAGCACAATATGGTTGTGTGTCTCAGATTCAGTATTGTTGAATGTATCTAGGGAAGCTACGACGAAGAATTTGTGGGAAAAACTTGGGACTTTGTACCAATCTAAGTCTCTGGTGAATAAGTTGTTCCTGCGGAAAAAGATGTATAACCTGAGGATGAAGGATGGAGACTCGGTGACAGAGCATCTGAACGCCTTCAATACTGTGGTAAGTCAGCTGTCGTCTGTTGATATTAAAATCTCAGATGAAGATAAGTGCATCAGTTTGTTGTGCTCTCTACCAGACTCGTGGGACAGTCTGGTTATTGCAATAGGTAGCAATACAACTACCTTGAATTTGATGACATTGTCTCAGCCTTGCTGTCGAAGGAAATGAGACGGAGAAATATGGAGGGTCAGAATGGAGATGCCTTATCTGTACGAGGAAGGTCCCAGAACAGAAACAAGAATAAGGTTTCGAGTGGGAGATTTGAATCTAGAGGGAGATCTAAATCTCCTGGAAAGTTTGTAAAGGTGTGCTGGAAATGCGGAAAGGAAGGGCACTACAAAAAGGACTACAGATCTAAAGCTCCTGAGAAAGGAAAGGGATCTGATGATGCTCCTTCTGCAGAGGCAAAAACCACCTCGGATAAAGGTGGGGATGTATATTTGGCTTCTTCTTCAAATACACATGTAGATCATGAGTCATGGTTGATTGACTCAGGTGCATCCTTTCACTTCACTCCCCATAGGGAGTGGTTCTGCGAGTATGAAAAATATGATAGTGATGTCTTCCTAGGGGATGATAGGAAGGCCAAAGTCGTTGGATGTGGAAAGGTCAAGCTGAAGCTACAAGGTGGAAGGATTAGAACACTTCCCGTTCTGCAGATATTCTTACTACAAATCACTTCAGAAGAAGATGGATGATGCAAAACTAGTGGTTCAGAAAGAGTATGGCAAGATGGTCTGTGAGCACCTGTATTAATGCTGAGTTCGGGATTAGAATTGTATACAAGCTACAAGGTAGCACTGTCATTGATGGGTGTAACAGCTCTATGGTTCCTAAAAGTGGAGCAAAAAGCCTAGCTGTCTCTGGAGAAAAGACCATGCTATGGCATCAAAGGCTTGGACATATTGGAGAGAAGGGCCTTCGGATACTGCATAGAGATGGTATGGTAGAAGGCATGTCTAATTGTTCTCTGGATTTCGATTTCTGTGAACATTGTGTATATGGGAAGGAGAATCGGGTGAGTTTTCCTTCTGGTGCTAAGAGGGCAAACAAGATATTAGAACTTGTGCACAGTGATGTGTTTGGGCCTGTGTCAGTTCCATCACTGGGAAATTCTCTGTACTATGTTTCATTCATAGATGAGTTCTCAAGGAATACATGGATATATTTGATAGCAACTGGAAATCTTGATGATGAAGTGATTCTATACTGGTGGAAAACCAGACATAGAAGAAGATAAAGGTGTCGAGGACAGATAATGGTGGAGAGTTTTGCAAGAAGAAATTTGAAGATTTATGTAAGAAGTGTGCTATAGCATGGTAGAATACTACTCCATACACACCTCAACAAAATTAAGTTGTAGAAAGAATGAATATAACAATGATGGAAAAGGCAAGAAGCATGCTCAATGCACTGCAAAGGACAAGAATTCTGGGAAGAGGCAGTGGAGACTGCATGCTATCTGGTTAACAGATCACCTTCATCAGTGTTGGAGGATAAGACTCCACATGAGGTATGGAATGGTAAGAAACCCTCTCTTTCACATCTAAGGGTATTTGGATGTGATGCATATGTACATGTTTCAAAGGAGAAAAGGACCAAGTCGGATAATAAATATGAAAGGTGCATCTTTATTGGGTATAAGGATGGTTTAAAGGGTTCCAATCTTTGGAACCCAAAAACAAGGAAGGTTGTGTACAGTCGAGATGTGCAGTTTAGAGAAGTGAAAGATGTTGTTAAACATGAATTCCTACCAAAGGAACCTGAGAATATAGAGTTTGAGCTAAAGGAGGATGAATCAGACTCTACAGCAAAAGAATATTTCGAAGAGGAAGAGCCAAAAAATCCATCTTTGAGAAGATCAGTTCGGGAAAGAAGGAAACCAGAAAGGTATAGTCCATCTGCTTTCTACTCAGTTTTTGCCTTAACTATAACTGATGATGATCCCATAACTGTCAGAGAGGCAGTAGATTCCGAGGATGGAAAACTTTGGAAGGAGGCCATGGTTTATGAAATGGAATCCTTGCATAAAAATGAGGCATGGGATCTGGTGGAATTGTCAGCTGGAAGGAAGCCCATTGGGAGAAAATAGGTGTTTAATAAGAAGATGAATGTATAAGGAAAGGTGGAGAAATACAAAGCTCTATTATAGAAAAGTTTGAACCTGTGCAACGGAATTGATTTTGGTGATATTTTTTCTCCTTTGCCACAAATTTACTATTAGATTACTTTTATCTATTGCTGCGCTTGATTTTGAGATAGAAATTAGATGGATGTGAAGACATCATTTCTTCATTTCGGGATCTAGAGAAGAGATATCATGCGAAGCAACTCAAGGCTTGTGGTGAAGGGTGAGAAAGAACTAGTATGCAAAGAAAGATAACTCTTCTAGTTAAAACGTCACTAAAGATTTAGAATGGAAATTTGATACCATATATGGGGACTTGGCTTCACCGTGGCGACCGGAGGATCATCACATTTAAAATAATTGGTGGCCGTGTTATTTATTTGATTCTTATATGTGGATGCACTGTTGTTGATTGGAAATGACAAAAAAATTATCCAAGATTTGAAGACCCAACTGTTCTCCAAATTTGACATGAAGGATCTGGGTGCTGCAAACTATATTTTTGGCATGGAAATTAAGAGAGATCGGGCAAAGAGGAAGCTCTGGTTAAACCAGAGGAAGTATGTCGAGACTATATTGTAGAGGCTAAATATGCAGGATAGTAAACCAGTGAATGTTTCTATTCCTATAGGTGTAAAGCTGTCTGCTGAAAAGTGTCCCAAGACACAAGAAGAAGAGGAGTATATGTCCCGTGTTCCATATGCAAGTGCAGTGGGTAGCCTGATGTATGCAATGGTCTGTACTAGACCATACATTGCACATGCAGTAAGAGTGTCATGTCAGAACCAGAAGGAGTATCGATAGCAAGGAAGGGAGCCAGATATTTACATGTTAATTAGTGATTATGGCTTCTTTGTGTTATTGTGGAAAAAAATATGATTGGAAATAATGTTGGACAAATGTTGTTTTGTTTCGTTGATGCAGATCAACAGCAAAATCTGCACCAAAGAATATCTACAAGTGGGTATGTGTTTAACCTATTTGAGGCGCAGTCAGCTTGGATGAGTAAAAGACAGTCTGTAGCGGCTCTTTCAACTACAGAGGCAGAATACATGGCAGCCACTCATGCAAGCAAGGAAGCAGATTGGTTGCGGAGATTGTGTTCAAGTATGGAGTTGGTGCAGCGAGCTATAAGGATAGATTGTGATAGCCAAAGTGAAATTTTATTGGCTAGCAACCTCACCTGGCGGCAAGCAAGGGCTAGCTGGCCTGGCAGAGATCGGGCATGGTTTTCAGGCAATGTATGGTTTTCGGCCCCTAGTATTTGTAGATCCGGTCAAGGGAACTATGATTATGATCTAATATAGTGTTAATAGATTAGGGTTTATGTATGCTTCGACATGTATATATATGTGTTGTAACACTAAAAGGAATATAATGAAATATCAAGCTGGTCATCCTGATTTGGGATCCAGGGGAAAATCTCTGTGTTTATCTATTTTATGTTTTATGCTCTCGCTATTGTTTATTTTATTTTATAAGATTCGTGTGTAGATAATTTCTGTTCAGGGTTAAAACCTACATTTGGTATCAGAACTGTTTCGGCTTCAAGGGGACTCCTTTGCTGCTGAGGTTTTTTTTCTCGGGCCTGAGGTAGACCCTGTTCAGTGGGAGATCTACGGGATCGATTCTTGCGGTGAAAGAAGATGGCGAGCAGCGGAAAGATAGAGATCGAGAAATTTAATGGTCAGAGTTTTGAGTGGTGGAAGCTGAAGATGGAGGATCTGCTGGCGGATAAAGATTAGTGGATCGCGGTAGATCCAGGTACTAAACCAACGACAATGTTAGATGAAGATTGGAAGAAGTTGGATCGGAAGGCAAAGAGCACAATACGATTGTGTGTCTCAGATTCAGTATTGTTGAATGTATCTAGGGAAGATACGACGAAGACCTTGTGGGACAAGCTAGGGACTTTGTACCGATCAAAGTCTCTGGTGAATAAATTTTTCCTGAGGAAAAAGCTGTATAACCTGAGGATGAAGGATGTAGACTCGATGACAGAGCATCTAAATGCCTTCAATACTATGGTAAGTCAGCTGTCATCTGTTGATATTAAAATCTTAGATGAAGATAAGTGCATCAGTTTGTTGTGTTCTTTTCTAGACTCGTGGGATAGTCTGGTTATTGCAATAGGTAGCAATACAACTACCTTGAATTTTGATGACATTGTCTCAGCCTTGCTGTCGGAGGAAATGAAACGGAGAAATATGGAGGGTTAGAATGGAGATGCCTTATCTGTATGAGGAAGGTCCAAAAATAGAAACAAGAATAAGGTTTCGAGTGGGAGATGTAAATCTAGAGGGAGATCTAAATCTCCTGGAAATTTTGTAAAAGTGTGTTGGAAATGCGGAAAGGAAGGGCACTACAAAAAGGACTACAGATCTAAAGCTCCTAAGAAAGGAAAGGGATCTGATGATGCTCCTTATGCAGAGGCAAAAACCACCTCGGATGAAGGTGGGGATGTGTATTTGGCTTATTCTTCAAATACACATGTAGATCATGAGTCATGGTTGATTGACTCAGGTGCATCCTTTCACTTCACTCCCCATAGGGAGTGGTTCTGCGAGTATGAGAAATATGATGGTGATGTCTTCCTAGGAGATGATAGGAAGGCCAAAATCATTGGAGGTGGAAGGATTAGAACACTTCCTAGTGTTTTTCATATTCCCGCATTGGCCAAAAATCTGATCAAAGATGATGATGGTGTGTAAAAAACAAGAGTGCCCGAGAAAGATTCCCAAGAAGATGGTCTGGGAGCACCGGGTATTAATGTGAGTTCAGACTAGAACTTCATACAAGCTAAGCAAGCAGCACTGGCTATTGGGATGGGTGCATTAGGCTAGTCTCTTGAAGTGGAGGTTAGAAGCCTACTGCCTCTCGAGAAAAGACCATGCTATGGAATCAATCGCTTGGACATATTGGAGAGAAGGGCCTTTCAATACTGCATGGAAATGGCATGGTAGAAGGTATGTCTAATTTCTCTCTGGATTTTGATTTCTATGAAAATTTTGTATATGGGAAGCAGACTCGGGTGATTTTTCCTTCTAGTGCTAGGAAGGCGAACAAGATATTAGAGCTTGTGTAGAGTGATGTGTTTGGACCTATGTCGGTTCCATCACTAGGTAAGTCTATGTACTATGTTTCATTCATAGATGACTTCTCAAGGAATACATGGATATATTTCTTGAGGAAGAATTGAAATCTTGACAAGATTTAAAGAATTTAAGGCTCTGGTGGAAAACCAGACAGAGAAGAAGATAAAGGTGTTGAGGACAGATAATGGTGGGGAGTTTTGCAAGAAGAAATTTGAAGAGTTCTGTAAGAAGTGTGGTATAGCATGGAAGAAGATTACTCCATACACACCTCAGCAAAATGGAGTTGCAGAAAGAATGAACAGAACAATGATGGAAAAGGCAAGAAGCATGCTCAATGGTACCGGGTTAGGACAAGAATTCTGGGAAGAGGTAGTGGATACTGCATGCTATCTGGTTAACAGATCACCTTCATCAGTGTTGGAGGATAAGACTCCACATGAGGTATGGAATGGTAAGAAACCCTCTCTTTCACATCTAAGGGTATTTGGATGTGATGCATATGTACATGTTTCAAAGGAGAAAAGGACCAAGTTGGATAATAAATATGAAAGGTGCATCTTTATTGGGTAAAAGGATGGTTTAAAGGGTTCCAATCTTTGGAACCCAAAAACAAGGAAGGTTGTGTACAGCCGAGATGTGCTGTTTAGAGAAGTGAAAGATGTTGTTAAACATGAATTCCTACCAAAGGAACCTGAGAAGATAGAGTTTGAGCTAAAGGAGGATGAATCAGACTCTACAGCAAAAGAAGATTTCGAAGAGGAAGAGCCACAAAATCCATCTTTGAGAAGATCAGTTCGGGAAAGAAGGAAACCAGAAAGGTATAGTCCATCTGCTTTCTACTCAGTTTTTGCCTTAACTATAACTGATGATGATCCCATAATTGTCAGAGAGGCAGTAGATTCCGAGGATGGAAAACTTTGGAAGGAGGCTATGGTTGATGAAATGGAATCCTTGCATAAAAATGAGGCATGGGATCTGGTGGAATTGTCAGCTGGAAGGAAGCCCATTGGGAGAAAATAGGTGTTTAATAAGAAGATGAATGTATAAGGAAAGGTGGAGAAATACAAAGCTCCTTTGCCAGAAAAGGTTAATCCCGTGTCGGGAATTGATTTTGGTGATATTTTTTCTCCTGTTGCCAAATTTACTTCTATTAGATTACTTTTATCTATTGCTGCTGCGTTTGATTTTGAGATAGAACAGATGGATGTGAAGACATCATTTCTTCACGGGGATCTAGAAGAGGATATCTACATGAAGCAACCTGAAGGCTTTATGGTGAAGGGTAAGAAAGAACTAGTATGCAGGTTGAAAGAGTCTCTGTATGGGTTAAAACGGTCACCAAGGATGTGGTATCGGAAATTTGATACCTATATATGGGGACTTGGCTTCACCAGAAGCACGGAGGATCACTGTGTTTATTTTAAATTAATTGGTGGTCGTGTTATTTATTTGATCTTATATGTGGATGATATGTTTTTTATTGGAAATGAAAAAGAAATTATCCAAGATTTGAAGACCCAACTGTTCTCCAAATTTGACATGAAGGATCTTGGTGCTACAAGCTATATTTTGGGCATGGAAATTAAGAGAGATTGGGCAAAGAGGAAGCTCTGGTTAAACTAGAGGAAGTGTGTCGAGACTATATTGCAGAGGTTCAATATGCATGATAGTAAACCGGTGAATGTTCCTATTCTTGTAGGTGTAAAGTTTTCTGCTAAAAAGTGTCCCAAGACACAAGAAGAAGAGGAGGATATGTCCCGTGTTCCTTATTCAAGTGCAGTGGATAGCTTGATGTATGCAATGGTTTATACTAGACCAGACATTTCACATGCAGTGGGAGTATTGAGTAGGTTTATGTCAAACCTAAGGAAGGAACATTGGATAGCAGTGAAGCGGGTTTTCAGATATTTATGTGGCACTAGTGATTATGGTTTGTGCTACCAGGGAAGACCAAGATTGGAAAGAATGTTGGACATTCGTGGTTTTGTTGATGTAGACTGGGCTGGAGATTTGGACCAAATAAGATCTACAAGTGGTATGTGTTTAGCCTATTTAGAGGCATAGTAAGTTGGATGAGTAAAAGACAGTATGTAGTGGCTCTTTCAACTACAGAGACAGAATACATAGCAGCCACTCATGCAAGCAAGGAAGCAGTTTGGTTGCAGAGATTGTGTTCAAGTATGGGGTTGGTACAACAAGCTATAAGGATAGACTGTGATAGCCAAAGTGAAATTTTATTAGCTAAGAACCCTGCTAATCATTCAAAGACAAAGCACATTGATGTTCAATATCACTTTGTAAAAGATATATTTGAGGCTAAAAGGGTGTTGCCGGTAAAGGTGGACACTTTGAAGAATGTTGCAGATGCATTGACGAAGTCTGTGAGCACTCAAAATTTCTCTTGGTGTAGAGAAAAAATGGGTATTGAAGAATTGGGCCAATGAATAAGCTCTCTAGTGGCCCCCTGCAGAAAAGAAAACAACAAGTGGGAGAATGTTGGGTATGTGTTATATTATTTCCACGACTAAGCACGCGCGGGGGGGGCGATAGGCCCCCCTTTGCGCTGGGCGCAACGTGGGATTCATAGGGGGGGTGGTAGCCCCCCCTATCGGGGTCCGTGGCAGTGCCCCGACGAAAATTTTTGGTCCTTAATTTATGGTGGGTAGTCCGCGTCCATGGTTTTGCACATGGTTTTGGGGTACGATGGTTTTTGGCCCCTAGTATTTGTAGATCCGGTCAAGGGAACTATGATTATGATCTAATATAGTGTTAATAGATTAGGGTTTATGTATGCTTCGACATCTATATATATGTGTTGTAACACTAAAAGGAATATAATTAAATATCAAGCTGGTCATCCCGATTTGGGATCCAGGGGAAAATCTCTGTGTTTATTTATTTTATGTTTTATGCTCTCACTATTGTTTATTTTCTGTTATAAGATTCGTGTGTAGATAATTTCTATTCAGGGTTAAAACCTACATTTATTACATGTTAAAAAAGGAAAGAGATTACTAATTTGAACTCAAAAAAATTAATAAAGGTGTTTTAAAATTATTATAATTTTGAAATGTTAAAAATATTATTAGGGGTGGTAGGAGTGGGAGGGGAAATCCTTATCCTTGATGAACATAAAGAGATTTAATTTTTCTAGGGCTTGAGAATCTCAACCAGTTACCAAGTTGGATATTTAGTGCTAGAGCAAGGATTATAACTAGCAATAACAAGAAGAATCTCTAAGATTTTGGTGTTTGGAGACTCAATGCTTGTGATTCATCAAGTTTGAAAATGAGAGAAATATTCTAGTTCTTCTCTTCCTCCTATCTTAAGAAGGATAATTTTTCAATCCTATCAATTTTACCATGTGTACATAAACCTCAACACTGAGGTCAATATAAAGGCCAACAAAGAAACAACATTGGCCCAGAGGTTTATGGAAAAGGATTCAGGATTATTAACAATTTACTTCCCAATTCCATGAACAAAATGGAACAATGCCCATTCTACATTAAAATGAAGTTTAACCATCACCATTGGAGAAAACATTCAAGGAACAAAATGAGGATTTCCCAATCTGATATGAAAAAATGAAATTCAAGGAGAGTAATATGTTCGATGCCCTCGAGAATATATCGATGACACATTTATGATCATCAAATGTATGGCCCGAAGGTGGAGTACTAGAGTTGTATTGGCAATAACAAATGGCGTACCCATGCAGTACCAAGAGAAAATAGGTGGAATTAAGCTCTCTTCTCAACAATCATAGTATGTTGGACACTGGTGATTAATGTGATTTCAACAGAGAATGACCTTAGTTTACCTCCAACCCTTCCATTGTATTCCACCCTCGACATTAAATTTAGGAAAATATGCATCATTAATTACACATGGATATGGTAGAATTACACTCAGATGCAACAGGATGCCACTTTAGGAGAGGAGGTAGATTTATAATCTTTAGATTCACTCTTAAAAGGAACAAGAATAATTCTCTGTGGCGAAAGCTAAACAAGGAGTTGATTAAACTTATAAAAAAAAGTAATTTGAAGTGTCATGACACACCGTGGAGCAACAATGGCCGGGACAAATGAAATGTCCTCCAATCATGTGTATGAGAAGTTGAATGCACTCTTGAATTGATTATTGATGGTAGTAGAAGGACTGTTGAGTCTGGTGATGAGGAGGGATGACTTAGAAAAAGAGAGGAAGTATACAAAATTGGAATGAGTGGAAATAAAATATGTTTTGTTGCATGGCTTGTGTTAGGGTCCTATAAATATAGGATTCATAATTTTTATTTGACTTTGTTAAAGTCTTGTAAATATGTACATACCTTTCTTTCTGCAAGTTGTTTTCCCATATTTGAAAATAATAAAAAATGAAAAAAGAGGGTAAAAGTCCTAAAAGAATGATCAAAGGACTTATACAAATATATACCCCAAAATAAAAAAAAGAGAAAAAGAAGACCTGAAAGTGAGCAAGTCAAAATGCCACTACTTTTTCTTTTACTGCAAAAATAATGATTATGTGCAGAGTGTCAATAAATGCCATAATCCATGATCAGTTAAATTGTTTAATCTTAAATTTTCATGCTTTCAATTTCATGTGTTAGATAGTGAATAAAGATTTGTCAAATAGTTTAAACTTGACAAATCAGTAGATAGGTAGAGAATAATGATGAGCTCAACAGTTTAATCTGAGCCCTCGGATGAAATAAGGTAGAATTAGGTAGTTTTATGCTTTGAAAGAATTTTTTTTTCGGTTGCAAGCCTAAATGCACCTACAAAAATGAAGAAAAAATCTTAGAAATAAAGTTGGGTAGGTAGAAAGCAGTTGAGCAAGCATGTAATAAAGAATCATCAGGAAAAAATCACTAATTTCCCCTCCCCTATAAGTATTAAGTATTCTAAGCTATCAGTCAAACAGGCTCAGAGCATTTCTTTGACTTTTGTTGGGACCAGACCCAAGGCTCGATCACTGGTTAGTTAAAAACATTGAGTTCTTATGTTAAACCCACATTTATCAACATTCACCCTTCATTCATACATTAAACCCCTATTTCCTAAGTAAATACACATTCTTACTTAGTAAAGATAAACCCCAAATAATTAACTTCATCCCTTCAAAATCATTCATAAAAACCCTCAAAATACATTTATCCTAAGTATTTGTGAAGTAAATATAAAAGATGAGAAATGCTTTATTTTATACTTTACTTAGAGATAATATGTGTTTTGTTTCCTTTTACTCTTCCTTTATTCATATTAACACTTAACTTATTGTAGTAAATCCCTAACTACACCTACCCGTATATATTAAATCCATTATATTTTAATTAACCCCCCAAAACCTACTATTTTACGCCTAGACCAAAGTTTATTATCCTCATGCGCATAAAATAAAAAACCCCGCCCTATAAACCCCTTATTCTAAACCTATCTCTATTGAAATACCCTGCCCCTATAGTTTTTAAACTATTCAAAGGTTGAAAACTATATAATATAAAGCCCGCACCCATATGCATTGATTAAAACATTGTATAAATGTTTTAAACCTATCCCACCACTATATAATAAAATTATGGTTTAAAAATATTTTAAATGTTTATTTCATAAAGTTAACCCATCCACGCATATAATGCATCCCGACCCCACTTCCCATTTTGGTGCATCTCCCAAACAAATCTGGACCCTTCGCATTGATCTCCTAAATCCGATGGCTGATATTTGATATTGCGTGAAAAAGTAGCGTGAGCGTGATCATCCAAACTTCAAAACCTACGCGAAATGGGTGGTTTCGCCCATTCCTCTCTCCTCAACGTGCCCTTCAATCATTGGATCGGGTGGGTTGAGCTCAATACCACTTACTGCCCATAAGCCACGCGATAACCACTAGTTCTTTAATTTGATTGAATCCCGAAAACCACCCACTATCTGATGTGAACGCCATTAATTGCAGGATATTCTAAACCTAAAAATGCCTAATAAACTCCATATGCACCCATTAAACTATTTTCTTCATTTTATGTGCACTAATTCATCCCGATTAAAGAAAACAAAGCTACCTATACATTGTTTTCACGCTCAAAAGAAACTAGAAAAGTAATTACAGGTACTGTCAAGAACACTGAAAGCTTCAATTCATTTCCAGAAATTTCCAAAGCCATCAGAAACTTATCCGATGCCTCAGAACCTGTTTTAAGACCATATACCTGCAAGAATAGGTATTCCTCAGGAAAATCAACCTTCATGTTATTTGAAAAAAGGTTTCTTGTGAAATTGATAGCCATAAACCCTGTTTGCCCACAGAAAGACCTATATTTGCCGTCAAAGAATGGATTTGCTGTAGAAACCCTTTGAAACATTCAAACTCTTTTACCAATGCTCAAAATCCCTAACTGTTACACTCAATTACCCAGTGTCAACAGAATTAAACCTCCAGAGTCAAAATTCATTTCGTAGGGTTTCCCAATTCATCAGAGCCATAATCCCTACTTGCAGACCTGGATTTCATTAATGAATTGTTTGATTTTTGCAGGTTATTAGAAAAAGGAAAATTTGGATAAAACAATCTAAATACTAGTTAAGGATCTGTTTTACTCTAAGAACTTACAAGGATATGGAGTCAAAGGATTTTCCTAAAAGATTCCATCCCATGAAAGATAAAAGAGCATCTTAATGTAAAGATTAAAACAGGGCATTCATAACAGTGAATGTTAAAAGTGAAATAAGAATTCAAAGGGACAATGAAAACATAACAGTTAAAGTGTATCAGATAAAAGTCACAATAAAGGTTAAAACAAAGTTATAGAGAAGTCAAGGTAAAACAGTAAATGTAAAAACAGAGGCAGTAATGGTTAAACAGAGATAAAAATACTTTCACCAAAAATGCAGTTTATCTGAAGTAAAAGAAAAAATAGTTAAAAGAACAAAAAGGTTAAAAGATGAAAACAGAGCAACAAGGGACATTTTTGCAGAAATTTCCTATTTAAGTCATTGTTTTGCAGAAACTATTGTGACCAATCCAAGATGAATTTTGAAAAACTAAAGGAGGTTTATGCTCCTGATATTTCCAACGGCCAAAACCTCTCTCACTTTTCTAACAACCATTATGGGTTTGGAAATATTAAACAATATTTGAAAGTACTTTTTACAGAAAATTCCTGTTAAGTCATTTTGCAAAGAAGATTGTGGTCAATCTGAAATACATCCTACAAAACAGAAGGAGTTTGTTGTTCCTAAGAGACCCATATACAAAAATGTATCCCACTTTTTACATAAGTATTACAGAATGAGAGATACATGCACATCTTTATAGCCTATTTTTTAGACTCTACAAAACTCTGTTTTACACATCGTTTGGCAGAGCCTATTGTGAACATATGGAGCAGAATTTTAGGGAATTGAGAGAGGTGTATCTCACCAAAATATTCCTCTACAATAACCTCTTTAATGTTTTACATATCTATTTCAGATAGAGATTTACAAAGGTATCATTGGACCCCAAGTTTACATAATTTCTGGAGCAGAATGCACAAAGAAAGGAGACAGTTAGTGACTTGGATGCCTCATCATCAACTAAGAGTTGATATCAAATTCAGATTCTCTTCTTTTGTCACCATCAATTCATAATTATAGTGCCAAATAGATGCATTATTTTGGAGTGTCCTTTATTAAAGTTCTATTTATGTAAAACAGTTTGAGATATTTGTAAACCAATCTTGATATTTTTTCAAGATATTTTAGTTTAGAATTTGTATATATACTTCAACTTTTGAAGTATTTTTGTGTGGAATAAATTTTTTGGAGATTAATATAGATATTTTGTTGAACTTGAAGGTTGTGTGTTTCAATTTTGAGTAGCAGACTGGATCAACTATTTGGCATCATACTTCAGGATCCCTGTGATAAGCTATCTGGAGTGAATTACTCTCTAAACTTGTCATTGTATCTTTATTTGTTACATGCATACATCTGTGTTTTAATTCTAAATATGAATGTATAACTAGGAGTATTACTACAGGAAATGTTAATAACACCCTGTTTTTAACTAGTTATCATTTCTTGTTTTCTTGTAATTTCCAGTGTTGGGAACCCTTAATCGCTCCCTCTCCCGTTTGACCTCTATCTACTACTTCCCTTTTCCGGATCAGGGGATCCTTAAGTGCCCTTTATCCCGATCATACCACCTGAAAAAACAACTTTCCAAGATCTCCAACGTTTATCTATCTTGCCCTGAATACATTTGACCTTTTAGGCCTTGATCCTAGTTATGTTAGCTTAACTTACACTCCATAGCCCAATGGACAAGTAGATTTCCCTCTATCCATCCCTCCAAGTGATATATTCCCACCAAATCAATCAAAACCAAACCAAAATTGGACTTTCATAACTAGCCTAACATTTATAAATCAAACAAAGTTAATATTTAAGAGAGAGCCCTCTCTGAACCCTAGGAAGGCTAGGTCCTAGAGTTTGAAGTAGGTCTATGGTTACCTCTAGTATTATTTGACTAAAAACCAAAATCCCACAACTTAAGAATTTACTAGAGTGATAACATACTGGCGACAATACTAGGGAAAAAATAACATTTTCTTTAGAAATATTTTACAGGTTCAAATCTGATCTATGATGGTGGACAATGATCAAATACATAAAGGTTAAAATCATCCACCTGGTGACTCCAAATCAATCTCACAATCAAGAATCCACTGGAGGAATGAACCTGAAAGAACAATATGGAAAGATGAGGCTTTTAACTTGAATTTTAATCCAATACATTATGTTCTTTCTCATTAAATTCTTTTTTCAATGTATATTGTATTTTAGAGAAGATATTAGATTAGTTTTTAATTATTTTCCTTTGAAGATTGTAAGTACTAATTCTCTTAATCTCTTTGAGCAGCTTTCTTCTGAATCTAATGATGATCATTTTTCAATTAAGAAGCCCCAAATAATCAAGACCGATCTTACAATCCCTGTGCATATTCCTGTACCTTGTAAATTTCCTGATAGATATAAGCCCCTCATCTTACCTCCTGTATTCCATGATTTCCCTAATAACTATTACAAATTTCTTCCCAGGTTTTATGGAGAAAATAATAACATCACTGCCCAAAAACATATTCAAGTTTTTGAAAATTATCTGGATTTATTTGAGATTGATGAAGATAATGTTAAAATCAGAATTTTTTCTCTTTCTTTGCAAAATAGAGTAAAAAATTGGTTCAAGAATCTACCTATTGCAAGCATCTCAAATTTATAGTAGTTTTTCAAATTTTTTCTTGACAAATGGATAATTAAAGTCAATCTTTTTGTGATCATAGAAGAATATAATCAGTTAAAAAGACATCCAAATGAAAAAATACAACAATTTTTTGACAGATTCAATCAAGTTTATTATTAAATGCTAGAAAATATTAGACCTCCTCATGATTCAACTCTCTTGCATTATCCAAGTGCCTTTGATCCAGAAATAGAATTTCAGTTAAGAGAAAGAGATCCAGAAACACTTGAACATATGGAAAATATTACAATTGATGTAGAAGTTAATTTGCAAATCGGAAAGGAAAAGGTGAAAGCAGAAGAAGAAGAGAAGAAAAACACTGCAGAGATAAAACTCAACCTTTTGGTAAGAAAATTAGATGAAATCATACAGAAGATCACTATGAAAGATGAATTTTTTTGTTCAAAATCACCATGAAGGAATAGAAGAGGTTGATAGCCATGAACTAATTCTTGCTAATTTCGATTATCATAGATCAAAAAATGGATTTACAGATTAATATGTGGAAGAGGAATTTATCAATTTAATGTGTATGTTTGATGACATTCCATCTTTTGATGATTTGCCTAAGCATTATCATTATGATGATAGTTATGTTCTCCAAACTCAAGATAATTTTTCAGAGCAATCAGAAGCTAGTTTGTGGGATGAGGAAATTCATTCTCAACAATTTGAATATAGTGATCTGTTAGCCTCCTATACCAATAGGTTTCATCTTTCATGATTGTCTTGATTGAAATTATGGAATATGTTCAAACCTTCTTTCTTGAGCAAAGGTGTTCCATATTATGAAAAGACTAAAAAATCAAAAAATTTAAAAAATGTAAAGAGGGTATACCCTAAAAGAAAGATCAAAGGGTAAAAAGAATAAAATGGTCAAAAAGAAATAAAAGAAATGAACCCCAAGCAAAAATAGACCAAGGAAAGTGTGCAAATCCAAATGCCACTACTATTTCATCTTCTGTAATAAAGAAATTGTGTGCAGCTTGTCAAACCTTTGCCACAATTCATGAATAAGTCAAACTGTTTAAACTTGGTTTAGTCATATTTTAATTTCATGTTGTAGATTAGAGAATAAATATCTAGCCAAATAGTTTAATCTTGGCAGATAAGTAGATAGGTAGAGTTAATAAAAGGTGCTCAACAACTTAATCTGAGCCCTTGGATGTAATAAGGGTAGAAATAGATAGATTTATCATGTAAAAAGAAAAAAGATTGAAAAGGGTTTGCAAGTCTAAATGCACCCTAATAAAGAAGAGAAAATGGTAGTGTTAAGTAGATAGGGTAGGTAGATGGTGCTGCAAAGTGTTATCTGATGAATGTTGCTGCTACATATTGTTGATCCTTTACTTTCATCATAAGTACTGAAGCAGGAAATACACTGGAAGATTACAATGAGAAAAGCTAAAAATCATTAACTTCCCTCATCACTTTTTCCCTTAAAAGTTTTACTAATTTCCCCCAAAGTACTAAGGTATTTGGAGATCAAAAGGGCTCAAGGCATTTCCTTGACTTCTGGAGGGACCGGACCCTCGGCCTAATGATAAAAAAGACCTAAGTACTTGAGATAATTCATCATCATAATCATTCACCTTCAACTTTCTCCTAAGTAAAATCATATTTTACTTAGGAAACTGATGCATAATTTCATAAAAATCCCTCAAGATAAATTGTTATTCTAAGTTTAAGTGTTGAAGATAAAATGTTGCAATTTACTTCACAAGTTATCACTTTCTTAGATGTACAAAAATATTTTGAGTTTCCTTGTCCTTTGCCATATTAACATTTAACTCTATTTACTAAATCCCTAGTGAAATACCCTTTCCTAAGTACATAATTCCTTTGTTTATATATACCCCAAAAAACCCCTTTATTATAATGTTTTAACCAAAGTATTTATCTCCCTAAAATTCATTAAAACCCTCTTCTACAAGCCCTTTGGTTAAAATATAGCGCTATACATTAATCCTACCCCTATGGTGAATTAGTTGTATTAATTAATTTACCATATAATAAAAATATATATGAAAAAATCAAACTTTAGACATACAATATGTATGTTTAAAACCAAAAATACAAGGCCCGAAGTTTTATTCTTTCGGAAAAGTCTCGGGCCACCGTGGATTGTCCACCTGGCATTCCACCTAGCCAACTCCGCCGCAAACCCTTTCTTTTGCATACAAGATTAATTAAGTCATATGGACTAATTAATAACTTTATCCGCCTATTAGATTTCCCCCGGAGTGATTAAAAAACGGTAAAAAGTGTTTTAAGCCCGACGGGCCCACATCTGGAATCTCCGCATGTTCCCCCATCGCTCCAGCCGTCGGATCAATCCTCCACAGATCAATGGTCCACGTGAACCCCGCTACCCATCCTTGGTGAGAAAGTTAATCAGCGGGTAACGAGCGGTATTTGAAAAGTCAGACATCCACGTGGCAAACGTTCTGTGGAATCGCTCCCCCCGCGATCAATACCACCCTCGACCAAAAGCGGTGCGGGGACTTCCCGCTTACCGCTTACCACCCGACCTTGCATACGTCACCCTGTACGCTGATGACGTCACACCTCGAAAAAATAAAAACCCTTTAGACTCGTAAATAAAGCCATTTTTTCATGTTTTTCCTGTTATTTTCGTTATTCTGAAAACGACAGAGCTCCCGCTGCGATTTTCAAATTTCCACTGCAATTGACCAATTCACTCCAATATTCCGCTGCGCCCGTGTTGAAGAATAGTCCTGCCATTACCTGTTACCTGTTAAAGAACCATATTCCGTCTAAAAGCAGGTATTTATCCTTTTCCGCCCCGACTGCAAATAAAACTCAGAGTTCTTTGTTTTTCGCTGAAATAGTGGTTAAAAATAGTCACTGAGCCCTTTCCAGAAGTTTTAAGACTGTGTAATTGTTCCCTGAACCGGCGAGCTGTGCCAATTTTCTTCATTTTTAGAAATTCCGCCCGGCCTGTAAAAAAAACCAAAACCTCCATTTTGAATCCACAAGAACCAAAATGGAGGCCCCGGCAGCTCTGAATATCACTCCATTGAATGCTCCTCACTGTGAATTGGACTATTTACCTTTGATAGATGAAGATTTCCAAATTAAAGACCTGCATTTTGATGAAAGTCCCCTATTGAGCTATTGTCACTGCAGAGACGAATACTCAAAGGGGCAAGATCTTATAGGGTTGTGGGAATCCAATCTCCCAAAGTATCTCATTCCTTCAGTCCTTATTTTCCCAGAAATCATTCATTACTGTCATTCGAACTATGATCCCACACAGAGGGCTGTAATAGCTCCTGATCAAAGTGTTATGTTTCCCATCACTCCCAGGCTATCAATGCCATGTTACACTTTGAACCAGACCAAGAATTAGCACCATTGTCCATGGAAGGATTGATTGAGAAAACCAGGCAATTAACCCCAGAAAAGCTAAAATCCATGTGTCAGCATTTCATGTTACCTGAGCATCAGCCAAAAGGGTCTCCCCCCTATGGTTTTTACTATTTCAATACATTGGGAAGGATCATTGTGAATATAATATCTTTTGTCTTAGGATTCAACACCAGTGAGTATGTGGATGAGATAACCTTGGCTTTGCTATCCATTTTTACTCCTGGGCAACCTCCTGAGATTAAATATGACTTTGCTTCCTTCATAGCCAACAAGATCCATGATCAATTCATAAGGCTAGGTACTGAAAAAGTTTTTAAGTACTCCTCCGTTATCTATCATCTTATGATCTATTATCAGTCAGAAAGGTTCCCTTTCCCTGTCCAAAAACTTGATGCCAAGGGAAATCCCAGGTCAGTCATATTTTGGTCCCCCATCATTCATTTTTCCTCTGATTCTCCCTACTCCTACTCAGAATTCATTGATCAGTTTGTATATCCTGCAACAACTTTGTTAACAGGAATTCCTCCCCCAAGACTCAGTAATGAAATTAGAAAGACCTTGCAACTGTCAAAGAGTTATAAAGTTGGGGATTGGTATTTGTATCGAAACCATACAGTCATCAGGATTTATGGATGTGAATTACATCCATTCAGGTTACCCAGATATGTGCCCATGAGGATTTTTGCCTTGGAATACTTCAGGCAAATGAACAATTCAGATGTGATCCATTTTTGTAATGTAAAGAAGAAAGCTCAGTTAAGGATCAAAAGCCAATTAGGTCCTTTCATCTGCAATTCTAGGGAAGCTGAGAGAGAAGCAGAAAATCTATTAGAGAAAAAGTTCCAGAAATCTTTCCGTTGGGTTCCTTATGATCCCTTTGGTTTTATTTGTGAAAAGAGATTAAAGAATAAATCATCTCCTTATATACACCACAAGATTCCTGATCTAGAACATTATGCAAATCAAGATGAATGGGTTGAAGGAACACTTGTTGAGGAAGAAAGTGAAGCAGACAAAATGAATAAAATTATGAAAGATGTTGAGAAGAACTTTGACCTAGAAACATGTGGTCAAATGCAGGTACCCTACATTGGCACATCTTCAGCAGCCACTCTACAACAAGCATTACAGGAAAGTCATCCATCAGTTGCAACAGAACCCAAGGGTAAAGGAAAGGAACCTGTAATCCAGGTTATTGAAACTTTGGTCATGACGAAAAAACCACAGACTTCCAAAGCACCGGAACAATCACAGGCTTCTCCCACACCATCACAGCATCCACAAGTTCCAGAGTTGCAAACTCCATTAAATGTGGAAATAGGGAAGAAGAGACAGGCTCCAGATACCACACCTCCAAAAGGGGCCTCACAGGTACATCAGACTAAAAAACACAAATCTGATCCACCTCCAGATGCAGAAATTATAGATGAAGTATTTGATGATGGAAGGGAAGATAGTCAGCAAACTGGCACAACAAGTGAAACAAACATAAGCCAAAAAGGGAAAGCTTCACAAAAGCAATTAAGCACTGAAGTATCTTCTTTCAGACCGCCAAAGACAGACACTGGAGATATTAAAAGAACCTTCATTAATATTAAAGCAAAGAATGATCCATTGAAAATGAAGGTATATGATCAATATATGAAGATGGCTCCCCATAATCAAGAAAGGCTAATGTCAGCGTTTGACCTTTCACAAGGTAAAATGCTGATGAGCCACTTCAAAGCAAAAGTGCCAAAGCCAACTTCAGCAGCAGATTACATCAGAACAAATTTTGAAGTTTTAGCAAAGGATATCCATCCCCTGGACCAGATAGAGCTTCAAAGACAAACTGGGGAAATGGTCTATTCTACTCTCACCAACAAGGCCATGGCAGCTATAACGCTGCAGGATTCTTTGAATAACACTACTGCACAATTGAAAATTGAGAAGGCCTCCTCACAGGCCAAAGATAATAGAATAAAGTCTTTAGAAGAGATAATCATTGGTTTGGGTCGCAATCCCAAAGACATTAAAGGTATTGAGGCATTGATAAAAAAGAAAGAGGATGATATAGCTGCACTCAGAAAACAGCTAAAACTACCAGCCTTGAGGCACCCTCAGACCCAAGAAGTTATAAAAGGGAATTCACAGGAAGAAATGATGGAGTTTCTCCTAAATATGACTGAGCGACTAAATGAAACAGAGAAGGAATTGGAAAAAGCATTGCAGGAACAGGAAACTATCAAGCAGACTTCAACAACAGGTACTACAACAACAGGGCAGCGGATACAGCCATCTCAAGTGAATACTTCTGGCTTGATTTCTGAGGACTTAATAAAACAAATGGAGAGTTTGCAACTGAGGGTCACAGAACTCCAAGAAACTAAATTGCAATTAGTAAAATTGGAGGAAAAATATGACACATCTAAAAAGACAGCTGCTGATAACACCAGGGAGATAAAAAGGTTGGAAAAATTAGTTCAGGCTTTGGAAAAAGATCTTTCATTGGAGAAGCCTTTAAACGAAATAAATGACATTCTTTGGGGTAACATCATTGAATTAATAAAGGGTATTTGGCCCTCTATTCAAGCTATTTTTGAGCAAAATGAGTTGGTTAAAATCGCCCAAGAAGAAATAAACAGAACCAGAAATGAATTAAGAGGCAGGCCTGAGCAGGCCAATCAGCTCATTCAATTTTTGAATTCCAAAACAAAGAAACAGCTTGCATTGTTAGGAATTGATGATAGGACGGGCACAGTGTTGGAAGCAAAGAGAGTTTTCACCAAGAGGACTTTCATGCAAAATTTAGAAAGGAAGTGCATAGACATTTTGGTTGACATCAACATTTTCAGAGAGAAATTTCAAGCTTTGTTGGATAGTGGGTTACCAAGTCCCATGCTCACAGAAGATCAAATAATAGACTTGGAAACCTATGAGAAGAGAATAAAGGCTCGGGCTAAAAATACAGCTGCTTGTTGTACTAGCTCGTCAGAATTGGCATTACCAACCGGGAAAAGTATCTATGATAAAGTGAGGAATTTATTTAATCTGGAACATGAAATAAAGTATCTCTTTCCGTATGAGCCCACCTTTTATAAACTTACTGAAGCAGATGAAACTTTAAGAAAGCTCAGAAGAACTATGATACCAGATGATCAATGGTGGAAGGAAATGTTGGAAATTCTATAAAAGTTGTTTTCAGGATGAGAATTTATCTTTACTATCAGGTAAATGGTAAAAACAGGAAAACAGATGAACGAGTATCAGGTGAAAAGGTTAAAGAGTATCCGTGAGAATAAAGAGTGTCCAACAAGCCAAAGAAATACTGCAAGGGACAGCACAGAGCCCTATTTCAGCACTTACCTCCAGCACATCCACGGAAAAAAGGAATAGCACATCGGCAGTTGTCCATTATTCTATCCATGAGACCATTTGTCTCTTGTTTGTTTGTAAATTATGCTTTAAGTCAGCCTAGGTTATTGGCTAAGATAGTGTAAGATTGTTTAAGATTAGTTTGTGTATAAATAAACCCTCAAAGAGAGTATTGGGGGTGGATTCTATTACTCTGCTGTAACATTGAGATTTTCAGAATATAAGCATTTTGGAGAAATTTATTCGTGGCTTACTGGATGACGATTTAAAGCACTAGACTTGTTGCAGGATTCATGTGTTGGACTACAGTTCAATAAGTCTTTCTACCCTTTGTCTGAAGTTTTATATTAGTTTATAATATCATTATGTCCATTTCTGAATAATTTACATAAATGATTGAATCAGAATTTACTTAATTGTACTCTGATTTCATATGTGATTGTTCTTAATGTTTTCCTCTAAATTAGTTATAAGCAAGAATTCTTAAATGCTCTTGCTTTGCTAATTTAAACATTGTTGATTACTATAATAAAGAATTCTTCATTGCTCTTTGTTTGTAGTCATCTCATTTCTTTCTTTTGAACATGGTGAAAGATTCTTAGCTGCCTTTCATCCCTTCAAAATCATCCCATCCACTTTAAATTTTAAGGATTGTTCTCTGTCTAGCTATCTTGCCCTGTAAAGCCATCTTGTGTGTAGAATAGAAATCCAGCAAAGCCATCCTTTGACTCCATAGCCCAATGGACTGAAAACTTTCAACCTTGCCCTTAGTTTGTGGATTCCACCATTTTTCAAACAAACTCTTGGATCTATAGCTAGCCTAAAACCTTCTAAGAACAAAGATAAATTATAAAGAGAGAGCCCTCTCTGGATGCAGATTGGCTAGATTCTGCATCTGAAGGTTGGTTTGTGGTTACCTCGGGTATACTTTCCTTTTCCACAACTTCAAGGAAAACCTGAGTGATAACATAGTGGCGACTCCACTGGGGAACTGAATCATTTTATTGATACTATTGTTTGATTTATAAGCTATAGACAGAGTCTGAAGATCAGCCAGGTAGCCTTTGAAATTGCTTTTGCTCTGCAATTGCAAAAGTAAATAAATGCTGCTTCAGTCTATCTCTGATTTAGCTTATATATTGAAATCTTAGTTTCAAAATATTCAATCAGATCCTCTAGTTTAAACAGATCTTTGAGAAAATTTTAATCATACATCATTATTTCTTGAAGAATTTTTAGAAGTTGTATTTATTTTTTCAATCAAAATCAAAATTCAAAAAAAAAAACACATAGTCTAGGAAAACTGGCTTCAGAAAGGATTCGACATACTAGGTCAAACCCTGACCCCAATCCACCACCAATATTTGAAAATCCGAATCTGATTCCTAGGATTCTTAGAAGACAAGGAAGTCAAGAAAGTTCTGAAAGAGGAAGTCAGGAGAGTACGGGAAGTTCTAGACCACTTTCTAGATCTGCATCTTGTCCTGTGAAAATTATATATATTGATGACATTCCTTTTGATGCACGATTTGAAACATCTTTATTTGTGAATTTTTCTGAAACTGAATTATCTAGATTAGTTCCAGATCCATTGTTCTTTGAAGATTTGCAATACAGATTTGTTTCACATCATCTTGACAGAGAATTGCATAACTCTATTCAGTCTGAGCAAACCTTTGAAGAAAGTTCAAACATCTCTGTAATTACTGAAGCTTCTGCGAGTTCAGTTGTTTTTTCCCAAGATTTTCAAACACCTGTTGCACCTCCATCTTCTCCTGCTAGACCATCTTCTCCTCCTGCTAGACCATCTACACCTGTTATCCCACTTTATCTTCCAATGGCTAATCGATATGCCCCTTTACAATTACCAGCCAACCCTCCAGCTTTACCTCAGGACTACCAGAGTAAGATCACACCTTTTGATGGATCAGGTACCTACACATCTCAACAACACACCAAAAGGATGATTGATTACTTTGAGTTTTATGAGATTGATACTGATAATATCCGAATGAGAATTTTCGTTCAGAGTCTTACTGGAGAAGTTAGAACTTGGTTTAGGGCTCTTACCCCGAACAGTATTGCTGATTTAGAAGCTTTGCATAGAGCATTTTTGAACAGATGGGAGAAAAATAAGGATCCTCTTCAGATCCTGTCAGAATTTGAAAAATTAAGAAGAAGACCAAACGAAACCGTACAAGATTACATCATAAGATTCAATGAATCTTATAATGCAGTTCCTCAAAACCTAAGACCCCCACCCAACAACGTGTTGGTTAAATTTCCAGATGGTTTTGACTCTGATATAGCTTATTCCCTCAGGGAAAGAGCTCCTCAAACACTAGAGGAAATGCAAAGCATAGTGGTGAGTGTAGAAGCAAATCTGATAGAAAAACGAGCCAGAGCTAGGGCAGAGAGAAGAATGCCTATGAATGAAGAACCTTCAGCTTTTGAAAAGAAGTTGGATGTAATCATTAAAGGTATGGAAAGATTAGGAGACAGAGTGGAAACCATTGAAAGAAAGTCTTCTACTGACAATCAGAATGTTGCAAGAAACCCAAACTTTAGGAGGAATCTGAACCAAAATATTGGAAAGAATGTCCCTGATCAGAACATTAGGCCACCCTTCCAAGAAAACTTTGTTGAAGGTTCAACCTCTGAAGAACCTACAGAAGATGTAGAAATAAAAAATGTAGATGATGACAAAGATGAACCAGACGTCTTCCTATCTCAGGATGATCAAGAGAATCATATCCTTGAAACGTTCCAAACTCATTCGGGTGAGACTTTTGATTTCAAGGAAGGCTATGACACAACAATCTACGAGATTCATAAACAGTACAACTTGAGAAGTAGAAGGATTGATGTACCAGAGAATAACAAACAGAAAACCACAAAACAAAATGTCAAAGGTAAACAAAACATTCCCCCTGTACAAAACAGTCCCCAAGTACAAATTTTGTCTAGAATAACTCCCAACCCTTCAAATCCAATAATTGAAGATGTCTCTGACAACCAACCAATCAATAAACAACAATCTACTACATTTCCTCCTGTGGAAAATTCAGAAGAGACAGTAGAAGTTAGTTCAGGTACCTCTTCAAAACAGAACTTTATTCATGAAAAAGAGAAAAACATTGAAGATCCAAAAAACAGAGAAAATCCAACTGTGCAAAACACTAAAACTCAAACAGAAAAACCCTTCAATCTAGAGGCTGAAATAGGAAAACTTAAGATAGCTGTTCCTTTATCAGAATTGGCTAAACATGATGTCTATAGGAGTCAGATTTCCAAGTCCCTAAACATTAACATTACTGGATTGGATGATTCAGTAAACATTCTTGATGATCAACCCAAACTTCTTTTTGGCCCCGAGGTTAATGGCAAACCAGAAAGTGGAAGAACTCCTCCATTTTATGTAAGCCTGAATGTTCATGACAAGATACTCCATAATGCAATGCTAGATTCTGGAGCGTCTCACAATTTGATGCCAAAAGCAGTAATGGAAAGATTGAATCTAGATATTACCAGACCGTACAAATATTTGTTTTCATTTGATTCTAGTCAGGTAAAATGTTTAGGTTTGATTAAAGATCTGTGTGTCACTTTGGTCCAATACCCTGCTAAGTCTGTTTTAATGGACATAGTAGTTGCTGATATTCCACCTAAATATGGTATGTTATTGTCTAGATCTTGGGGTGCTAAACTTGGAGGGTCTATTCAACTAGACATGTCATATGCAACTATTTTAGTATTTGGTCAGCCTAAAAGGTTATATAGAGAAACCTTGATGAAGTACTTAGTGAGTAGCCATGAGAAGCCTGAAAACTTCCCTGTTTACTCTGTACATTCTGACATGGATTCTTTTATTTTATACAATGCTGAGTCAAATCTTCCTACTGAAATAGAAGCTCCAGAATTGGAAATCATAAACAAAACCACTGTTAAAATTGAAGAAATCTCTGAAAACAAAGAAACAATAGATGATCAAGAAATACCTGAAGAAATTAAACAACTAGCTCCTGTCAAGAAACACTTTAAAACAATTGATGAAGATTATGAACATGAAATTCTATGGCATTTAGAGTTTGATGGCTCAGTAAACAGACTAGGGGCAGGAGCTGGGATTTGGTTACATAATGTTGAGAACAATTATGCAGAGGGTCATGCTTATAGATTGAATTTCAAATGCACTAACAACATGGCAGAGTATGAAGCTCTTTTATTAGGGCTTAAACATGTCAAAAAGTTAGGAGGTATTAGGGTATCAATCATAGGAGACTCCGAACTAATCATCCAACAGATTAAAGGAGAATGTTCAACAAAAGACATGAGACTGAAACAATACAGAGAGACAGTTGTAGAGATTCTCAACACATTTTTACAAGCTCAACTTGCCAAGATTCCCAGGAAACAAAATTTGCATGCTCACAGTTTGGCAATGTTTGCTAGTACATGTAAGTTACCTTTTGATCCTAATCATCAGTTTTCAGCTGAGATTAGGCACAGGCCTGCAATACCAGACAATATTTTGAATTGGCAAGTATTTGTGAATAACAATCAAATCAATAATTTTTTGACACTTCAGAATGAGTTTTCTAACTGTAATATAGATGAAGACATAACTATTGATGAATTTGATCAAGAAAAAGAACAAAAAATAGAAATATCAAGAGAAAATGCAATTCATATGCTGCATCCAACCACATTCACTGAAAAAGACATGCAAAATTTGAAACATATGGAATTTGATGAGATCATAGATGATGAAACAGAAATCATCAATTTGAAAGATAATCAATTACCCAAAGGATTAACACCTTTGGAAGATCTGTTTGACTCAAATGATATTCCATTTAGACCTAAAATGGAACCTGTCAAGGCTGATATGGAAGAATGCAACTTAGGAACCCCAGAAAATCCCAAAATGGTCAAGTTGTCCAAATCTCTTCCAAAAGATCAAAAGGTTAAATATGTTGAACTATTAAAAGAATTCCAGGATGTTTTTTCCTGGAGTTATGAAGACCTCAAATCTTATGATACAACCATCATTCAACACACTATACCTTTAAAACCAGACCAGAAACCTTTTAAACAAAATCTTAGGAGAATAAATCATGTTTTATTACCCTCAATTGAAAAGGAAATCAAAAGGATGTTTGAAGCAGGGATTATAGTTCCTATCAGATTCTCAGAATGGGTTTCTAATCTGGTACCAACAAGAAAGAAGACAGGAGAAATTAGATTGTGTGTCGACTTAAGAAATTTGAATAAAGTTTCTTTAAAAGACAACTATCCTCTGCCGAAAATGGACCACATTCTGTAAAGGGTTGTAGGATCTTCGAGAATATCACTACTGGATGGATTTTCAGGGTACAACCAGATTCTGGTTCATCCTGATGATCAGGATAAAACAGCATTCACAACACCATGGGGTACGTTTAAATATGTCAAAATGCCATTTGGGCTTAAGAATGCAGGAGCTACATTTCAAAGAGCAATGGATATTGCTTTTGCTAAAGAGATACATGATTTTCTGGTAATTTACCTAGATGATTTGACTGTTTTTTCTAAAACAGATCAGGAACATTTAGATCACTTAAGACAAGTATTTATAAAGTGCAGAAAATATGGAATTTCTTTAAACCCTAAGAAGTCACTGTTTGGTTTGGAAGAAGGAAAGCTCTTAGGGCACATTATTTCTAAATATGGCATTAGTATTGATCCAGAAAGAATTCAAGCAATTTTGCAAATACCCCACCCCAGAAACATAAAAGAGTTGCAAGCATTCATAGGAAAAATTAATTTCTTGAGAAGATTTATTTCTAGTCTAGCAGAGTTACTTAGATTACTAACTAACATGTTGAGGAAAGATTCAAGCATTGACTGGACTGTAGAAGCCAAACAATCATTCGAGAAAATTAAAATGGCTTTAACAAGGACACCAGTTCTGACCAGTCCTAAATTTGATAGAGACTTTATTATTTTTTCATTTGCTTCTGAACATACTGTTGCAGCTGTTTTACTTCAAAAAGATGACCAAGGGTGTGAAAAGCCAATAGAATTTTTTAGTAAAGCACCGAGGGATGCATCTCTAAAATACAATATTATGGAAAAACAGGCTTTTGCATTGGTAAAAGCAATCAAAGATTTCAGAGTTTACATATTATATTCTCATGTGATAGCATACGTGCCTAATGCAGTAGTTAAAGATATTTTGACTCAAGATGGCATTGAAGGTAAACGAGGTAAGTGGATAGCTACCATTTTAGAATATGATATTGAGATTAAGCCAACAAAACTGATAAAAGGCCAAGGTTTAGCACAACTCATGACATAAACCAATTGCCAAGCCTTAGACATCAATGAACTGGATAACGAGCAGGAGATGGCGACTCCTCAGATCAGTCAAGCTTTCTTAGATTCACCCTGGTACACTGATATAACTCATGTTTTATTAAACCTGCAAGCTCCTCCAGGGTTGTCCAGAACCAAAAGAAGATTTTTAAAAATGACATCTTTGAAATATTGTATTTTAGATAGCACTTTATTTTGGAAAAATCATGAAGGAATCTTGTTGAATTGTCTCTTAAAAGATGAAGCTGATAAAATTCTTAATGAATTTCATGCAGGTGATTGTGGAGGACATCTCTACTGGAAATCTACTGCAGACAAAATTTTAAGGGCCGGTTTCTACTGGCCAACTTTATTTTCCGATGTTAAGAAATTTGTAACAACTTGTCATAAATGTCAGATATTTGAGGGTAAAAGAAAGTTGTTACCTCTGCCTTTAAAACCAATTTCCACAGAAAGACCTTTTCAACAATGGGGATTAGATTTTATTGGAGAAATTCATCCCCCTTCTTCAGGGCAACATAGATGGATTTTAACTGCTACAGACTATTTCACTAAATGGATTGAAGCCATCCCATGTAGACAGTCTAATGATTCTGTGATCATAGGGTTTTTAGAAACAAACATACTTTCAAGATTTGGCTGTCCAGAAAAGATTATAACAGACAATGCTGCCGCATTTAAATCAAAGAAAATGATTAGTTTCTGCCATAAATATCATATTACTTTAGGCCATTCAACAGCCTATTACCCTCAGGGTAATGGACTAGCAGAATCCTCCAATAAAAGCTTGATCAATATCATTAAGAAATTGTTGGAGGAAAATAAAAAGAACCGGCACAAGAAACTGACCAATGCATTGTGGGCAGACAGACTTACAACTAAGAAATCTATTGGGACTAGTCCATATGAGTTAGTTTATGGTCTAGAAGCAAGATTCCCATCATCTTTAGGAATCCCTGTTATGAAATTACTTCAGGAGGCTCAAGTGGAGCCAAATGACATTCAAAGGAGAATTAATCAAACAATCCACCTGCAGCAAACCAGAGAAGAGGTATACCAAAGATCACAAGTCTTACAGGAAAAGCTAAAGAAAATGTTTGATAAAAGGACTAAAGCAGAGGATTTTCAATTAGGAGACAAGGTCCTAAGATGGGATTCTAGAAGAGAAGAAAAAGGGAAACATGGAAAGTTTGATTTCTTGTGGAAAGGGCCTTATATCATTCATGCCTTGCAAGGAAACAACACTTACTTTTTGAAGGACTTGGACAATTCAGAAGTTGAAGAAGGACCAGTCAATGGTCGAATGCTCAAGCATTATTTTGATCCCATTTATTAGAGTTTTTAATGTTTCTAACTTGTACATAATATATTGTTTTTTGTTTGTTTTGTTTTGTTAATGCAGTTTGGATTGGATGGTGACTTCTGGAAGTTGAAGCCCGAAGTGAAGGCCCTAAGCTTCAAGAGTTTCACTATCATATGTAAAATAAAGCTACCAGAAAGGAGGAAGGTTTCATACTTTCAGTTTGGAGACATTTTGAGGCATCTGACCTGCTATTCTTGACTTTTCACAAGGAAAAGCCATCCCCAAGTGGAGCCAGTGTTAGCCTCCTATACCAATAGGTTTCATCTTTCATGATTGTCTTGATTGAAATTATGGAATATGTTCAAACCTTCTTTCTTGAGCAAAGGTGTTCCATATTCTGAAAAGACTAAAAAATCAAAAAATTTAAAAAATGTAAAGAGGGTATACCCTAAAAGAAATATCAAAGGGTAAAAAGAATAAAATGGTCAAAAAGAAATAAAAGAAATGAACCCCAAGAAAAAATAGACCAAGGAAAGTGTGCAAATCCAAATTCCACTACTATTTCATCTTCTGTAATAAAGAAATTGTGTGCAGCTTGTCAAACCTTTGCCACAATTCATGAATAAGTCAAACTGTTTAAACTTGGCTTAGTCATATTTCAATTTCATGTTGTAGATTAGAGAATAAATATCTAGCCAAATAGTTTAATCTTGGCAGATAAGTAGATAGGTAGAGTTAATAAAAGGTGCTCAACAGCTTAATCTGAGCCCTTGGATGTAATAAGGGTAGAAATAGATAGATTTATCATGTAAAAAGAAAAAAGATTGAAAAGGGTTTGCAAGTCTAAATGCACCCTAATAAAGAAGAGAAAATGGTAGTGTTAAGTAGATAGGGTAGGTAGATGGTGCTGCAAAGTGTTATCTGATGAATGTTGCTGCTACATATTGTTGATCCTTTACTTTCATCATAAGTACTGAAGCAGGAAATACACTGGAAGATTACAACGAGCAAAGCTAAAAATCATTAACTTCCCTCATCACTTTTTCCCTTAAAAGTTTTACTAATTTCCCCCAAAGTACTAAGGTATTTGGAGATCAAAAGGGCTCAAGGCATTTCCTTGACTTCTGGAGGGACCGGACCCTCGGCCTAATGATAAAAAAGACCTAAGTACTTGAGATAATTCATCATCATAATCATTCACCTTCAACTTTCTCCTAAGTAAAATCATATTTTACTTAGGAAACTCATGCATAATTTCATAAAAATCCCTCAAGATAAATTGTTATTCTAAGTTTAAGTGTTGAAGATAAAATGTTGCAATTTACTTCACAAATTATCACTTTCTTAGATGTACAAAAATATTTTGAGTTTCCTTGTCCTTTGCCATATTAACATTTAACTCTATTTACTAAATCCCTAGTGAAATACCCTTTCCTAAGTATATAATTCCTTTGTTTATATATACCCCAAAAAAACCCCTTTATTATAATGTTTTAACCAAAGTATTTATCTCCCTAAAATTCATTAAAACCCGCTTCTACAAGCCCTTTGGTTAAAATATAGCGTTATACATTAATCCCGCCCCTATGGTGAATTAGTTGTATTAATTAATTTACCATATAATAAAAATATATATGAAAAAATCAAACTTTAAACATACAATATGTATGTTTAAAACCAAAAATACAAGGCCCGAAGTTTTATTCTTTCGGAAAAGTCTCGCGCCACCGTGGATTGTCCACCTGGCATTCCACCTAGCCAACTCCGCCGCAAACCCTTTCTTTTGCATACAGGATTAATTAAGTCATCTGGACTAATTAATAACTTTATCCGCCTATTAGATTTCCCCCGGAGTGATTAAAAAACGGTAAAAAGTGTTTAAAGCCCAACGGGCCCACATCTGGAATCTCCGCATGTTCCCCCATCGCTCCAGCCGTCGTATCAATCCTCCACAGATCAATGGTCCACGTGAACCCCGCTACCCATCCTTGGTGAGAAAGTTAATCAGCGGGGAACGAGCGGTATTTGAAAAGTCAGACATCCACGTGGCAAACGTTCTGTGGAATCGCTCCCCCCGCGATCAATACCACCCTCGACCAAAAGCGGCGCGGGGACTTCCCGCTTACCTCTTACCACCCGACCTTGCATACGTCACCCTGTACGCCAATGACGTCACACCTCGAAAAAATAAAAACCCTTTAGACTCGTAAATAAAGCCATTTTTTCATGTTTTTCCTGTTATTTTCGTTATTCTGAAAACGACAGAGCTCCCGCTGCGATTTTCAAATTTCCACTGCAATTGACCAATTCACTCCAAGATTCCGCTGCGCCCGTGTTGAAGAATAGTCCTGCCATTACCTGTTACCTATTAAAGAACCAGATTCCGTCTAAAAGCAGGTATTTATCCTTTTCCGCCCCGACTGCAAATAAAACTCAGAGTTCTTTGTTTTTTGCTGAAATAGTGGTTAAAAATCGTCACTGAGCCCTTTCCAGAAGTTTTAAGACTGTGTAATTGTTCCCTGAACCGGCGAGCTGTGCCAATTTTCTTCATTTTTAGAAATTCCGCCCGGCCTGTAAAAAAAACCAAAACCTCCATTTTGAATCCACAAGAACCAAAATGGAGGCCCCGGCAGCTCTGAATATCACTCCATTGAATGCTCCTCACCGTGAATTGGACTATTTACCTTTGATAGATGAAGATTTCCAAATTAAAGACCTGCATTTTGATGAAAGTCCCCTATTGAGCTATTGTCGCTGCAGAGACGAATACTCAAAGGGGCAAGATCTTATAGGGTTGTGGGAATCCAATCTCCCAAAGTATCTCATTCCTTCAGTCCTTATTTTCCCAGAAATCATTCATTACTGTCATTCAAACTATGATCCCACACAGAGGGCTGTAATAGCTCCTGATCAAAGTGTTCTGTTTCCCATCACTCCCCATGCTATCAATGCCATGTTACACTTTGAACCAGACCAAGAATTAGCACCATTGTCCATGGAAGGATTGATTGAGAAAACCAGGCAATTAACCCCAGAAAAGCTAAAATCCATGTGTCAGCATTTCATGTTACCTGAGCATCAGCCAAAAGGGTCTCCCCCCTATGGTTTTTACTATTTCAATACATTGGGAAGGCTCATTGTGAATATAATATCTTTTGTCTTAGGATTCAACACCAGTGAGTATGTGGATGAGATAACCTTGGCTTTGCTATCCATTTTTACTCCTGGGCAACCTCCTGAGATTAAATATGACTTTGCTTCCTTCATAGCCAACAAGATCCATGATCAATTCATAAGGCTAGGTACTGAAAAAGTTTTTAATTACTCCTCCGTTATCTATCATCTTATGATCTATTATCAGTCAGAAAGGTTCCCTTTCCCTGTTCAAAAACTTGATGCCAAGGGAAATCCTAGGTCAGTCATATTTTGGTCCCCCATCATTCATTTTTCCTCTGATTCTCCCTACTCCTACTCAGAATTCATTGATCAGTTTGTATATCCTGCAACAACTTTGTTAACAGGAATTCCTCCCCCAAGACTCAGCAATGAAATTAGAAAGACCTTGCGACTGTCAAAGAGTTATAAGGTTGGGGATTGGTATTTGTATCAAAACCATACAGTCATCAGGATTTATGGATGTGAATTACATCCATTCATGTTACCCAGATATGTACCAATGAGGATTTTTGCCTTAGAATACTTCAGACAAATGAACAATTCAGATGTGATCCATTTTTGTAATGTAAAGAAGAAAGCTCCGTTAAGGATCAAAAGCCAATTAGGTCCTTTCATCTGCAATTCTAGGGAGGCTGAGAGAGAAGCAGAAAATCTATTACAGAGAAAGTTCCAAACATCTTTCCGTTGGGTTCCTTATGATCCCTTTGGTTTTATTTGTGAAAAGAGATTAAAAAATAAATCATCTCCTTATATACACCACAAGATTCCTGATCTAGAACAGTATGCAAATCAAGATGAATGGGTTGAAGGAACACTTGTTGAGGAAGAAAGTGAAGCAGACAACATGAATAAAATTATGAAAGATGTTGAGAAGAACTTTGACCTAGAAACGTGTGGTCAAATGCAGGTACCCTACATTGGCACATCTTCAGCAGCCACTCTACAGCAAGAATTACAGGAAAGCAGTCCATCAGTTACAACAGAACCTAAGGGTAAAGGAAAGGAACCTGTAATCCAGGTTATTGAAACTTTGGTCATGGCGGAAAAACCACAGACTTCCAAAGCACCGGAACAATCACAGGCTTCTCCCACACCAGCAAAGCACATCCAAGTTCCAGAGTTGCAAACCCCATTAAATGTGGAAATAGGGAAAAAGAGGCAGGCTCCAGATACCACACCTCCAAAAGGGGCCTCACAGGTACATCAGACTAAAAAACACAAATCTGATCCACCTCCAGATGCAGAAATTATAGATGAAGTATTTGATGATGGAAGGGAAGATAGTCAGCAAATTGGCACAGCAAGTGAAACAAACATAAGCCAAAAAGGGAAAGCTTCACAAAAGCAATTAAGCACTGAAGTATCTTCTTTCAGACCGCCAAAGACAAACACTGGAGATATTAAAAGAACCTTCATTAATATTAAAACAAAGAATGATCCATTGAAAATGAAGGTATATGATCAATATATGAAGATGGCTCCCCATAATCAAGAAAGACTAATGTCAGCGTTTGACCTTTCACAAGGTAAAATGCTGATGAGCCACTTCAAAGCAAAAGTGCCAAAGCCAACTTCAGCAGCAGATTATATCAGAACAATTTTTGAAGTTTTAGCAAAGGATATCCATCCCCTGGACCAGATAGAGCTTCACAGACAAACTGGGGAAATGGTCTATTCTACTCTCACCAACAAGGCCATGGCAGCTATAACGCTGCAGGATTCTTTGAATAACACTACTGCACAATTGAAAATTGAGAAGGCTTCCTCACAGGCCAAAGATAATAGAATAAAGTCTTTAGAAGAGATAATCATTGGTTTGGGTCACAATCCCAAAGACATTAAAGGTATTGAGGCATTGATAAAAAAGAAAGAGGATGATATAGCTGCACTCAGAAAACAGCTAAAACTACCAGCCTTGAGGCACCCTCAGACCCAAGAAGTTATAAAAGGGAATTCACAGGAAGAAATGATGGAGTTGCTCCTAAATATGACTGAGCGACTAAATGAAACAGAAAAGGAATTGGAAAAAGCATTGCAGGAACAGGAAACTATCAAGCAGACTTCAACAACAGGTACTACAACAACAGGGCAGCAGATACAATCATCTCAAGTGAATACTTCTGGCTTGAGTTCTGAGGACTTAATAAAACAAATGGAGAGTTTGCAACTGAGGGTCACAGAACTCCAAGAAACTAAATTGCAATTAGTAAAATTGGAGGAAAAATATGACACATCTAAAAAGACAGCTGCTGATAACACCAGGGAGATAAAAAGGTTGGAAAAATTGGTTCAGGCTCTGGAAAAAGATCTTTCATTGGAGAAACCTTTAAACGAAATAAATGACATTCTTTGGGGTAACATCATTGAATTAATAAAGGGCATTTGGCCCTCTATTCAAGCTATTTTTGAGCAAAATGAGTTGGTTAAAATCGCCTAAGAAGAAATAAACAGAACCAGAAATGAATTGAGAGGCAGGCCTGAGCAGGCCAATCAGCTCATTCAATTTTTGAATTCCAGAACAAAGCAACAGCTTGCATTGTTAGGAATTGATGATAGGACGGGCACAGTTTTGGAAGCAAAAAGAGTTTTCACCAAGAGGACTTTCATGCAAAATTTAGAAAGGAAGTGCACAGACATTTTGGTTGACATCAACATTTTCAGAGAGAAATTTCAAGCTTTGTTGGATAGTGGGTTACCAAGTCCCATGCTCACAGAAGATGAAATAATAGACTTGGAAACCTATGAGAAGAGAATAAAGGCTCAGGCTAAAAATACAGCTGCTTGTTCTACTAGCTCGTCAGAATTGGCATTACCAACCGGGAAAAGTATCTATGATAAAGTGACGAATTTATTTCATCTGGAACATGAAATAAAGTATCTCTTTTCGTATGAGCCCACCTTTTATAAACTTACTGAAGCAGATGAAACTTTAAGAAATCTCAGAAGAACTATGATACCAGATGATCAATGGTGGAAGGAAATGTTGGAAATTCTATAAAAGTTGTTTTCAGGATGAGAATTTATCTTTACTATCAAGTAAATAGTAAAAACAGGAAAACAGATGAAAGAGTATCAGGTGAAAAGGTTAAAGAGTATCCGTGGGAATAAAGAGTGTCCAACAAGCCAAAGAAATACTGCAAGGGACAGCACAGAGCCCTATTTCAGCACTTACCTCCAGCACATCCATGAAGAAAGTAACAACACATCAGCAGTTGCCCATTATTCTATCCACGAGACCATTTGTCTCTTGTTTGTTTGTAAATTATGCTTTAAGTCAGCCTAGATTATTGGCTAAGATAGTGTAAGATTGTTTAAGATTATTTTGTGTATAAATAAACCCTCAAAGAGAGTATTGAGGGTGGATTCTATTACTCTGTTGTAACATTGAGATTTTCGGAATAAAAGCATTTTGGAGAAATTTTTTGTGGCTTACTGGATGACGATTTAAAGCACTAGACTTGTTGCAGGATTCATGTGTTGGACTACAGTTCAATAAGTCTTTCTATCCTTTGTCTGAAGTTTTATATTAGTTTATAATATCATTATGTCCATTTCTGAATAATTTACATAAAGGATTGAATCAGAATTTACTTAATTGTACTCTGATTTCAGATGTGATTGTTCTTAATGTTTTCCTCTAAATTGGTTATAAGCATGAATTCTTAAATGCTCTTGCTTTGCTAATTTAAACATCGTTGATTACTATAATAAAGAATTCTTCATTGCTCTTTGTTTGTAGTCATCTCATTTCTTTCTTTTGAACATGGTGAAAGATTCTTAGCTGCCTTTCATCCTTTCAAGATCATCCCATCCACTTTAAATTTTAAGGATTGTTCTCTGTCTAGCTATCTTGCCCTGTAATACCATCTTGTGTTTAGAATAGAAATCCAGTAAAGCCATCCTTTGACTCCATAGCCCAATGGACTGAAAGCCCTCAACCTTGCCCTTAGTTTGTGGATTCCACCATTTTCCCACAACAAACTCTTGAATCTATAACTAGCCTAAAACCTTCCAAGAACAAAGATAAATTATAAAGAGAGAGCCCTCTCTGGATGCAGATTGGCTAGATTCTGCATCTAAAAGGTTGGTTTGTGGTTACCTCGGGTATACTTTCCTCTTACACAACTTCTAGGAAAACCTGAGTGATAACATGATCAACCAAAACAAATCAGCTATGAAAATGAGGAAGAAAAATCACAAAATTTGGAAATAAGTGAAGGTTATTTACCTCTTTGTTTTGCTTCATTTCAGTTCATTAGAGACAACTTCCATGCCATCAATAATCGACAGTCGTTAGGAATTATTATTGACAACAAAGAAGATAATCAAACTCTTGACAAGGATATTTCAGTTTCACAATTGCAGTTATCAATTCCCATTGAAATACATGATCAAATAACAGAGGAGAATTCCATACCAGTATGTTTTGAATCATTTCATATTTTAAAGGAAATGTGGTATAACATCATTAAAGAAAAGTATGAGCAACTTTTTGAAGTTTATGAAGTCCCATGGAATTCCATATCCAATAGATTGCAACCATCCTCACAAGTTTTTCATGATCCAATAGTAGATATGTTGGATAATGAATGCATTTAAAGCCTGCCTCCATTAACTAACTATGAGTTTAAGAATCAAGATGATAAAGGTTTCAGTAGTCAAACATTACAATCAATAGGAATAACATCACAAAACTTATCTGAAAGTTTACAGGGAGATAAATATGAAAATAAAATTTCAGTTTCATGGCATGGAGGCCATCTAGAACAGATGTATAATCATTTAGATTAGTTAAACATTAGTGTATATATCTTGGAAGATCCTTTTGAAAATTTTCTAGAGTCAACAAAGGAAATCAAGTATTTCCTTATCCTCTCATTTGTTGACAAGTTTCTAATAGGTTGCAGAATTAAAGTTTTGATAATTAACAAGCAAATGCAACAAAATATATCAAATTACATAATTTTTGAATGGTTTCATTGGCTGTTTCATTTTACCTAACCAGCAGTTGGATAACTGATTAGAGTAAGTAGGTAGGATTTCAGCTTATTTCAGTTTTCATTTTTCAGCTAGTTTTGAAATAATTCATTAAGATTTGAAGCCAAGGAAAAGGCCCTAAGATATTGATGATTCAGTAGTTTGGTTTGAAGGTTGCAACACCTTTTAGTCTCAGATCAGATTTCAGTTTGTAGTAAAAGGGATAAATTCAGTTCAAGAGTTTTTAGTCACAGCATATGCATGTTTGGGATTGGCCCAATGGATCAGGCTACTAGTCGACGATGTTCTCGACATCTCACAAGGAGATGCCATCCCCATGTGAAGTTGTTGTTAGGGTCCTATAAATATAGGTTTCATAATTTTGATTTGACTTTGTTAAAGTCTTGTAAATATGTACATACCTTTATTTCTACAAGTTGTTTTCCCATATTTGAAAATAATAAAAAATGAAAAAAGAGGGTAAAAGTCCTAAAAGAATGATCAAAGGACTTATAAAAATATAGACCCCAAAAGAAAAAAGAGAAAAATAAGACCTGAAATTGAGCAAGTCAAAATGCCACTACTTTTTCTTTTACTCCAAAAATAATGATTATGTGCAGAGTGTCAATAAATGCCATAATCCATGATCAATTAAAATCTTTAATATTAACTTTTCATGCTTTCAATTTCATGTGTTAGATAGTGAATAAATATTTGTCAAACAGTTTAAACTTGAAAAATTAGTAGATAGGTAGAGAATAATGAGGAGCTCAATAGTTTAATCTGAGCCCTCGGATGAAATAAGGTAGACTTAGGTAGTTTTATGCTTTGAAATAAAAATGTTTTTAGGTTGCAACCCTAAATGCACCTACAAAAATGAAGAAAAAATGTTAGAAATAAAGCTGGGTAGGTAGAAAGTAGTTGAGCAAGCATGTAATAAAGAATCATCAGGAAAAAATCACTAATTTCCCCTCCCCTATAAGTATTCAGTATTCTAAGCTATCAGTCAAATAGGCCCAGAGCATTTCTATGACTTTTGTTTGGCCTGGACCCAAGGCTCGATGACTGGTTAGTTAAAAACATTGAGTTCTTATGTTAAACCCACATTTATCAGCATTCACCCTTCATTCATATATTAAAACCCCTCTTTCCTTGGTAAAGACACATTCTTACTTAGTAAAGCTAAACCCCAAATAATTAACTTCATCCCTTCAAAATCATTCATAAAAACCCTCAAAATACATTTATCCTAAGTATTAGTGAAGTAAATATAAAATATGACTAATGCTTTATTTTGTACTTTACTTAGATATAATATGTGTTTTTTTTCCTTTTACTATCCCTTTATTCATATTAACACTTAACTTATTGTAGTAAATCCCTAACTACACCTACCCGTATATATTAAATCCCTTATATTTTAATTAACCCCCAAAAACCCACTATTCTACGCTTAGACCAAAGTTTATTATCCCTGTGTGCATAAAATAAAAAACCTCGCCCTATAAACCCCTTAGTCTAAACCTATCTCTATTGAAATACCCCGCCCCTATAGTTTTTAAACTATTTACTCGTTGAAAACTATATAATATAAAGTCCGCACCCATATGCATTGATTAAAACATTGCATAATTTTTTTAAACCTATCCCGCCGCTATATAATAAAATTATGGTTTAAACATATTTTAAACATTTATTTCATAAAGTTAACCCATCCACGCATATAATGCATCTCAGCCCCACTTCGCATTTCGGTGCATCTCCCAAACAAATCTGGACTCTTCGCATTGATCTCCTAAATTCAATGGCTGATATTTGATATTGCATGAAAAAGTTCGCCCATTCCTCTCTCCTCCATGTGCCCTTCAATCATTGGATCGTGTGGGTTGAGCTTAATACCACTTACTACTCAAAAGCCATGCGATAACCACTGGTTTTTTAATATGATTGAATCCCGAAAACCGCCCACTATCCGATGTGACCGCCATTAATTGTAGGATATTCTAAACCTAAAAATGCCTAATAAACTCCATATGCGCCCATTAAACCTTTTTTTTCATTTTCTGTGCGTTAATTCATCCCGATTGAAGGAAAAAAAGCTACATGTACATTGTTTTCATGCTCAAAAGAAACCAAAAAAGAAATTACAGCTACTTTCAAGACCACTGGAAGCTTCAGTTCATTTCCAGAAACCTCCAAAGCCATCAGAAACTTATCCGATGCCTCAGAACCTGTTTTAAGACCATATACCTGCAAGAATAGGTATTCCTCTGGAAAATCAACCTTAATATTATTTGAAAAAGGGTTTCTTGTGAAAGTTATAGCCATAAACCCTGTTTTCCCACAGAAAGACCTATATTTGTCATCAAAGAAAAGATTTTTTGTAGAACCCTTTGAAATATTCAAACTCTTTTACCAATGCTCAGAATCCCTAAATCTTACACTTAATTACTCAGTGCCAACAGAATTAAACCTCTAGAGTCAAAATTCATTCCACAGGGTTTCCCAATTCATCAAAGCCATAATCCCTCCTTGCAGACCTGGATTTCATTAATGAATTGTTTGATTTTTGCAAGTTATTAGAAAAAGGAAAAATTGGATAAAACAATCTAAATACTAGTTAAGGACCTGTTTTACTCTAAGAACTCACAAGGATATGGATTCAAAGGATTTTCCTTAAATATTCCAGGCATCAAAGTTAAACAACAGTCATCTTGTGAAAGATAAAAGAGCATCTTAATGTAAATATTAAAACAGGGCATTCATAACAGTGAATGTTAAAAGTGAAATAAGAATTCACAGGGACAGTGAAAACATAACAGTTAAAGTGTATCAGGTAAAAGTCACAGTAAAGGTTAAAACAAATTTACAGAGAAGTCAAGGTAAAACAGTAAAATTAAAAATAGAGGCAGTAATGGTTAAACAAAGATGAAAACAATTTCACCAATAATGAAGTTTATTTGAAGTAAAAGAAAAACAATTAAAAGAACAAAAAGGTTAAAAGATGAAAACAGAGCAAGAAGGGACATTTTTGAAGAAATTTCCTATTTAAGTCATTGTTTTGCAGAAACTATTGTGACCAATCCAAGATGAATTTTGAAACACTGAATGAGGTTTATGTTCCTATGATGTCCAACTACAAAAACCTCTCCCACTTTTCTAACAGCCATTATGGATTTGGAAATATTAAACAATATTTGAAAGCACTTTTTACAGAAAATTCCTATTAAGCCATCATTTTGCATAGAAGATTGTGGTCAATCTGAAATACATCCTACAAAAATGAAGGATTTTTTTGTTCCTAAGAGACCCATCTAAAAAATCCTATATCACGTTTTACACAGGTATTACATAATGAGAGAAAAATGCTCATTTTTACAACCTATTTTTCAGACTCTGCAAAACTCTGTTTTACACATCGTTTTACAGAGCCTATTGTGAACATCTAGAGCATAATGTTAGGGAACAGAGAGAGGCTTATCTCACCAAATTATTCATATACAATAACATCTTTCAAATTTTACATATCTATTTAGGATTGAGATATAAAAAGGTATCATTGGACCCCAAGTTTACAAAATTTCTAGAGCAGAATGCACAAAGAAAGGAGACAGTTAGTGACCTGGATGCCTCATCATCAACTAAGAGTTGATATAAAATTTGAATTTTCTTCTTTTGTCACCATCGATCCATAAGTATAGTTCCAAATAGATGCATTAGTTTGGAGTGTCCTTTATTAAAGTTCTATTTATGTAAAATAGTTTGGGATATTTGTAAACCAATCTTGATATTTTTTCAAGATATTTTAGTAAATTTGTATATATACTTCATCTTTGAAGTATTTTTGTGTGGAATAAAATTGCTGGAGATTACTATAGATATTTTGTTGAACTTGAAGGCTGCGTGTTTCGATTTTGAGTAGCAAACAAGATCAACTATTTGGCATCATACTTCAGGATCCCTGTGATAAGCTATCTAGAGTGAAGTACTCTCTAAAATTGTCATTGTATATTTCTTTGTTACATGCATACATCTGTGTTTTAATTCTAAATCTAAATGTATAACTAGGAGTATTACTACAGGACATGTTAATAGCACCCTATTTTTAACTAGTTCTCATTTCTTTGTTTTCTTCTGATTTCCGGTGTTGGGAAACCTTAATTTCTCCCTCTCCCATTTGACCTCTATCTAATACTTCCATTTTTCGAATCAAAGGATCCTTAAGTGCCCTTTATACTGATCATACCACCTCAAAAACAACTTTCCAAGATCCCCAAGGGTTTTCTATATTTCCCTGAAGACATTTGACCTTTTAGGCCTTGATCCTAGTTCTGTTAGCTTGACTTAGATTCCATAGCCCAATGGACAAGTAGATTTCCCTTTATCCATCCCTCTAGGTGATTTATTCCCACCAAATCAATCAAAACAAACCAAAATTTCACTTTCATAACTAGCCTAACATTTATAAATCAAACAAAGTTAAATCTTTAAGAGAGAGCCCTCTCTGAACCCTAGGAAGGCTAGGTCCTAGTGTTTTAAGTAGGTCTGTGGTTACCTCTAGTATTATTTGACTAAAAACCAAAATCCCACAACTTAAGAATTTACTAGAGTGATAAATTTGAAAAAATTAAGCCAAAGTAAGACTGAATTGGCTTCCATGGATATTACATTGCTTGAGTTGGAGGAAAAGCTCGACAATGGAGAAAAATATTTTTTCACAGAGCTAGAGACCAATGAGGAATTTGAGAAGAAAATGATTAAACATGAACTTGATTGTGAGAAAAAGAATGGAGACAACGATGTTGAACAACTAGCATAAGTCCCTGAGGTGGGGCCAACTAATTTCAGATAAATAGTATTGTCTTGATTTTTTGTTATGTTCTGCCAATATAAGTTGATTTTAGGAGTCTTTTATAGAGATTATAATGGAAATATGTATCATATCATTGATAAAAGTGTCATAGAAATAGGATATCTATATTTTGAATTTTTTGAATACAGTGTTTTTGTAAAACATGATGAATTTTGTGAGGGTTCTCACCCATAAACCAACCTTTTGTAATATAAAATATATATTTTTTCTTAAAAAAAATTAAAATGTAATTTTTGTATACCCAAAATATTTTAAGAGAACATATTTTTATAATTTAAGGGTTTGTATTTTAATATTACTATTTAAAAAATCATTGTTATCCAAATGCTAATATAATTATTATGGTGATTATAATATGATCATCAATATATAACATTTTTTCTTTTAAATTCTAAAATTAAAATCTCAGGCTAAAGTGAATATTTATTTGGTCAAACAAGTTTTGCTCAACCAAGTTGTCCAAGATAGACGCACTATCTTGAGACAACTTCTTCATCTAATTAGTTTTATTATAACATTATTTGAATAATTAAGAATATGTGAGAAATGTCATAAGGCTCTCGGGCCTTTTCCACCAGTTCTATGTCTCTAGTGTTTTTATGTGTTTTATGAGTTATTTAATTTTCTACATGTGGTATCGGAGCCTAGTTTGGCATGATTCCTTTGTGGGAAGGCGGGGAAGATGAGAAAATTGAGTTTCATTTATCCTCTATATATATTAGGATAGATATGTTCGTTGTATGTATGAGTAATTTTTATGTTATGTCTAGATTTTTTCCCAGTGTGTTTTTTTCCGTATGCGTTGGAGAAAAGAACCACCGATAGAAGAACGAGCCTAAGTAAAATTTCCACTATCGATTTCTGTGCTATATCTGTTGTAAAAATATTTGAAATTGACTGCAACAAGGAACTATTTGCAGGTGTGCTTGTTTTATTTACATTGTGACTGCATGTTGAGTTTGTTGTGTGAGAATTTCATTTTGCTACAGGGTTTGACAACTAAGCATTGCAACATCCTCCAATGCAGTTTTGTGTATTTATTTCTATGTCTAAATTTTGAGCAGATAATTGAAGCCTTCATATCCACTATGTCAGTGCCTAAATCCACCTCAGGCTGAAGGAAGGCGGGATTCAGGGTAACACCAAACCACGCACAGCCTCGTAGCTAGCCCTACGAGGACAGGAGAGGGCTCTCTCCGGGTGAATCTCAATGAAAATATTCAAAGGGGCTTGAGATGACTAAAAAAACAACTGATCTTAGGCTAGATAAACAAATAGGAGGGTTTGATTTTGATTTTTTGGGATTTTGTTGGAAAAAAGGGGAAAGACAATTTCGGGCTTGGGGATGAGGCCAAATTCTTGCAGATTTCAAGTTGGGGCAGGGAAGGCAATGAATTTGATGTCTTAGATTCAATGAATGGATAGAAAATACTGATAAGGAGCTGAAGAGGGAAAGAAGGTGCAAGTATCCTCTCCAAACTGACGAAAACATGTAAAACTAAACAAAATTTTAAGGCAGAGCACCAGCAAACTAATGAATTCTACCTCAATTACTCATTTGTTTAATTCAGAAGCAAAGAGAAGGGAAATGGCATACATATAATATTAATGAAACTTAAAATAGCATGGAGAAAAACATCATCAAAACTCAGAAGCCACAAGGATCCCAACAAGTGCTGCAAAACTCTGGTCTTTCCTTTGCCAAAAACTGAAATATAGATGTACAATGGAGTGACAAACTTTTCCCAAGAGTCCAACCCTGAAAATGACTTAGAAAATAAAATATATAGACCATCCTAACCCCTTCCCATGCCTCTAGGGGTCGATCTCATCCTTCTAGGAGCTGTTTCAACCAATTCTAAACATGGAACTGAAAACTAGGCAGCCAAACAACTTGCCTCTATATGCTAGGGAACTGATCCATTCACTTAATTTTCAATTTTTAGTGAATGAATCCTCTAGAACAAGTAAAAACATGCCAAATTTACATCATAGCTACAAAATTACATCAAGATAGATCAATAATTACATCCAAAAGTGAAACTAGTCAAACTGGCCGAATTTCTGAGCTGAAAAGTGAAAATTGGGCAAAATTCCTCTATGCGTCGTGCTAGAAAACTCAATGCGCCGCGCCACTTTGGAGCTGATTTTGAGGCACTTACTGAAGTCCAAATTGAGCTCATGATAGCTCGTTGGAAAGCCCTGGATGTCTGCTATCCAACCCAAGTGGAATCTCCCAAGACTGGTTCCTGCTAGTGCAAAAAGTGGCAGAAAGGCCATTTTTGGAGTGTTTTTGACCTTTAAGACCACCCAGAACTTCATGAAATTTCTCAGCCATTCTTGAGCATGCATAATTTACCATAAAAAACCAAAAAATATCAATTTTTCCTCCAGAATATGTCCCAATCATAAGCGCACATCGAGTGGCGCGACGCGTCAGGCGGAAAAACCTGTTTTGCAACCAAAATTTTCTCCAAATTTGCTAAAATTTGGAGTGAAGGTCTCCCATCATGTCTCATGCTTAGCCAAGGAAGTTTTGGACAATATTCGGAGTGGATCATGCCTTTTCCGACGTTTCAGTGCTCTTCTCAACCTCGCCTTTAGGATCTTCATCCTAGCTTTGAAAACGTGTGTGCGGGCCCAATAGTGGTACTTCATATGTCTAAGCATGTCTTTGTCTCTATTGGCCTTCGCCAAGAGCTTCTCCAGATGAATTTTGACTCTTGTAAGGAAATTCTCTCGCTCAAATGGTGTCATGTCACATGGTCTCTTCCGGGCTAATTCCCGGTCTTTGCAGATTCTCAGCAGCTCCATGAGTGTGTGCTCATCCTCTAGTTGTTTATTCTGCTGCTCCAAGAAATTTATAACCCATTGAGCTCTCTGCAATTTCTCAGTCATTGTGTCTATCTCAGCTTTCTTCTCCTGGATTATTTCTTTCAGCTTTGAGCTGGGAGAGCTCGAATCAACATCAATGAGTATAAAATCAGTGTCTTGGCCTACTGAAGGGCCCTCATTGTGCATAGGCCTCTTGCCTCGGTCCTGCACCTGTGCTGATGTCAAAGGCGAGACCCCTTCCACGCCAAGTGGAGATAGTACTCATGCTGCTGATGAAGGTAACGAGACCCCTCCCACGCCTGGTGGAGATAGTACTCGTCGTGCTGCTACAAATAAGGGTCTGTGGCCTCTCTGATATGTCACACAGACTGGAGCACTGATAGGCTCAATCTCAGGAAACTCAAACTGATGCGAAGGCTCTCCCTCATCATGAACAATCTCGGGAGGAGGCTGAGGGGCTACAAAGAAGTCACGGGAAATGAACTCATCCCATGCAATGCCCTGCAATCCAAGCTGATGTACTACAATGATTTTGATGAGCGCATAATGATAAATGTTGTTATGCTACTGCTCCGGAGTCTTCTTCTGCACCAGGGTAGTCATCCGCTCTATGTTTCGACACATGAAATATGGAATACTCATCAATCTCACTCTCGTAAAATGCATCAAAAGTCTGATGTGATATGCATAAAGACGTGAGAACTGGCCCTCACAACTGAAATATCTGATGATGAACTTCATTAATGGCGCATAAGACTCCTTCAGAAACCGGAATGGAAATACTCTGCTCATCTGCCTCAAATATCCGAGCTTGATGTAAGGTTCATAATATGCTCTACCCAGCTGCTGTCTCTTATTCCACTCTTCACCAATGTTTGGTGTCTCGGTTGCCTCAGATATGGTCTCTGGTGTCAAAGTGAAGTTCACTCCAGCAAGGTTTACATGACCATCACACAAATGTAGGACAAATAAGTGAACCAACTCTGGATGGTACTGAATCTGAGATATCATCTCACAATACCGAAAACATGAATGTTGCTGAAAGCATGTCATTGCAAGCGGGCAGGCCTGCAATTGAGCCAAAGAAGTGGGCTCCTCCCTGACGTGCCTGCCACTTTTATGAGACCTCCTCGGTATATTTAGCCCTGCGGTTGAGTCACTGTCTTGCTCATATCCCTGCTCATATGATGAATTTGTCTCTGACATGGTGCTGAAAACAAGGTGTTTTGACAAGTATATGCTGATATATGTATGGTGAAAACAAGAGTTTGTTTTTCAATACCAAGTGTGCCACATATGTAATAAGAGGCTGCAAGGAAATATCACAATGAATACAATAGACTTTCAAGTGAATTCGGAGTGGAAGGAAAGTCACTCACTGCTTGGGGAACTTCGGGATTTGGACATTTTATAAGTGATATGGGAATGAGTGATAGTGATGGGGGTAGTTTTTAGGAATAAGAGTAAATGAAATGGAAAAATATACATGGGTTAAATAGAGACAACCCTTGAATTCTTTGGAAATTAGGATTTTATCAATGTTGTGAAGGGAGGGAAATGATGGCAAGTGATAGGGTTTGAGGATTTAAAACATGGGAACAAAGGGTATAAGGGATATCGAGAATAGGAGAAGGGATTATGATAACAATATGATAATAGTATGATAACAGTAATAATAGTGATAAGAGCACAAATGAAAATGGGGTGGTAGTTTTAAACACCAATAATCAAATTTCAACACCTCTTTTCAAACCCTAGGGAGCAGATTTTAATATGGGTATAGGGTTTATTCTTTCATCAATCAAACTCTAATGTCTGCACTTCTAAACGACAACACACATGACTTAAAATCATTGAACAGGCTTTGTCAACTTACTTGGAAAAAACTGAACTGAATCGAATTGAGTTTTTATGGAGCGGAAATGAACTTGGCCTTGGGGGCTCTGTGCGCCGTGCACAAGCCCAATGCGCCGCGCTCTGGGGGTGCGCCGCGCCCGTTAGAAATTTCACAATGAACTCCAGCTCTATGCGCCGTGATGTGTGGGTGCGCCGCGCCCTATCCCAATGCACCGCGCTCAATTCCAACACACAGTCGACCCTTCTAAAATCACAGCTTTGTTCTTTTCAACTCCAACTCAACTTCTCTCTTGGATTTTTCCCAATATCTCTTGATGCAAATGGATTAATAACTTTGAGAAATATCTTATATAAACATGGTTTTAATTTTTGCTTCTCAAAAACCCATTTTGTAATGTTTTTGGCTTTGGCACTTTTTGCATTTAAAACAACTCTGTCTTTTTGTTTCCTTACTGATTTTCTGAGCTTGAAATGATGTTTTCTTGGTTGATTTTTTGTAGGGATGGTGGCAATGAACCTTGGCAAAGGATGACCAGAGTTTTCATGTAAAGTACTACATGGCGGAAAGATACATATTTATTACAAACAATAAATTTGACAATTTCTTCCTCAAAACAGAGTTTTGAAGAAGAAACATTCTCGAGCATTATTGACGATGAAGATCTTGAAATAAAAACTTATTGAAGACATCCTCATGGCCTGCGGGCATTATTTAACATTTCTGAAGACCAAAACCTAGACCTAGAAAGAGAAATGACTCTTTTTTGACCAAAATACCATATATGACTGTAAATGACATGAACTCAACTTTGATGAATTTTGATAAATTTTGACCAACCCAGCAGGTACAAACATGAGGGAAAATGAGAGAAAAAAGCCCTTCCATAGAATAATGGCATGCACCTAACAGAATGCAGATGAATGAGCAGAATGATACACCTAAAAATGAAATGCAATAAGAGAAATGATCTCTGACGGAGGGATGTAAAGATCGACTCTAACACACTATCAAGTGGCTTCCATCAAATCCATTGAAGAGGAAATCATTGCAATCATTTCCATTGGACGAAATCACACTCAGAGGACGCAACAATAGTTGAACCCATTGAAGAGGTAAAAATTAGCATTACAACCGACAAAATTGGAAGTCACAGACCTGCTCAATGTAACTATTGCACACACACTCTTGACACATATTTGAATCTTTTCTAAAGAAACGGTGAAGTTTTTTCAAGGTGTGAGATACTTCTGCGAAGTTATGTATATATATCATTTTCATATGGTGCCCTGTTCTACAATTTATTTATATACCTTCCTGAAAATATTTCCATTTTCCGCTCTAAGAGCAGTTCTGTCCTAGTACTCTGTTGCATAACTTATTGGGGAATCCGCTCATAGACCTGTGTTCTTTCAGCTAGCAAATTTGGCATCATTCGAGTTTTCTTGAAGATCTGAAGTTGATCAGAAGAATCTAGGTCCAGTTAGAAGATATCTTAGAGCATCGGTATACTCTGAAGGCTTCTTGAAGAATTTCTTTGATCTAAAGCTTTTTAAAATGATTCTTGAAAATATTTGTCCTTGGTGGTGTTGGTTAGCATTAGCTTAATATATAACAAACATCTGAAATCATCCTTGGATCTTTATGTTTTTTGGCTTCTCATTTGATTGCTAATTTTCAAGAGTGGCTGAAGGAAAAATCTTGTGCGCACATTGGAGGGATTCAACCTTCTAACTGGAGGAGCCATCTCCATCATAGTGGCCATGGTATTTTAGAACGGTTATCCTGCCCACACGTCCCAGAAATATTACTCAACTGCTCCACAGGCCGATTTTGTGTGGAGAATAATTTTAATGTTCTATGCATAGAATAGGGATCCATATGCGTTGTAGAACTACTCCTTCTAGAAAGCCTATCGTTATCGCGTTGGACGTGGAGTGGTCAAAGAAACTCAGCATCGATTCAATCTGCAGGATTTAGAGCCCGGGTTTTTGGTACATGAACAAGAACTACGAAAGTTTCTTTGCGATCGTTGTTGCCTCGGATCGAAGGAGTTTTAGAGCTTGTTCCATTTCTCTATATTTTTGAGCACTAAAGCTCTTTCTGCCTTTTTTTGTATATCAGTTGTGAACGCTCATCCAACATCCATGCTAGTCGACTGTAGAGTCTGTGCGTCCCAAGTTGGAGTGCAGTGGCTATGTAATCATAATTCAATCTCCATCACTATAGGGCTTCTCCCTCAGGAAACTGTTCTATGCGCCAAGCTAGCAAAGCCAATAGCTACATTCAACGCTAAATACAAGTACATCCAAGCTGGACATTCACGCAGGTGATTGGTAATTAAATTATAGTAGGAAGTGGAAATCTAGAGTGTTACATTTGCACACCGTTTTTTTTTCTTTTGGAGGGATAGAGTGGTCATACCAATTTAAAAAATAAAAAAAATTAAAGTGTATTTAATTTTCACTTTTGTAGTGATTTCATAAAGTGTTTTTAAATGTAAGTAAAAGGGATTTAAAAGTTAAGTAGGAAGGTGTTTTTTTTTTTTTTTTAGATTTGGGGAAATAAGGTGTGGAGAAATAAGTTGTGAGTGATAAGGTGTAAGTGATATAGTAATTTTTTTTTTGTAAAATTGGAGTAATAAGGTGTGTAACTTTGGCATAAAAAGGTGTCATTTTTAGAGTGGCAAGGTGAAGTGAATTTTTATTTCTTGGAGGGAAAAGTGTTTTGTAATATTTGGAGTCAAGTTAATTATAAAGGGTAGCTCATTGAAGTAATGTTTTACTTTGAGAGAGATTAAACCAATCCATCCAATTTTTGAAGATAAGGAGTTATCACAATGAGTGCTCGAGAAGATTCAATGTAGATGTTGTAAATAATAAAGGTTGATGTACCTTGAAACTTAATGAAATCATATTTTTTTTGTAGTGATCGTGTCCTAAATCCACCAAAAATTGAATAAGGGGATCTTAGGTACACCATGTGTAGTGAATGTGTGTGCATGACTTATGTCCAGTTTTTTTTTGACACTCTTTGTAGTATGGTTCACAACAAATTAAACAACCACATGCACACAAGAAAGATTAAGTATACAAGTCATCAAGATTAAGTAATCAAGCTCATGTAATCAAGCTTAAGTACAAAAGCACAAAAAATCACATGCATTTTTGCAACACATCATCAAGTTGATAAAGAAGTCTTCTACAACCATATTCCACATCCTGCAATAAAAATAATCAAGTTAAGGATGCCACAAAGTCAAGCATTCCAAGACAAGACGACATCAACAACACTTTTTGTATCACTTGTAGATAAACATTTTTGTAACTGAGTTGAATTATCAGGGTGCATTCTCGGTTGAAACCAACACCCCAATTTGAATTGATAAGGTGGTCAAACTAAGACAATTAAGTCAAGTAAGTCTTTAACTGACTTGTATTATTTGAACTTGTCATTTGTCTTTTGGGTGAATTTTCGACAGCGTTTGACACCCTTTGCCAATAAGCACAATCAAGTCAGTACAAAGTTCACAACATCAAGCGAGCCATCATGAAGTTCATTGAAGCAACAATCAAAGAAAGCGAGCAAGTTCAACTCTAACGCAAGTAAATGTAATATTCAAACAACACTCAAGAAATTTGAAATCTACAGCAAGCGAGCGTGAGTTCCAATGAGCATGAACAAGAAAAACAAGTTTCACTAAGCCAGAGATCAAGCAAATTCCAAAGAAAGCGAGTGTGTCATTCAAATCAAGTAAGAGGATTCAATCTAGCAAGTTCAAATCAAGTGAGAAAGTTAACGGAAAGCGAGCCTGAATTCAAGCGAGCAAGTTCACATGGCGAACGACATCCAACTGTTACAGGTTCTTCACAATTTGATCCTATCAAGTGCTGAAGACAAGGTGCAAATCCGCAAAGAAAATCTTGTTGATATTTCAAGGCATCTACAACAGAAAAATGAAATGATTGAGTTCCTTCAATTGGAGTCGCAACTACAAAGAAATGAGTTATAAGAGAAGAGTGATGCTTCTGAGTCTTTGAACCATACATATAAATATTATTCTAAGTCATTTATCCAAACAAATTCAAGTGTCAAAGTTGTTCAAGTTCAACTTTCTTCTAAACAAATCATCAAGTCATGGGAAGAAATCCAAAGTAACAGAAATCGATGAGGATTAAGATATGTCAAAGACGAAGACAACTTGCATATCCGAGATTATTCAAAACCCATCAAGTTCGTTAGTGCAGGCTTTCTTGAACAAATCACATCAACAATTTCTGTGAAAGTTGCAGACAAACCAAGATGCACACAAACCGAAGTTGCAGTCAAACCAAAATGCTCACATTGTCCAAGAACAAGTCATATGGAAGATCCTTTTTTTGATTTCCATCCTTGTCGCCACTGTCACAAGCCGAATAATTCATCAGAGAAATGTTGCAACCAAAACGAACCGACCAGATTGAAGATCAATTATGAATGGATTGATCCTTGGGAATAGTTGTCTATAGTAAAAATATTGTATAATTTCTACAACTGTATTCAATGACACCTATTGCAGCCAGTGGTCAAATGACGATGGTACTCTCTTGCAAATGAATGGGGGAGTACACCAGTGAAACTCTCCTATACCTGCAGGGGGGAGTTCAAAAATAATTTATAGATGATTGTCTCTCGTTTCAGTTGACAAAGGGGGGAAAATTTTAATGAAATTGACGGTGGTTGTCAAACCAAAAGTTTCCACAACATCAACAAAATCATCCAGTGGGCATCTTCAGTAGCCAATGGGCGTTCAAACATCCAAGAAGCCGGTGGGCATCAACAATGAGTAGTTTTCGACAACATCAACAAAATCAACAGTGATTTTTTTTTTGACATCATCAGCCAGTGGGCTATCATCATTAGCAAATTCACGAGTGGGCGTCATCAAATTTTTTGTTAGTGGACAAAGGATGTTGATTGCAAACAAAGGAAAGATGGATCCTTTTGCAACTTGGCACGTGATGTAGTTGTCAAGAAAAATTCAGAGATGAATTAGACATGTAGTTGACTCATGGTATCTTCATATTAAATTTCTTTCGGCATCCAGCTTTGGCGGTTTTTCAGGTAGTGATTTTGAGGATCAATAATTTCAGCAAGAGAACTTGGAAGATGGTTCCTCGTTCTTATTTTGGATTTATCATTGAGGGGGGGGGGGGAGGATTTTAGCATCTCTCTCATAAAAAAATATAAATAAAAAGTTAATTAAATTAATTAAATATTGAAAATTAGGATTTTATGCCTAATTTTCTAGATTATGTTAGTTCCTCTTAATTTGGAGTTAGTTTAGGCCTACCTAACTTAGCACCTAGATTAGTGTGTGGTTGAGCTATTTGCTCAACCAAGTTGTCCAAGATACACACACTATATTGAGATAACTTCCTCATCTATTTATTTGTACTATAACATTATTTGAATAATGAAGAATATGTGAGGAATGTCGTAAGGCTCTCAAGCCTTTTCTGTCAGTTCTATGTCTCTGGTGTTTTTATGTGTTTTATGAGTTATTTAATTTTCTACATTAATAAAATATGAAAATTTTACATTTTACATTTTTTTTGGTTGGTACATATGTGTTTAGATAGTTTAGAAGCATTAATATTTGGACATGTAATGATTATCATAATAATGATTAATGTCCAATAAAAAAAAAATTGGTTTATGAAGTTCTAAAAAAAAAAACAAAATATTTAAATTTTTTTAAAATTGTATATTGTGCTCAAAAAAATATTTAAAAATTTAAAAATCACTATAATGTTGATAACTTAAATGATTAGGAAGATTAGTATCATGATAGTTATTTTGAAATTAAAATGTAATTTCGGTAAACTCACCATATTTTAAGAGAAAGTGTTTATTTATTTATTTAAAAGTTTGTATTTTAACATAAATATAAAAGAAATTTGTTTATTTAAATATTAATATACTTATGGTGATTATGATTTGATTATTTTATATGTAAAAAGCTTAAGAAAAATTTAAAATACCTTTATGTTAAAGTGAATATTTATATAAAATTAATAAAATATGAAAATTTTTAGGTTTACGTTAATTGTCAATTGGGGTTATCTTGAGTGATTGGGAGGAATGAATGAGATCTTCCCCACATAAATTCAATTATTTGGTAACTGACATAACAAATTATAATGCAATACATGGATTTTTTTTTGGAGGTGAGATAAAACCAACTTTCAATATAGGGTAGATAACAATCCTAGTCAAAATTCCATGTAATAAAGTTAATAAAGACAAAATAATAACCAAGGTCATGGGACACGTATTCCAAGCTAAATGTTGGGAAAAAACATCCTAGTGTGGGTGTTCATTTTGTTTATTATGGCTAAAAGAAATTGGAAAAGGCAATGGCGAAGGATTCAGAAAGGCATGAGGCACTAATTGGCATTTTATTTATGAAAATAATGGGAAATAGGAGAAAATGAAGGTGAAAGGTTAGAGGTTTCATGTGAAGAGGAAAATTGAAGGAAAATAATCAAAAATGAAAAAATTAGAGGCCTCATTGAAAAAAAGGCTTTTGAGGATCTATTGGTAGGCTTTTGTTAGTTCAATTTTGAAGTTCTCTCTCTCTCACTCTTGAACACTTAGAGCATTCTTGGAGCACTTTAGCATTGGATCAAGGAAAGAAAATAAAGGAAAAATAAGGAAAAAGGAAGAGTAGGATCAAGCAACTACAATGAGATTACTTACAGGTATTGATTTGCATGTGTGATTTCCTTGCTAGATTTGGCATGCATGTTACATGCATGTATGTATTTGGTTCTCTTGCTGTCATTGGCATTGGTTTTTCCAGTTGTGACAATGTTCTTCAACCTTGCCTTGCCATTTCTGGATAGCCATGGTGTGATGGGTTCTCTTGTATTTGGTTGAGCAAAATTTGCGAATGGTTTTGAAACTAAGTGAGGTGGTCTCTGAAAGAAATAACACAAGGAATAGGAATCCTTAGACTAGAGAAGATGGGATTACGGTAAATCCAGATGTTTTGTACCTAGGTAGGCCTAAAAATCCTCGATCAGTGAATGGAGAGACATACGGTAAAGCCTAGAGGTGTGTGCTCTCGATCAGGCCTAGGAACATTTTACCGACGAATGGCGAGATATAAGGAAAATCTTGGAGGGTGGAGTCTAGATTAGGCCTAGGAATCCTCGACTGGTGAATGGTGGGATATAAGGTAAAGCCTAGAGTTTAGGAGGTAGGAAAATTTCTCACGTTGTAGGTGGAGAAATCTAGTGGCATCCATAATTGTTTAGGGCCTAGTGATTCGGTGGGGATTGCGGTAAAGCATGAGGAAACCTGGATTGGTTTAGTTTTGAGTCCCACATTCATGTTTGGAATATGGCATTGGGGTGATGGGCTAAAAGAAATATTTGGTTTAGCCAATCTATGGTTGGGTGGTTCGTGGAAGTCCAATAACTGGTTGGCTTATGCATTCATTAATAAGAGTTTCTTCTCTTCGATATTTCATGCGTAAATGTACTGGTTCATATGTGGTTTTTATGGCTATCATATCCTTTTTATTTGTGTTGGTTATATGCTGGTTATGAGCATGTTTTATGACAAACTTCATTTATATATCTCATCATGTTTTGATTAGAAAATGAATGTACAATGAATATATGTCCTAATATATGATAATGTAGCTACTTTGATATGGAAACAATGCTTCTTTACAAATATCAGATAAGTATAAGATCCCTATGCTCAAATCTGTTGTTATGACCTGTAAATTACATATTTGTGACATGTTTGAAGAAATGTCTATCATGGCTAGTAGCGGTCAGATAAATTATTTATATTAGTGATTGCATTAGTAGCTTTGTTCCCTTTTTATCAATCATTTTTGAATTTTTAATGGAGTTCTGGGCAGTGGCCTGAGACCTAGCCTTGTAAAAGTGGCTCTGATTCTGGGGTCGCTGACACATAACTACCTGAAAAATTCCATAGTCATTGGTTTGCCTTGCTGTTGGAGTGTCTGGAAGGCCTCGGTCGCATGCATGGCTTGTCATGGGAGTGACTGAGGGTCCAGATCAATGAAATGTCAAGTCACCTCAAGGGTTGGTCATCTGGAAAGGTTGGTTGGCTCCTGAAGGTTCTGTAGCATGTGTGGAAGGTCAGTTTGGTTTCTTTATGTCAGTTCCACTTCCTTAACTGTACATGGGGAGTTGAATCACATCCTAGTAGTCTCTCGTCACATGTTTAACCCAACAGACCAATTAAATTGGGTAAATGTGGGAGGAGGGTGTTACAGGGTGGTATGAGAGCATGGTTCAACCCTTGGACTGGATGGGTAGAATGTGGTTGTCATGCATGCATGTAGATTGTATATGTGATTGCTATGTATGCATGGTGATGGATATTTTTATCATTGTGTTGTCATGTAGAGGTTGGAAATGTTGATGTTGGGATATTTTGTCATGAATGCATGTCGGTTATGAATTTGTTATGCATGTCAAAGTCTATATGTTGTTATGTGTGAATTTTCATGGTTAAGGTTGCTACCCATGAGGCCATTGTATCTATTTATGCCATCATGATGTTGTTGGTATGTTATGATTCTAATATGTTGGCTGAGATGAAGTAAGAGATGCAAATCATCGAAGCGAGGTTGAAACAATGGACCTCGGGGTAAGAGCAGATTGTCATATAGGTTTATATAGTGGTTATGCAGGTAAGATGGTTAATGGTTGTTATAAGCATTAGGGTTATGCACATCTCTGTTATTCTATGGTTTTTGCAGTTATAGGTCTGATAGATGTTAGTTAATGAGTGTGATCACATGTACATGCATTAGTTAGTTATGAATGATAGTAACTTTTTGTTATATGCATTGTGGTCATATGCATGATGGTTATGGTAATTGAAACCAATATCTTGATGTTATATGTATCATTACAATTTGGATTGGCCTATGAAAATGGTTAGGGTTATGAAATTTAGGTATGAGTCGACTTATTTATGATATCATGTTGTACTAATCTAAACTGACTGTGCATATGTGATTGTTAGACATGAATGACAATTTCTTATGAGTTTATGAAATGAACATGTTAGATAATTACTATTATGGACATCATGAACTTATTTATGTTTGAGTTGATATGTTGTGAAGTTATATCGTTCTAATCTAGATTGATTGTGCAGATAAGAAAACCTACCCTAAGATACATTAAGGTATGAGTTTTCTTATGGAATCTACTTGGTGCTTGAATATTTGATTATATCGTCTATTTGGTGTTTAAATGTTTAGTGTCTAATATGTCATCTATCTGTTGTTTTAATGTTTTATTAGTTGCATGATATGAGTTTGTAACTATAATATTACATGTAGGAATGATTGTATTTTGAGATGGTTGCATTGACACATATGTGTTGAGACCACTGATATGTACTTGAGTGTAATTAGGTGATACTTGTAGCATTATGTATTATGACTGTTAGTTGATTATGACATGGTTGTTATTCTTGGTCAAGGTTGATTTCAAATTAATAGATATAATGTCTTTATCTTTGGAACATGTGGCTAACATGTATGAGTAGCTGTAGGAAAACATGCTTGGTATTTTCATGATATGGTAATAATTGATTTGTTTATATAAACAACAGTTGGGTAATGTGATAACATATAATAATATTCAATTGCAGCAAGGTAAAAGTTAAAATAAAATAATTAGGTGAGAATTACTTCGACTATGTTTGGAAACCATAATTTAAAATGGATGAGTGCTTGCAAGAATATAGGAAGTCTTCTTAACCTTGATTTTTTCTAACATTATGTGGATATATGCTATATTCCTGAACATGTATTTGATAGGTGTAATAGTTGATTCTTAGTTATGGCTAGACTTGTCAAGGAATTGGAGTACTTAGAGACGTCATATATGTACGTGTTCAATTACAAGAAAACATGCCTGGCACAACAAGATAAGGTAACTGGCATACTGTTACATTTATTTATGCACTGAAAGTTATGTGTTTATGGCAATATGATGTAGGGAGTTGCATTGCAAAGAGGTTTCCATGAAATCTTGAAGAAGGCTTAGGTTGATTTTTCCCTTAGAAGCATTTGGAACGCATGGGGATTGAGTCATGGTGTGTGTTGTTAGTCTTGTGCTTTTGGTCTTTTTTTTATTTGTTTGCATTTGACTTGCGGTCTTGATTATGTTTGGCGAATGGACATGCCAGTTTTTTGTGGTGTCGTATTGTTATTGGTTTTCATGGTTTCTGTTATCACTCAGGTTTTCCTTGAAGTTGTGGAAAAGGAAAGTATACCCGAGGTAACCACAAACCAACCTTCGGATACAGAATCTAGCCAATCTGTATCCAGAGAGGGCTCTCTCTTTATGATTTAACTTTATTCTTAGAAAATTTTAGGCTAATTATAAGTCCAAGAGTTTGTTTGAAAATGGTGGAATTCGCCAACTAAGGGCAAGGTTGAATATTTTCAGGCCATTGGGCTATGGAGTCAAAGGATGGCTTTACTAGATTACTCTTCTTCACACAAGATGGCTTTGCAGGGCAAGATAACCAAACAGAGAACAATTTTTATGATTTAAAGTAGATGGAATGGGTTTTGAAGGGATGAAAGGAAATCAAGAATCTTTCAACATATTCAAAGAAAGAAAATGAATGATTACAAATAAAGAGAAATTAAGAATTCTTTATTATAGTAATCAAAATGTTCAAACTAGCGAAAAAAGAGCAATTAAGAATTCGTTGCTTATAACTAGTTTGGAAGAAAACATTTGGAATAACCGCAATTGAAAATCAGAGTACACTTAAGTAAGTTCTGATTTATTATTTTATGTCAATTATTCAGAAATGGAACATAGTGATATTATAAACAGATATAAAACTTAAGACATAGGATAGAAAGACTTATTGAACTGCAGTCCAACGCATGAATCCTACAAAATGTCCTGAGCTTCAAATTATCATCCAGCAAGCCACAAATAAATTTCTACAAAGCACTTTTATTCCAAAAACATCAATGTCACAGCAAAGTAGTAGAATCCACCCTCAATAATCATTTTGAGGGCTTATTTATACAAAAAACTATTAACAATATCTTACAACAACCTAGGAAATAATCTAGGGTGACTAATGAATAAGCTACAACATAAAGAGAGACATATGGTCTCGTAAATAGGATAAAAGGCAACTGTTGATGTGCTGTTTCCTCCTTTTATGCATGTGCTGGAGGCAGTTTCTACAATATAGCTCGATGCTGTCCTCTTTGGTAATTCTTTTCTGACTGCCTAGCTTCTCTGATACTCTTTATTTCTACTGATACACTTTCAACTGCCAAGCTGATACTCTTTAACCTTTGTTCATCTATTTATCTTTCACACTATAGTAAAAAGGCAAAATTTCCCATATGAAGATGAATTTTACAAAATTTCTAACAGGTCTTCCCACCATTTGTCTTCTGCTATTTTGGTTCATTGGAGTTTTCTTAATGTTTCATCAGCCTCTGTGTATTTGAAGAAATTGGGTTGGTTTGGGAATAAATATCTTATTTCATGTTCAAGATGAAATAAATTATTTAATCTGTCATAAAGATTCTTTCCTATAGGCAATGTCGATTCTGATGAACTGATAGAGGAACAGGTTACATTGTGAGCATGTATGTCCAATATATTAACATAAGTTCTCAATTCCATTATTTTGTCTTCTGAAATCATAGGACTGGGCAACCCGCTGGCTAATAAAACATTAAACCTTTCTTTGAAGGCAATGATCTCTTCTTGAATATCTGAGCACTTGCGTTACAAATTTTGCATAAGAGTTCTCTTAGTAAAAACTCTTTTTATTTCTAAAATTGTACCTGTTCTGTCCTCAATTCCAAGCTCTGCAAGCTGCTGTCTGGTCTGGGTGTTTAAGAACTATATGATTTTATTTTCTTGTTCAGGTCTGTCTCTCAATTCTTCTCTTGTTTTGTCAATTTCCTCCATAGCTATTTTGACCAAGTCATTTTGTTCAAAGATTATTTGAATGAAGGACCAAATATCCTTTATCGACTGAATAATATTATTCCAAAGAATTTCATTGATCTCTCTCAAAGGCTTCTCCAATGAGAGATCCTTTTCTAAAGTTTTAACCAATTTCTCCAACCTTTTGATTTCTCTTGTATGGTCGACAACAGTCTTTTTTGACATATCATATTTTTGTTCCAAATTTATGAGCTGTAACTTTGTAGAATGAAGTTCTGTTACTCTAAGTTTTAAACTTTCCATTTGTTTCACTAATTCTTCAGAACTTAAACTACAAGTATTCACCTGTGATGGGTCTGTTTGCTGGTCTGCTGCTGTTGTAGTTGTACCTGTAGTAGCCCCTGTTGTGGATGTCTGAATAGTAGACGGCTTTTCTTTCAATGCTTGGTCCAGTTCTTTTTCTGTTTCACTTAGTTGCTCATTCATTTTCAGGAGCAACTCCATCATTTCTTCTTCTGAATTTTTCTTCAATACTTCTTCAGTTTGAGGATGCCTTGAAGCTGGTAATTTCAATTGCTTCCTCAATGCAGCAATGTCATCATCCTTCTTTTTAATCAGTGCTTCAATGCCTTTTATATCTTTGGGATTATGACCCAAACTGATGATTATTTCCTCCAAAGATTTTATTCTGTTATCCTTTGCTTGAGAAGAAGCTTTCTCAACCTGCAGCTGGGTGTTTGTATTATTCAAAGAATCTTGCAATCTATGAGCTGCCATTGCTTTGTCAGTAAGTGTAGAATATATCATTTCTCCAGTTTGCTTTTGTAATTATATCTGGTCCAATGGATGAATATCTTTTGCTAGGACCTCAAAATTGGTCTTGATGTAATCAGCGGCTATCTGTGGTTTTGGCACTTTAGATTTGAAATGGATCATTAAAATTTTCCCTTGCTGAATGTCAAAAGCTGACATTATTCTCTCTTGATTTTGTGGAGCCATTTTAAGATACTGATTATACACTTGGACCCTTAGTGGATCATTCCTTGCTTTTATACTGATAAATGTCTTTTGTATGTCTCCTGTATCTGTCTTTGGTTGTTTGAATGAAGACACTTCTATACTTAGCTGCTTATGCATTGTCTTTCCTTGAATATTAGAGTATGTACCACTAACTGAACTTGTTTGCTGACTATCTTCTCTTTCAGGAATATCAATGATTTCTTGAAATGATTCAACTTCTGGAAGTGGGTTGAGTTTCTGCCTTTTAGCCTGAGTCTGTTTTGAAGATTCCTTGGGAGGAGTAGGACCTTCAGCCTCCCTTTTCTTGCCCTTTTCAATATTCAGTGGAGTTTGCAAGTTTGGCATTTCTATTGGATCAGTTTGAGGAGGAACCTGTACTTGTCCTTGTGCCTTAGAAGTTTGAGGTTTTTCTGTCATGGTGAATGTTTCAATGACTTGTACTTCTGGTTCTTTGTCTTTGCCCTTGGATTCAACTGCAATTGATGGAATGTTTTCCTGTAATCCATGTTGAAAATTCCCTGTTGAAGAAGTGCCAATATGTGGTACCTGCACTTGCCAAAAAGTTTCGGGGTCAAACTTTTTCTCAATATCTTTCATGACATTGTTTACATTGATCTCTTCACTATCCTGTTCAACTAATGTTCCTTCCATCCACTCATCTTTATTAGCATACTGTTCTATTTCTGGAATTCTGTGGTGGAAGTATGGTGCTGATTTATTCTTCATTCTTTTGTCACAAATAAAGTTGAATGGGTCATAGGGGACCCAATAGAAACTCTTTTGCAATTTGAAATGGTCTTGTAATATCGTTTCTGCTTCTTGTCCAGCATCCCTAGAATTGCATATAAAGGGACCTAACTGACCTTTGATTCTGAGTTGGGCTTTCTTCTTAGCGTTACAAAAATGAATAATATCAGAGTTATTCATTTGCCTGAAATACTCTAGGGCGAAAACTCTCATAGGCACATATTTAGGCAGCTTGAATGGACAAAGTTCACATCCATATATTCTGATTTCTGAATAATTTTGGTACAAGTACCAGTCCCCAACTTTGTACAGCCTTGAGAGCTACAAAGTTTTCTTAATTTCATTGCTGAGCCTTGGAGGAGCAACTCCTGTCAACAAGGTCATTGCAGGGTGTATGAAAAGGTCAATGAACTCATTATAGGAATAGGGGGAAGCATAGAATTTATGTGTGATGGCAGACCAAAATATTACAGACCTTGGGTTTCCCTTAGTATCAAGCTTTTGAACATGGAAAGGAAAATTTTCAGACTAGTAATAGAGCATGAGATGGTAAACGATTGAAGAGTACTTGAAAACTTTCTCATTTTCTAATCTCATGAATTGATCATGGATTTTGTTTGCAATGTAGGATGCATAGTCATATTTGACAGCAGGAGGCTGTCCAGGAGTAAAGATAGACAATAATACTAGGGTTAATTCATCAACATATTCACTAGTATTAAAGCCCATGATAGAAGAAATCATATTCAGAGTAATCTGGCCCAATTCAGTAAAAAAGGAACAACCATAGGGAGGTGGGCCCTTGGGCTGATGTTCAGGTAGCATGAAAGTCTGACAAATGCGCTTTAATTCTTCAAGGGACAACTGGGTATATTTTTCAAGCAATTATCCCATGAACAAGGGAGTGAGGTTTTGACCAGGTTCAAACTGAAGCATATCATTGATAGATTGAGCAGTGATATGAAAAAGGACATTCTGGTTTGGGGATAAAACTGCTCTCTGAATTGGATCATAATTTGCATGGCAATAATGGATAATTTCAGGAAAGATATGGACTGAGGGTAAAAGGTATCTTGGGAGATTTGATTCCCACAATCCAATGATATCCAATCCTTTCAAATAATCGTCTCTGCAGCAACAATAAATTCGAAGGGGATTTTCACTAAAAAGTAAGTCTTTGATTTGAAAATATTTATCCACTAATGGTAAATATTCCAATTCTCTATGGGGGGCATTCAATGGAGCTACATTCAGGGCCAAAGGAACTTCCATTTTGATTCTTGTGTATTCAAAGTGGAAATTTCGGGGGTTTTTTCATGGAAACAGGCACAATTTCAGTTTTGAAGATGAAATTTATAGTTTTCTGTGGATGCAATTGAAATTCTGAGGAAAGGGAAGACTCAAAATACTATGTAACAGTTCTTTGGTATAGAATTTTAAACGAACGGCATGATTGCACATAGTTTGAAATGGGAAATGATGTAAATACCTGTTTTTAGAAGGAAAACCGCATTTAACAGATACTGATGGATGATGGATGGATGCTTGAATACTGGAATGATGGGGGTCTTCAGTAAATTATGTTAATGGTAGTTTAACAGTCGATTTTCAAATTTCCAGTGTGGAGGGCACAGCGCTTTCAACATACAAAATGATGAAAAAAAATGCGCGAAATTTGTTTTATTCGGAAAGTCAAAGGAATTTTTTATTATTTTTATGGGATGACGTCATCAATGGTATGGGAAGGACACGTCACCGGGGTTGGGCGGTAAGAAGTAAATTTCGCACCGCTTTCGGGAGTTGGCGGTATTTGGTGAAATGGCAACGATTCCATTCAACGATTAACACGTGGCCATGGCACTGTTTCAAAACCACTTTGATTTCGCGCGTTAAATCTCGGACGAAGGATGGGCAGCGGAATGTTTTTGAGCCGTAGATCTTCAGGCGGATGATCGGATGGATGATATGATGCGGAACTGGTGGGGTTTTAAAGTGCGGGCCCAAAGTAATTAATCTTTTAATTGATCATTTCGGGCGGCGTGTGATTGGTGGAAAGATTGGTTATTAATTAATCCGGGTGATTAATTAATCCCGTGATTTAATGAGAGTTGGGGTTGCAGCGGGACTTCGGTTTTTATTCGTTTTTCCGTTCAAAACATATAAAAATATACGTTTAAACTTTTTTTCGATGTATTTTTTATTTATATGGAAATAAATTAATGAAATTTATTTACCATAGGGGCGGAGTTAATATATATGGATATTTTTTAGCTAAAGGGTTTATAATTTGGGATTTTTATTTAATCATGTAGGATTTAATTAACTTTGGCTAAAAACTTATAGTAAGAGGGCTTTGGGGATATTATTATAAAAGGGAATTATATATAATAGGAAAAGGTATTTTCACTACGGATTTAATAAATAAAATGAGATGTTAATATGATAAAGGGACAAGGAAAACTCAAAATACTTTACAAATCTAGGAAAGTGAAGATTTCTGAAGCAAATTGTATTATATCAACTTCAACACTTAGACTTAGAATAGCAAGTAATTTTGAGGGTTTATTGTGGAATTTTGCATGATTTTCCTAAGTAAAATGGGATTTTACTTAGGAAAATATTAAAAGTGAATGAGTGCAATTATGGATAACTTCAAGTACTAGGGGCTTTTCAATTATTAGGCCAAGGGTCCGGTCCCTCCAAAAGTCAAGGAAATACCTTGAGCCCCTTTAATATTCAAACTCCTTAGTACTTAAGGGAAATTAGTAAAACCTTTAGGGAAAAAGCGATATGGGAAGTTAATGATTCTGACTTTTCCTTCTGTGAAATACTTCCAATGTGTTATCTACTTCAGTACTTGTGATGAAAGTAAAACATTAAACATATTTGGAACCATCATTCATCACATGTAATTCCACCACACCATCTACCTACCCTATCTACTTTACTCTACCATTTTCTCTTCTCTATTAGGGTGCATTTAGACTAGCAAACCCTTATCAATCTACTTGTTCTTTTACATGGAAAATCTATCTAATTCTACACTTATTGCATCCAAGGGCTCAGATTAAACTGTTGAGCACCTTTTACTAACTCTACCTATCTACTTATCTTCCAAGATTAAACTGTTTGGTTAGATATTTATTCACTATTCTACAACATGAAATTGAAAAATGAATGAGTCAAGTTTATACAGTTTGACTCTTCATAAATTGTGGCAAAGGTTTTGACAAGCTGCACACAAATTTGCTTATTTACAAAAAATGAAATAGTAGTGGCATTTGGACTTGCACACTTTCCTTGGCCTTTGTTTTTGTTTGGGGTTCATTTCTTTCACTTTTTTGACCATTTTATTCTTTTTACCCTTTGATTTTCTTTTAGGGTATACCCTCTTTACATTTTTTTAAAATTTTTTGATTTTTTGATTTTTCAAGAATATGGAACACCTTTGCACAAGAAAAAGGTTTGAACATATTGCATAGTTCAATCAAGAAAATCATGAAAAATGACACCTATTGATATATGAGTCTAACAATTTCCTTCTAGTTTTCTTTGGTTCTTGCCTTTTATGTTTTGAGGGTCTTGGGAATTGGTTGGGAAAGAGGAAAGTTAATGGAGCTCGAGGAGAGCCGAATGAAATCCGACAAGTAATGTAAGACCTACAGGAAGCTCGGTGCATGTATAAGGGAAGTTAAAGGCAAGAGTATGATAACTAGTTGGATTGGTTGGGTCCATTGGTGTAAATGGACAGTGGCAGGAAAATCATGAGAAAGGTAAAGTAAAGGTATTCGAGGCATTAGATTCCTTAACTATGTTGGGAACTATTTTTCTCGATGTTGTGCATGTGATGCATGGATAAAGGGAGTTTTCTTAACCTAGGACTTATGATATCTGGTAATTTTGTTGTGATTATGATTATGAGGATGTATATGTATGTATATATGTATGTACGTATGCTATTGTCTGATAGGGTTGTCAAAGATCATGATTGTTTTATTATGATGTTATATTCATATATGTATGTATGTATGACATTGTCTGATAGGGTCATCAGGAATCATTATTGTGGAGGAATGATTTCTTTTGCAAGTGAATGTCATGAAGAGGTTCCTCATTTATGAGGAATAAAGTGGAAGAGTAGTTCTAACAAATCTATGAGGCCAATATCATATGTGTATATGAATTGATATTATATGCTTGTACTATGCATATGTTTATGTTATGAATAGGTAATGTTGAGAGATACATTAGCGAAATGAAAGCAGTATGATCAGTGACATGCTGGGACATGAATGGTGTTGGTAATCATGATTTTCATTAAACCAAAACCTGTAGGTGTTAGTCAACAATCACATCGCAAGAGATAAGGATCCATGAGAGGAAATTAGTGCATGTCATGAAACACGCGGGGAGCGTTAGTTTATCGAATGTCCAACAATATCCCTCCAACGCGAGACGAGTGTGTATCAAATTCATCACCTTATATGCTATGATACCACTTGTTTGGAATCACTATTGTAATTAAACCAAAACATGTAGGTGTTAGTCAACAATCACATCACCAAAGATAAGGATCCATGAGAGGCGATCAGTCCATGTCGTGAAACACGTGGGGAGTGTTGGTTTATCCAATCTCCAACACATGGATAGTGGAAATACACTTGAATCAAGGTTTCTTGGTAGAGACAGTGTGGTCTCTAGATGCATGGTACTATTTTTGTGTATATGTTGTCTATGTTGCATCTGTGATGTTATGTGCATGTGGTGTTGTGTATATATAGTGCATGTACATGTTGTTTATGAAATGATATCTACATATGGTGTTGTGTATATTTTGTTTATACAATTCTATGTACAAATGGTGTTGTGTACATGTTGTTTATGCAACACTATGTATATAAGGTTTTGTGCCCATGTTGGATATGGGGTGCTATGTACATATGGTTCTGTGCACAAGTTGGATATGCAATGCTGTGTACATATGGTGTTGTGGGCATGTTGGGTATGTGATGTTTTTTACATATGGTGCTCTGTGCATGTTTCATATGCGGTGATGTGTACATATTTCATGGTGTTCATGTTGTAGATATGGTGCTATGTACATGTGTTGTTGTGTGTATTATTGTACATATGATGCTGAGTGCATGTGGTGCCATGTACATGTTGTACATGGGGTGTTGTGTGCCAGTGGTATTGTGTATATGTCGTGCATGTGGTGTTGTGTGCATGTCGTGCATGTGGTGCTGTGTACATGTGGTTCTCTGTACAAGTTTTACAGGAAGTGTTTTGTACATGTGTTGTGTACACATTGTGCAGGTGGTGTTGTGTACATGTTGTACATGTGGCACTGTGTATAGGTGATAATGTGTACATGTTGTACATGTGGTAATTTTGCACATGTAGTATTGTGTGCATGTTGTACATGTTGTGTTGTGCACATGTGGTATTTTGTGCATGTAGTACATGTTTTTTTGTGTACGCGTGGTATTGTGTATGTGAATTGCATAGTCATTGTATCGTGACATGTGTATACTTTGTGTTGTATTTTGTGTATGTATATGTATTTTATTTTACACAAGGTGTTGGTGTATGTATTTTTTTGTGTTGTACACCGGGTGTAGGTGTATGTATTGTGTTGTGTTGTATATCAAGTGTAGGTGTATGCATTGTGTTGTATTGTATACTGGGTGTCACTGTATGTGTTGTCTCATACACCGGATGTAGGTGTATGTGTTGTGTTGTGTTGTACACCAGGTGTAGGTGTATGTATTGTGTTGTGTTGTATACAGGGTGTAGGTGTATGTATTGTGTTGTGTTGTATACCAGGTGTAGGTGTATGTGTTGTGTCGTACACAAGATGCAGGTGTATGTGTTGTGTTGTATGTCAGGTGCAGGTGCATTTATTGTACAGTGTCATATGTCGTGTGTGGTTGTATGTGTTTTGATGTATACTATGTGTATGTGTAAGTGGTTGAAGATAAGGAACTGGGTGTTTGTCGAGTGTGGCAAACTATCTGGTGTGCGTACAGAAAGGACAAAGGATAAACGTAGAAGCTAAGGATTGATTAAAGGATAAGTATCAGTATTTAATTTCAGTTTTAATTATGCATGTGTTCTATGATTATGGTTTATGATGGTTACATGTGATTTTTTATTTTGATTATGTTTTGAGCTAACCAGATGTGATATGTTTATACAAGATGATTTGATCAAACAACTAGTTTGAATTGTTGTGACAAGAAGTGAACATAATTGTAGATGTACCTTATTGATGAAGCCACTAATGAGGTATGATTTTAGTTTATTTTAATTTATTTAATGGTAGTTATGTTCTTGGTACAAGACATGAGGGCTTCACTGGGGGAGAAATACTATATCACATTGGTTCATATTGGGGGATATATAATGAGGCAAAAATGACATAATATATTTGGGGATATATAGGGAGTAAATGGTTTTTATATTGGAAGGTATAAAAAATAGAGCTAAAATTTAATGAAAAAATATAAAGGAGTATAAAAAATGTTAATGAAAAAATGGATACCTACAATATATAGTGAAAGTAGGGGATTTTTAAATTAGGAATGTGTATTGGGTTTATATTGGTAGGGGGTTAAATAATGTAATTTTTAGAGGAATTTTCCAATATGTACTCAAAGTAAAGGTAGTGTTTAATATTTTATGATTGCACATGATTTGTTATAGGTTCATTGAGTGAAGCCCCTGTGGTACAAGAGAGCATGAAAATTCATGTTTGGGTGGTTGAAAATTACTACACGGATTAGAAGTAGTAGAAAAAGGAATTGGAATAGGAAACAATATACTGGTAAAGAACTTCAGTAGTAAGGCCATTGTGGGACATTAGTTCCCAATAGTGTCCATGGATTTCCATGAGCATGCTATGACTGATATGATGGTTTTTGAGGCATGTATATGCCTTGGTTGTTTGACCTTTCGATGCGAGGAAGCCTTGCCAAGGGATGGATCTCCAGGGAAAGGGAATGCCGGGGAACTTGGAAGGTGAGTGACTACATCGAAGGGGATGACCGGATTTCCTGAGGGACCGTGTAGCATATAAGGGAAGTTAGGGGGATGTATTTATTTTGGTCATTAGCATTTCCAAATGGAATCAAATGCACATTGGGAGTGTGCCTTGGAACAATGAGCCGATAACTATTCACTGTGAGGACAAGTGGCGTAGGATTGTAGCGTTGGAAATTGGATGCAGAATTTGGATATGGAAGTAGATTTTGGACTTCCTAGGAAGGAAGTGAATCTTGGTAATAATTTTGGGGGTCAAGGTGTGAGCCTTTGGATTCCATTTTTGTTGATACAGACAACATATCCTTTTATTTGCTGGTTAAGAAAATGTGCATATTTATATATGTGTATAATATTGTAAATATTGTATTGAGCTAGATTTATAAAGCTCCATAGACAATATAGTTGTACACTTGGTTTTTATTGTAAATACCGTAATGAGTTGTGTTATAAAGCTCCAGTATGTTTTTGTTTTCAACGGTTTTGCTGGTGTAGGTATCAATGAACACCGAGGACGATGTTCCCCCAAGGGGGAGGGTTCTGTAACAACCTTGGTCAAAATTCCATGTAATAAAGTTAATATAGGAAAAATAATAACCAAGGTCATGGGGCACGTATTCCAAGTTGAATGTTGGGAAAAACATCCTAGTGTGGGTGTTCATTTGGTTTATTATGGATAAAGGAAATTGGCAAAGGCAATGACAAATTCTTTGAAAAGGCATGAGCCATTAATCGGCATTTTATTTATGAAAATAATGGAAAATAGGAGAAAAGGAAGGTGAAAGGTCATAGGTTGCACACGAATAGGAAAATTGAAGGAAAATAATGGAAAATGAAGAAATTAGAGACCTCATTGATAAAAGGGCTTCTGAGGATCAGTTGGTAACCTTTTGTCAATTCATTTTTGAAGCGCTCTCTCTATTCTCTCTCTCTCTCTCTCACTATTGGACACAAAGCATTCTTGGAGCACTTTAGAATTGTATCAAGGAAAGAAAAGGAAGAACAAAGATGACAAAGGGAAGAAAATATCAAGAAAGGAAGAGCAGGATCAAGCATCTACAATGTGATTACTTGCAAGTATCAATTTGCATGTGTGCCTTGCTATATTTTTCATGCATGGAAATGCATGTGTGTATTTGGTTCTCTTGTTGTCATTGGCATGGGGTTTTCCAGGTGTGGCAGTGTTCTTCAACCTTGCCTTTCCATTTCCAGATAGCCACGTGTGTGATGGGTTCTCTTGTATTTGGTTGAGTTGGATTGCTAGATGGTTTTGAGACTTAGTGATGTGGTCTCTAAAAGAAAGAACACAAGGCCTAGGAATCCTTGGACCGAAGAAGGTGGGATTGCGGTAAAGCCAGATTTTGTGTACCTCAGTATGCCTAAGAATCCTAGACTGGTGAAGGAAAATATATATGGTAAAGCCTAGAGGTGTGTGCCCTCGATCAGGTATAAGAATCCTTGACTGGTGGATGGTGTGATAGAGGTAAATCATGGAGGGTGGAGTGTCGATTAGGCCTAGGAATCCTTAACCAATGAATGGCGAGATATACTGTAAAGCCTAAAGACTAGGAGGAAGGAAAATCCCTCACGGTGTAGGTGAATAAATTTGGTGGCATCGATGCTTGTCTAGGGCCTAGTGATTGGATGAGGGTTGCGATAAAGCCCAAGGAAACCTAGATTGGTTTGGTTTTGAGTCCCACATTCATGCTTGGAATATGGCACGAGGGTGATTGGTTGATAGAAAGATTTGGTTCAACCAATCTATGGTCTGGTGGTTTGTGGAAGTCCCATACCTAGTTGGCTTATGCATTTATTAATAAAGGCTTATTCTCCTAGATATTTCATGTGTAAATGTACTGGCTCATATGTGGTTTTTATGGTTTCCATATCCTTTTTACTTGTGTTGGTTATATGATGGTTATGAGTACGTTTTATGATAGAATTCATTTATGGATTTCATCATGTTTTGATTAGCAAATGAATGTACAATGAATATCTGTCTTAATATATGATAATGCAAATATTGTGATATGGAAAAAATGCTTCTTTACGAATCTCAGATAAGTCTGAAATCCCTCTACTTAGATATGTTGTTATGATCTATAGATTACATATTTGTGACATGTTTGATGAAATTCCTGTCATGGCTAGTAAGGGTTAGATCAAGTACTTGTATCAATGATTACAATGGTAGGTTTGTTCCCTTGTTATCCTTCATTTCTGAAGGTTTCATGGAGTTCTGGGCAGTGTCCTAAGACCTAACCTTGAAAAGTGGCTCAAAATCTGGGGTCGCTGGCAAAAAACTACTTGAAAAAGTCCACAGTCACTGGCATGCCTTGCTGTGGGGGCGACTGTAAGGCCTCAGTCGCATGCATGGCTTGTCATGGGAGCAACTGAGGGTCCAGACCAATGAAATTTCAATTCACCTCAGGGGTTAGTCACTTGGAAGGGTTGGTTGGCTCCTAAAGGTTCTTTGGCATGTGTGGAAGGTCAGTATGGTTTCCTTATGTCGGTTCCACTTCCTTAAATGTTCATGGGGAGTTGAATCACATCCTAGTAGCCTCTTGTCACATGTTTACCCTAGTGGACCAGTTAAATTGGGTAAATGTGGGAGGAGGGTGTTACAACGTACATATCGCTTTCACATATTCCATATCCACTTACCCATCAACATGTTTCCCACAATTGATCTACTGGCATAACACCTATATTGTAATTGCTGCCCACCAAAATAACTTGAATATATACAAGGCATTATAATGTCCAAATACTCTTAATAAATCATCTAAACATATCATATAAAACATCCACATTTTATGGCCTATCCATATGTTATATATATTCCACCAAAACAAAAAACACAAAATGAAAATAATCAAAACTAATTACAAAGATCGTAGAAGTAGATAACAATATCATATGAATATAATCCAATCTTGAAAATCTTTCATAATAAAAGACATAATAATATATATCTTTCGTAATTTTTTTAATCTTTCTTTTAATAAACTACCAACAATTAAATATTGTTCCTACTATATATGTTTTTTTAAATCTTTCTTTTTAATAAACTGCCAACAACTGAATATTGTTCCTACTATATATAAAAATAACAAGTCCCGGAAATCATCCCATAATCGAGAAGAATCTCTCCATCCAATTTATAAACTTGAAGAAGCTCTCCATCTAATTTATAAACTTGTTGAGCCAATGTAATAAATGAAATATATATATGCTTCATATACAATATAGTGTTGTATCCTAAATGAAAATAAAAATAAAAAATAGAAAACCTTCACATTAATCAATCACAATTACGTATATAGAAAAATTATTTTTAAAAATAAATGACATTTTATTAACGAAATATATCCATTTCACCGAATTCATTTAAAACATATATGTCGGTACCCCTAGGTTGTTGAGATATGGTATACCAACCCCTCCTAGATGTAATCATTAATTCAATTCTGCTCACTGTACTCATAAAACAATATATCATTACAAAGAATTTTATCTCATATGAAATTTGAGCATTGAAGTATTTTCAATCACATATTTTTCATGACAAGCATTATTCATTATTTCAACTTGTATCCCGTATGTTTTTCCAAATCTGTAATAATTATTTAATATTATTGTTATAATAATTATATTATATTATATTATTATTATTATTATAATTATATTTAAAATATGAAGTATTTATTGTATAAATATATGAATTATTACTTTATATATTTTATGAATTATGATTATTATTAATTTATTTGTAGGATTAATTTTTTTTATTAGGTATAAATTAATTAATTAATGTAAGATTTAATTTTCATTAAGTTATAAGTTTAAATTTTATGTAGAAGAGTTAATGGTTGGAATTAATTGTAAGGGATAAAAAACATTTTCACATCAAATCTAAAGTTAATAAAGTTTTACATAATTTTATTTGACAACATCTTAGAGCTACCATAGATCCATCTTAAATCTATATCTATCATGTATCGAGAAGGATCAAGTTAGGAGATAAGATGGATACGAAGTACCGAGAGGGATCAAGTCTGGAGTTAAGATGAATATCAAGTGCCGAGAGGGATCAAGTCTGGAGTTAAGATGGATACGAAGCGCCGAGAGGGATCAAGTCCGAAGTTAAGATGAATCTAAGCTGATACTCTTCCATTCCATAATGGATTCCTTAAGCCTTTAAAAAGGCTTGATCATAACAAATGCCATGGAAAAATACCATGAACAATGCAATATCATGGACTTGTAAACCATGGTAATTTTATAGTTTAATTTAACTTCATAATTTTATAGTTAAAATTATTATTATTATTTTTAATTTTAATTTTGTAGATATTTTCCCCTCTTATTTTTTATTTTATTTTTATATTTTTAATTTTCTATAGATTTACATCTATTATTTTTTATTTTATTTTATAAAATTATTATTATTTATTTAATTTTTTTTTTTAGAGATTTGACTTAGTGAAAATGTTTATATTGACATTACAACATCATTGTCATATTAGGCTAGAAAACCCCTCTAGACTCAATTCAAAAAATCATATTTCTATCTAACATTGACATTAACTCATATGTATATGGTTTTTATAATCTCACACAAACATATATAAACTTAAAGATGCAAACTAACTAACTAACAAACTAACTAACTATATATATATATATATATATAAACTTAAAGATGCCAACCAACTACTATACATTAAAGTTATAATAAAAGACTAGTATATCAAAACTTTTTAAATAAAGTAAAATGTTAAAACTTGTCAAATAAAATAAAATGTTGAGAGTTCAAAAAGATAGTGATAAATACAAATATATATATATATATATATATATATATATATATATATATATATATATATTAAATCAATGGAACTAAAGCCAGTACTCGGGTGCTTTCATGAATACCAGTGAGTTTGCGCTTGACCGTAAGGCCCGGTAGGCCCGGTAGGGACTCACTATTCATATGGTGAGGCCCGGTAGGCTCGGTAGGGGCTCACTATTCATATGGTGAGGGTGAGCCTGCCGAACTCTCGACTATAAGGCCCGGAGGGACTCGGCCGAGGTTACGAGGTCGAGGAGAGGTACTCACTATTCATATGGTGAGGGATTTCTCGCTCGACCGACAGAGGAGGGCCGCCATCGCCGCCATCGACTCACTATTCATATGGTGAGGGAGAGAGCAAAAAGAAGAAGATCTTTGTCTTTAAGAGAAAGCTCTTGAGATTTAGATTTAGACACAAGATCAACCATAATAAGCTTCTATTGTTATTGTGTTGCAGATGTGTTCTTTAGAGTATTTTTCTTCAAAAGTAAGATCCTACTATTGCATGTGGTTTGTTTTAAAGAGTATTTTGGTAAAAAATGGTTAGAGAGTCAATAAGAATCTTGTTGAATTAGGGACTTTTTAACAATTTAATTCGAGTTAATTACTTTGTCTTCACTTGCATTATGTTGAAGCCTGAAGCCAACCACTAGAGAAATAGTGAGAATCTTATTAAATCAAGCACATTTAAAACCCTAACTTGGGTAAACTTCTTCGACTTTCCTAATACTCGGTTACTACTACAACAACTTTTCTAATGCGCTTTGTCACTGCTTGAAGTGTATTATGTTGAAGCCATCAACCATTAAATCACTGGAATAATGATGGAGAGATCACCTTATAGGAGGCACCTCTCTTATCCATAGACTCTCGAAGGTGTGTCACCTCCATCTCCATCTTTTATATCTATCTCCAAATCTTTAAATAAACATATCAGAAAACTATTATTTTAAATAAAAACAATATATTTATTTTTATTTTTGACTTCAATAAAATAATAATAATTTTAATTTATTTCTATATGTATGAAATTTTATCCTAAAAGACAAAGAAATATTCCACGTTGTATGAAATTCCACATCCTATAACAAAGAGTCTCCTGAACAAACTAACTTCCATCAAACTTTCATGTTTACTTGGATTGAATTTATCTACTAAGTATCTTAAATCTAATTAAAACTAAGAATTCAAATAAAAGTATATATATTTTACAAATAATAATTATAAGTTTTATTAAGTGGTAGGTGTCAATTATGATCGTTAGTACGTCACCATATTTTAAGTTAGGATGACATAGCCATTTGGTAAACTTAAAGCAAGTGTTGTCTCTCCATTACGTAATTTGGATGACAAACCTAACACCTAACAATTTAATTTCAAAGGGGGTTCTATCAACCTCAAACTCCATGTATCATAAATTAAACATAGATTATGATGTAAATCTCAAGTGGTAATAATTTTTTAATAGATGGTTATAATTTTGCCAAATTGTAGGTTTGTCCTCACATATAATTTATCATGTTGGTAATTATTAATAAAATAAATATAAACAAAATAAAATTTTAAGATGGTGGGTGGTAGATTTTTTTCTTTTGATATTATTAACATTTTATGTAAGAGTCAAATATTCCTTATTACATTTTAATATTTATCTATATATTATTAATATTTTGATATTATTAACATTTTATGTAAGATTTAAGCTTAAACCTCTCGTAGGTCGTACCAATTCCTTTGTTAAAGATTCTGCCTCTTTTGTTAATGAGTTAAAGGGTGTTAGAATGGGTCCTAAAGATAGGCTTGTTAGTTTTGATGTTGTCTCTCTTTTCACCAATATCCCCATTAATGAGGCCATTGAAGTCATTAATCATATCACTGATCCAGACACGACCCATTTAGTTGGGATTTGCTTAACTTCTACTTTCTTTAGTTTTGAAGGTGAGTTTTATGAGAAAACTTGTGGTGTTGCCATGGGTTCTCCCCTTTCCCCAATTGTTGCTAATCTCTTTATGGAGGACTTCGAATCCAAGGCTCTTTCCTCTGCTCTGCACCAACCAAAGCTTTGGAAAAGGTTTGTAGATGATACTTGTGTCATCTGGCCTCATGGTAAGGAAGAGCTGGATCATTTCTTTGTTCATCTTAATAGTCAATCTTGCTCCATAAAATTCACCATGGATTATGAGGTGGATGGTAGCCTTCCTTTCCTTGATGTTCTTATCTCTAGAAAGGAGGATGGTTCTCTCTCCCATCAGGTATTTTGTAAGAAAACCCATACTGAGCAATATCTTCACGCTGGTTTGCATCATTTCCTTGCTTAAAAATTAGGCGTCCTCAACGCCTTAGCCACTAGGGCATTGAGAATCTTTGATGAGTCTCACCTTGAGGGAGAAAAGACCCATCTCCTTCGTGTCTTTTGTAAAAATGGTTATAGTAAGTTGCAAGGACTTAAGGCTTTTCTTAAAACAGAAAGAGCTCCCTTAGTTAAAACTAAAAATGAACCTAATCAGTGGTCCTGCAATGTAAGGCTTCCTTTCATTCAGGGTACCACTGATAGGATTGCTAGGATCCTTAAGAAGCATATGGTTTCTTCTTCCTTCAAGCCCCTTAACATGATTCGTAGCTCTCTTAAATCGGTTAAAGATATGGTGAACCTTGGGGATGGAAAAGGTGTCTACATTATTCCTTGTTCCTGTGGGACACCTTACATTGGTGAAACATGTAGGTCTATTAGCCAAAGGATCTGTGAACATGCGGCTGACATTAGGCATGGAAGGTCCCACACCTTTGCCCTAGTTGAGCATGTGGAAAAGACTAACCATCATATCTGCATCGAAGAGGCTAAGGTCTTAGCCAAGATTGACCATTTTCATCATCGTAAGTTAAGAGAGGCCCTTGAAATTGAAAAAAGACCTGTAAATCTCAATAGAGATGACGGTTGGAATATAAGCAGGTGTTGGATCCCTGCCTTATATTCTTAATTATATCTATTTATTTTTAAATTATTTTATTTTATTTTATATATTTTTATTTATTTATTCATTCATTTATTATTTATTTATTTATTAGATAGATAAATAAATAATTATAATAATAATTAATTAACTATATTAATAAAATATAAATATTTTTATATATAAATTAAACTATTAATAGAACTAGTCGTTATTAATTTCAAAGTCAAACTAGCTGTTAGGATTTTATTAAATAATTAAATTAATAGAACTAACCATTATTAAATTTAAAAGTTAAATTAGCTGTTATTTTAGCGGCCTGTTTTTCCATTTCTACATCTACTTAAACTCAACGACCGGATCTGATCTCTCACCTAGTCCTGATGATGAACCACATTGGTTGGTTTGAAATGCGTCGACATTGTTCATTGTAATGTGATTATTATCAAAAGAATTCTTCATAATTTTATGTAAGAGTCAAAGATTCCTTATTACAGTTTAATATTTATCTATATATTATTAATATGTCTGAAGTTTAGAAAAAAAAAGTTTCATATTTATTTATATTATTAATCCATTCGAAGGAGAGACTGTGTTTAAAATTATTTTATTTTTTTATTATATTATCTTTCCATATTTAAATATATATAAAATTCTATGTGGTTTATATAAAATAAAATATTAAATATAGTATTAAAAAGATATAAAATTATTTTTAAAATTTATATATATTATTATTTTGTTTGTTTTATATATATGTGAGGTTTTGGATAAATGGTGATTATGTGCGCTATTAAGGTGCACTTAGATGTTAAGTCATTGGTTCAATTCCTTGCCTTATTCGAGTGTTATTCTAAACATGACCATGATGTAGTCTCACGTTGCTGAAAACACACATATAACTTGAATGAGTCTAGTGGGTAAAAATGTGTGTTTTCTTTTAAAAAGATACATGTTCAAATACAAATGTGTATATAGTATGTACAATTCCATAGATTTCAGGGGTTTACACCTCTTGTTCCATAAATAAGCGGGTCTCATACACCAATTTGGTGTTTGGCTTGGCCATAACCTTAAAATTACACACCCATAATACACACGCACACATAAATACATCATGTCAATGGTTTGGGTGGTTGAGAAGAATGATTATTATCCTCCCCATCCACATTTATTTGGAGGTGTACATACTCCAGGTCCTTCTTCTTTTCAACATTAGTATTATATTTTTCCTCTAAAATATATCAGCATTTTTTTTTGTAAGGTGAAGATTTTTCATTACGTAAAAAAGTTACATTGCTGCCTACATATTTTCAAACCTCACTCCTACTGGATTTGTTAGTTGGTAGTTGATTCACCAAGTTTTTTACATTAGCCAAGAAAGATAGGTAAAGGAGAAAAAAAGAGCACCCTTCTTCCTGCAACCTCTAACCATCATGACTTTGAAGAAGTGACTAGTGCAGGGTTTGTTGGACTAGAATTTATCCTCAATCATCCACCCCCATCGGGGTCTCTAAAATATATTAGGTCTGAACTGCTGTTTCCCCAGCTTGTAAAAACAATTCTGGGAATTCTGGCAAAGGGGATTTCCAAGAAAACCATTTTTTCTCTTGCTGTGGCAATCCACTGACAACTGAGATGGCTTCCTATGTGATAGAAATATCGAAACCCTACACTCTGGAGTGATTTCCTTCCAAGTTTAATGAAAATTCATCTGAGATAGTTTCATCGAATCCTTGCAACCAGTCAAAGTACACTTCCCAGCCTGCATCTAAAAATATTTTCCATACATTTGCATTGCTGAGAGCCAGAGTTGTATTAATTGGTTCATGTCTTATGGCCAATCCACCCATTGTGTGATAACTCAACAACAACACTTTGGAGTAGTAGAGGACCATTAGGGGAGAGTTTCGACAGATAATTCTTGCGGTGTGTTATCACCCTAGTAATTCTCAGGTTGTGGGATGGGGATTTTTGTAGTTAAGAATGCCAGGGGTAACCATGAACCGCTTTGGGAATTCAAGATGTAGCCTTCTTGAAATTCAGAGAGGGATCTCTCCGTATGATTTAGCTTTGTTTTAGTAACAGATATTAGGCTAGCTATGATTGTGTAGTTGGGTTTGATTTTAAAATATTGGTGGGAATAAAAAAAATTTCAAGGTAAACCAGAAGGATCTACCAGAATATTGGGCAATGGAGTCAACTGTCTAGGCAAGTAGAACTAGGAAATAAGGCTCAGAGATGAAAATGTGCTAAGGGCAAGATAGGTGACCTTCTAAGGCTTTGTATAGGCTTGATTTGATGTAGTGGGTGGAATCTGAGCAAAAGGGCACTTAAGAATCCTTAAGCTACAGATAAGAAGAATGAAGAAGGGGATCTAACTGGGACCTAGAGCAATTAAGAATTCTATGGTCCGGTTAACAAGTAGAAAACATTAAAATGCCAAGAAGTTTCGAAACAGGGAGCTTATTATCACTAATCCTATTTAATTTTTCCTTAGTTGATCATTACAGACTAGAAACACATAATATGAATGAATGTGAAATTTAAAGAAATACATTGAAAGCAAGGAAAGAAAGAGACTTATCTTGTCACCACGAGAATCCTTAGCTATGATGTCTCTGATCTCTTTCCAGTCTGCTGCTTTCGCTAATTGACTCACCAACTTCAATATGACCAGCAAATAAGACTATAGTTGTCTTGAGAAATTTTTATTCACACTGAATACTTCGAATTATGAAGTATTTATACAAAAAACTGTTTACAAAATATCTTAGTAATTGAGATAATGTTTTAATAAAAAATAGGAAAGAAAACTTAATAAGAGGGACAGCTGCAAAACAGTTTGCAAGCTGTAACCTTTTTACAAGAAAAAATAGAACCGATTATTCTAATTTGAACTGATTGTTGATGTGCTGTGAGTACTGCTGGCATTAGGTGCATCTTATCATGGAAAGTGCTTAAAGAACTTTCCTTCCTTTAACTTTCAACGCTGATATTCTTTATTCATCTGTTTTGAGCTGTTCTACTATCGTAATTAAAAAGTAACCAATAGTAACTTTATTTTCACTGATACTCTTTCACCTACTGATACACTTTAACCCTGTATTTTTTACCTTTGAGGTAACAGTAAAATATGAATTTCCAAGTGATTTTCCTGTTTTTTATCTATCAAATTCACAACAGATCTGTGAATTCTTGCCACTTTTCAGTAGAGGGGATCTTCATAGTTTTAAACTTCCTGTAGCTTTTGTCTGCTTCTGTATACTTGGAAAAGTTAGGCTTTATAGTGAACATATGTTTGATCTCATTATCCAAAAGAACAGATTTTCAAAAAACTGAAGAAGTATTTTCCCTGTTGGTGATCCTTGTGGCAATGGTTGTTTGGCTTGCTCTTTTGCATGATTTCTAATTTTTAGATAATATTTTTTAGGCATCAAATTTCCATTCAATGCATGAATATCAGGAAAACCTGCTTCTGATAATATCTTGTATTTGGCCCAAAATCTTTAGATTGCCAAATTCATGTCTTTACATTTGTCTTCTAAGTTACTCATCATGTTTCTTTTATTTAGGAATTTCTTGATTTGGAGGATGGTCTCTGTCCTATCAGTAATCTTCAATTCTTCCAACTCTTCCCTATTTTTGCTATTCAAAAAGGTTATGAGTTGAAGTGCTTGGGATGGCTTATTCTCAATCTCTCTTTTAGTCTTGTCAATTTCTGCACTAGCAACTTGAAGTAACTCTCTCTGTTCATAAATTATCTGAATTGAAGGCCATTGAGAATGAATGCCTTCAATAATTTTGGTCCATAAATGATTTTTTATATAGGCCACTTGATCTGTAAGGTTTACTTGTGCTTACAGAATCTTCATCTATTCTTGTAGTTGATCGACCCTTTTCTCATGTCCTTTAGAAGTAATCAACGCATCATTTTTGGAACTTTCTAGATTTTTAATAATGCCTTTCAAACTAAGAATTTCTTTATATTTAATATATATGTCCTCCATGGCTTTGATCACGGCTGCTTGGTCTTCTAGTGTGCTCATCTGTGAGGATGAAGAAGAAGAGGTAGAGATTTTCTGAGAAGTAATTGGCACTGCAGTGGCCATTAATCCCTGTGGCACTAAGTGTTCAGATAATGTGGATGGAATAGCAGTACTTAGAGTAGGAATTAATGTAGGAATGTGAACTTGTTGAGTTTTCTTTAGGACTTCATTTTCTCTTATGGAAGCTTCCAATTGACTTTCCATTTCTTTTATTTGAATAGTCATCTCATGAACAAGTTTTTTGAGTTCATCAATTTTAGTTTTCTGCTGAAGAATTTCCTTTGTTTGAGGATTTTCATTTTGGGGCTGTTGAGGAGGTAAATCCCCTCTGCGGACAGAGGCGATCCCTACTAGCCCAGCAGGGGTCTAGCAACAAACAAACAATGCTATGACGCAAGCTCCTAGTTACGAATGAAAGACTTGGGATAAGAGCCTACCTGGATTCCGACGCTAGATCTGAAGAAGAGATGTCCCCGTCCTTCAGCCCTGGCAGATCACAATCCTTCCGCAATCTCCGCGGATGAACACCTGCACACAGAAGAAACGAACAGATACAAGCATAGGAACCAGCATACGTAACTAAACATCGGTCAGAAAAGATATTACTCGCATTAACATGATGGAAAAAGGAGTGGAACCATAATCATAGTCATCTATTAAAATGACAAACGAATAGAAGTTACAACCAAGTTCTGACGTCGCGGCTTCCTTCGAACGGGTCTCCGGTCGTCCACGTCTCGCAAAGCTCGCCAAGGAAAGGGAAACCTCTCCAGAGTCTCGTAACAATGGTCTCCTCGCTTGAATGGGCCTTAAGGGAAATAAGGGATTCTTTACAGCACAAAGGCACTTGGGAATAGGGAGATGCAAAGCTTCAGCACTTCAAGACTAGCTTGCCATGGATCTGAGCAAGCTTTTATAGATGGGGAAGGAGGGAGTTGGGATCCCTATTGTTATGGGATTGGCCCTATCAACAAGGAAGGTTCCATAGAAGGTGGCAAAACTACTTCCCTTCCATAGAACTCCCGCAGCCAAACCTCCCAACTCAAGATAGGCAATGGTTGTGAGTTTGTTTGAACTCAACTTCCGCCATCCATATTTAAAAAGCAGTCCCTAAAATGGGTGGCGCGATTGCTGCTCTATGACAGAGCGCCAAGTGGCGCGACCTCTTTACAGGATTTCCCTGATTGGCGCGAGCACTGAACTGTCTACCCGCGCCAATGCAAAAAGAGCTGTTTTTCATGGATTTTGCAAGGAGATGTCTCAAGGGGAATTGAAGCTCATACTCAGAGGGATGCATTGATGATGGTTTCAAGGCATGACAGTGTTCACAGGTCACATAATGGGTCCTCCATTGTGCGGGACGGGGAATGGTAGGGACGGTGACAAATTACTGTGTAACAGGGGCAAATTTAGCTACTTTCTTAGGGCAGCTATATCCTCATTTTTCTGTTTAATCAAAGTTTTTGCAATCTCCATATTAGCAGGATCAGCTCCTACTTCAATCACTAAATCTTCTATTGCTTTGATCCTCAAATTATTAGCATATAGTGAGGTCTTGTCCAAGTTAATTTGATTCTGGAGGTTGAGCACTGTTTTCTCAAGCCTAATTGATTTCATAGTCTTACTGACAATTTTGGAATATAGCATTTCAGTATTTCTCCTATGAAATTCAATTTGATCTAATTCATGAATGGCATTTGCATCTACTTCAAAATATATTTTGGAATAATCTACTACTGATCTTGGATCAGTCACTGCAGGCTTCAAGAATGACATTACTAATTTATTATATGAATAATCAAATGCTGAAAGAAGCCTATCTTTGTTTCCAGGCTTTTCCTTAAGAAATCTAGAATACGCTTGATTCTTGATCTCTTCATTCTTCTCTTTAATCTGTCTGAATCTGATCCGAATATCTAACTCTGTATTGTCAGTTTCCTTAGAAGAAGAAGGCAAATCAACAGTAGCCTGGTTTTCCTTCATGACTGTATCTTTTTTTTGTGTTCCAATTTTTACATTTTGAAGCTTTTTTAATGTTTCAGTGACTATTCTTGTAGCTTCATCATCTGTTTCATTATTTTGAATATTTATAGCCTTTTCCCTTTCTTCTTTTGTTATCTTACTTCTCTTACTATAAGGAACTATGAATTTTTTGTCCTCAATAGTCTCAGCTATGAAACTGTCTCCTTCCCTATCTCTTTTATGTACATTATCAGTCTCTTGGCTTGTGGAAGCCACCCGTGTCTGTTCAATATGCTTGCCTTTGCCACTATCTACCTGTATTACCTGTACTACCTATGAATCATCATCAAATAGGGTGTTTGGCTCCCATTCAATTTTATTAGCATATCTTTCAATATGGGGCTTAGGATCATGCAAGTAAACAGGAAACTTGCATTTTACCCTCATTGTACTCAAAATACCTTGTGGGTCATAATTCCATATAAAACCACATGGGAACTTGTACTTTTTAAGCTTTACATTTATTTCATTGGAAGCTTCTCTGTTATTCACAATGAATGGCCCAATTTTATTTTTCAGCTTAAATTAGGTCTTTTTCCTGGAAGCTATGAAGTTGATTTCATCTACATTCAATAATTGTCTCAGATATTCCAAAGCAAATTTCTTGTAGTAACAAATCTCAGTAATTTATATGGGGCCAAGGATGAGCCATACACTCTGATTTCTATGTGATTGTTATATAAATACCAGTCCCTAGTTTTATAACTCTCTGATAGCTATAGAATTCTTCTTGTCTCATCATTGATCCTAGGGATCTCCTCTTTTTCCAAAAGATACATAGCAGGAGCTATAAACGAGTCATTGAAATCTGCAAAACTATACTCTCTGTTCCATTTTCTTAGAATAGATGACCAAAATACTACTGACAGAACCTTTCCTTCTGCATCCACTTTCTGACATTCAATGGGGAATTTATCTGTTTGATAATATAGGAAGAGGTAGAGTAGATAAGAGGAGTATCTGAAGACTCCTTTTGATAATCTGGATAACTAATAATGCATGTTTTTAGCAATGAATCTAGCAAAATTGAACAGAATGGATGGTGATTGACTAGGGCTTAGAGTTGACAGAAAACCTAGGATAGCCACATCAGTGAATTCATCACTGGTGTATCCTAGTATGAAAGAGAGCATTAATCTGTCTAGTCTCATCTGGGAAATCAAAGGTATCAAAAGGAGGATTTAACCTAGGAATATCAACTTGCTTTGGACAAAAAATCTGGAATATTTTGAATTTGGTATTGAAATCCAAGTCAAGATATAGTTGGGTTAGATCTTCTATTGATAGGGAAGCAAAATTGGGGTCATAATTCATTTGCAACATGGAATTTATTGACTCTTCAGTGATGTAAAACAAGATCTATTTTTCTTTGTTTACAATGCATCTTTGTTCTGGCATATAATAGGCTTGGCATAATATGATAAAGTCAGGAATTGAATGAGTGAGAGGGACAATATATCTAGGCAGATTGGATTCCCAAACTGGAATATCTTTGTCACCCTTTTCCACTGATTTTCCATAGCACCAATTATAGACATCAAGCAGGTTAAATTCTACATTAGGGTCTAATATTCTATAGTCCAGATCAACTAAAGGGCTATTCTCTAGGGAGATGACTGGAGGCTGTACTGGTCTGACCATTTCTGTAGAATCAGCCGTGAGTGCAGGGGTTGGCTTGTCAATTTTGAAGGACTTAGGCTGAGGGATTTTTGCAGAAGACTTCTTTTGAGACTTTGGGCCTCCATTCTTGGGGGTTACCTGTTTCTTTGTCATTTTTAATCTGAACGAAGAAAGCTTAAATGGTTTTCTAAGTTCCTTTATGAGAAACAGGGGTTTCTTGGTGAATTTCTATTGCAAAATGGGGTTTCTAAGCAGGGTTTTGAGTAATGCATGGGTTTTAAAGTTCAGAACGTATATTAGGATCGATTTCAACAATGAAACAGACCAGGGTTTGGGAAAAACTGTGAGAAAGAGAAATTAGGGATTCCAGGGAAATTTTGACAGAGTTTCCCCTGTAAAATGGACACTTTTATGCAATTTAATTGTGCAATTTTGGCAATTATTTTGAAAATAACAGGAATTTTGAAGTTTCAAAGGGAAAGCTTGAAGAAAAATACCTAAAAAACCAGTGAAATTTGGTTGAAAATGTTCGCAGAGGTGCGCAGTCTTTAATTCTTCGAAAATGGCTTCTCAGAGGGCAATGTAGTACTTTCGAGGTTGAAATTCAGGGCAAGGAGCATCGAAAAATGACTCTAGTAGGTTGAAAAAGGCTCTGCCTGGTTTCTCAAGGTTTAGTGGCGCAAACTCGAGGAAAAAAGGTTTATGGATGCTTTCACCAGTTTAAAAGGAAAATAGTGAAAATTTTGAATAAAACTTTAAGTTTTAATGTATTGAACTGATGGTGAAACCATAGTTAAATAACATTAAACTGGGGTTAAACGTGTTAGGTTTAGGGAATACCACCAGTGGTATTCGCGTTGGCGAAGGGTGGTAAATGGTATTATGCATTTCGAATGCAATACAATGTGGTGGCAACACGTAAGCATGGGGTGGTTTGGAAAAACCACCCATTTTGCGCGGCTTTGCCGAAACATTGAACGTTTAAGTTTGGAGTGTGAAAATGAACAATCGCCGTTGGACCAGGCTTTTGGGACCGAACGATCCAGATTAAAAGGGAAAGTGCGGGGATAACATTTTATCAGATTGGATGTGAGCCGTCGATCTTGGGAAATGGAAAGGAGATCGAACGGTGAAAATCTTATGCGATGGGATAGGGGTGAATGTATTGAGATATTTCACGCAAGTGAATGACTGTAGGATTAAATGGACTTCTGGGGATCGAACGGTCAGAAGTGACTCGACGGGTTAAGTCATTTACACTGTTTTTGATAGAAAATCAAATGATCGGGAGGGTTAATCAAGGAATTAACCGAGGTTAGGGACTGGGATTAGGCGGAATGTATGCGGGGAGAAAGATAAGGTTAAGGTTTTGAACTTAGGTTAAGGGACTTGGGGCGAGAATTATATAAGGGAAAAGGTTTTTTCTCATTGAAGTTTATTTTTAACAAATCTTCAGGTAACTTTTGTTTAAAACATGCATAATACATGTTTTAAGTTCTTTTTCTTAATACTTTATTATATGGTTTAATCAAATCGAAAAGATTTAATTACCATAGGGTCGGGATTAAATATACGGATAAATTTTTTAGCCAAAGGGGTTATAAGGGGGGTTTTATTTAAGCATGTGGGAATAAAATACTTTGGCTCAAGTTATAATAAGTGGGTTTTTGGGATTTACTTATAAAAGGAGTTATATAATAGGAAAAGGTCAATTGTAGGGGATTAATACATAAGTTAAAGTTAATATGACAAGGGGATAGTGTATATTCAAAAACACATTGATATAACTAAGAAAGTGAAGATTAAAAAACAAATTTGCATTATAATAACTTCATCACTTAGACTTAGGATAAAATGTTCTTTTGAGGGCTTTATGCTTTGAAATGATGTGGGAGGTTAATCAAATGAGGATTAGAGTATCTTTAAGTAAAAATGAAGTTTTACTTAGAATTTTTCAGGGGAATGAGTGTATGTATGGTAAATGATGTGATTAAGGAATTAATATAGACATTTCACACTTTCAACTCATCAATCATAGAGCCTTGGGTTCGGTCCCAACAAAAGTCAAGGAAATGCCTTGAGCCTTTCTGACTGATAGTCTAGAATTTTTCATGACTATGGGAAGGGGAAGTTAGTTATTCTAAAGCCAATGATGAATGATATTTACATTGAGACTTTTCACCTTCTTCTACCTACCCATCTTACCATGCTAAAATTTTTTCTTCTTTTGTAACAAGGTGCATTTAAGCTAGCAACTTTCACAACATTTATTTTTTCTGAAAGCAAGTAAACTATCTAACTCTACACTTATTTCATCCATGAATCCATATTAAACTGTTGGATTCACTTTATTTCTCTACCTAACTACTGAATTGTTAGGATTAAACTATCTAACAACTCATTATTCTCTATCTAAAACAATGGAAATTGAAAAATGATATGTTAATATTGAACTGTTTAACTCAACATGGACTAATGGCATTTATTGACACTGCCATAGTCAAAAGTAAAAAGTAGTGGCATTTATGCTTTCTCACTTTCATGTTTTATTCATTTTTTCTTTTGGGGTATCTTATTTTTTCTAAGTCCTTTGATTATTCTTCTAGGGATTTTTACCCTCTTTTTTGAATTTTTTTATTTTTTTGATTTTTTACAAAATATGTGAATACAACTTGGAGAAGGCAAAGTATGTACAAATTTACAAATTTACCAATATTCAAGTTAAAATTATGACCCCTATATTATTTTCTGCTAACACAGTGATAGAATGGTAGAAAATGGAGTGCGATAATAGTAAAATATAGAAGGTAATTTTTTAGAAAATGGGAAAAATCATGGTGGATTATGGTAGTGATGGAGGATAATGATGGTAATTATTCTACAGAGTTGGAAAGGACTATTTAAATAACATAAACATACTGATCTCAAGTTCCAATGCATATTAATAATTGTACAGAATGGGGTAAGGATCGTGGAGTGTATGTATTGGCACAAGTTCTGATGATGACATCGGAAAATCATTATTACGATTTGATTATGTCATTGTTTCATTTATGACAACACCTCCCCCCAACTAAGGGATGACCATCCACGGTCATGTCAATGTCATATCAAATGAATTATTAATCAAATCCGCAAAAGTCGATCGCAGACATACATAGTGACTTACCTAGGTGGAGTACTAACCTCAGAGGAGTAATCGCTTTGATGGAGTAACAACACCAGGTACTTACAAAAAAATTACAGAGTAACAACATGAGAGGAGTAAAAACACCGGATACTTAATAAAATTTTACGGAGTAACGACACCAAAGGAGTAACAACACCGGGCACTTAAAAATTTTTACGGAGTAACAACACCAGAGGAGTAACAACACTGAAGGAATAACAACACTGGATACCTAGAAAATTTTATGGAGTAACAACATCATAGGGGTAACAACATCGGAGGAGTAACAACACCGAGTAATTAGAAAAATTTCCACCACCCAGAGGAGAAACAACATCGGAGTAAAAAAACTAAAGGAGTAACAACATTGGAGGAGTAACAACACCGAGTACTTAGAAAAATTTCCACCACCCAGAGGGGTAACAACATCAGAGTAACAAAACCAAAGGAGTAACATCACCAGAGGAGTAACAACACCGAAGGAGTAACACACCAGGTACTTAAAATTTTTCACGGAGTAACAACACCGGAGGAGTATCAACACCAGAGGAGTAACAACACCAAAGGTGTAATAGCATCGATTACTTAGAAAATTTTATGGAGTAACAACACCGGAGGAGTAACAACATCAGAGGAATAACATCACCAAGTACTTATAAAAATTTCCACCACCCAGAGGAGTAACAACACCGAAGGAGTAACAACATTGGAGAAGTAACAACACTGAGTAATTAGAAAACTTTGCACCACCGACAAGAGTAACAACATCGGAGTAACAACACCGAAGGAGTAACAACACCAGGTACTTAGAATAATTTCCACCACCCAGAGGAGTAACAACATCGAAGGAGTAACAACACCAGGTACTTAGAAAAATTTCGATCGCTGTAGAATTGCGCACGAGTAATAGTACCTACAACAAAAAAATTGAGTAGTAACAGTAATTTATTTATTTATATAGGTTATTATATATAGTTTTTTTTTTAATTAGAGGATGCAGAGGAGGAAAGATTTGCACTAACAACCTTCAAACTAGATTTATCAGAGAGATGTTTGATGAAGGCATCCTTAGAATATGGGCGGTGATACAATCTGAGACAATGTCCATTTATTGTAAAAGAGGCATGTGTATCATCAATTGTGACAAGTCTAACAGTTCCATAAAACTGCATTGACTTCATAAGGTCCCATCCAACGAGAGCAAAGTTTTCCTTTAAAATCCTTAAAGCGGGAATCATAGAGTAATGCCCAATCCCCTTTGTGAAACATCTTATTCTTGATAAATTTATCATGCCATTTTGTTCTCTGCTGCTGGATTGCAGAATTTTTATGGACAACCATTAAACTGATTTCATCCAGCTCATTTAGCTATTCCAGTCGATGTTTCTTGACTTCTGACAGATCTAGTCCTAGTTCGAGAGTTGTTTTGAGTGTGTTGATCTTTAATTCTACTGGAAACAATGGGATTTTCCATAAACAAGTTCAAATGGTGAAAACCCTGTTGTATTCCACCTTGTTGTTCTGTATGCCCAGAGAGATTTAGGAATTTTATTAGCCTAATCTCGGTGATGTCTTGCCACAGTCTTTGTGAGAATATTTTATAATACCTTGTTCGTGATTTCCACTTGACCATTTGCCTAAGGATGTGTTGTACTATAAAACACCCCCCATTTATTATAATAATAAATGGGGACCCTTTAAAAAAATAAAACAGAATTTTAGAAGAATTTTCGTTTTAGCCTTAAGTCTTAAACTTTAGAAATAAAAGTCCTTTTTTATTTTTACTTTAAATTCATTGCACTTAGTGAAAATCACAAACCTTACAAACTAAACAAAGTTAAAACACATGTAAGATTTGCGAATTATGATAAAGCACTTCAACCTTTATTGAATTATATAAAATCCCCGTTGAAAAGTTTAAAAATCCCTTAAATTATAGATCACGTCGCGCCTACTTTAAAGAACAAATTTATAGCATTTAAAAAGGAGTTGTGATAAGTTGGACCCAATGAAATGATAAACGAATAACTAAATATATCCATAAAATTCGCGAAAGTGCATTACTTTAAGTCTTTAAGCGCATATCACATTCCACAATGATTAAGCAAATGGAAAGTTATATCCATCGTAATGAATTTGAATGTGCGATTTGCATAAATTGCATTTCGCAGTTGACCGGCAGCGAAAACATATACTATTGGTATCTGCTAAAAGTTATGATTTGCACTATAACATTTATTATTCAAGCGCTTGAAGTGATTCTTATTCAATCAATTTGTTATAAGATCTAATGAATTAGATCGTTGGATTAGACATATTATGTAAAGTGTGTAAGTTATTTGATAAATAAGTTAAGGGCTATTAACGTCATTCAATGGGTACAAGGTTCAAAAGATTGATATATTACTTGAAGTGTGTTTTAAATTTAAATCACTGGATTTTGATTTATGTTGATTTAACTCTATTCTCTATCCTCTTCTCTCCTCATATCAGATCTGAATTTACTCATTTTGCTGGAATTCAGGAAACTAACTAAGGAAGCAATATCAACTGGAATGACAAAGAAAGGCAAAGCAGTTGCCCAAGCTTCTATTTCTGAAACTACAGACATGCCTTGATTATTATCAGACACTATGTGAAACAAAGACAGTCATAGTTCTTCATGGGAAGCCATGTACAACCTATTTGAAGGAGAAAAAACAAGAGAAATTAAGAAAAAAGTAACAACATATGAGGCAGTTTCATCAGAACCTTCTTACTTTGAAGTTGCATGCTCGTTTATCCATAGGATAGTGGCAAGGCCAAAGATATTACCATACAATGATATGGTAAGATGGGTCATTGATAACCTCAAAAGTGTAGACAAAACATTAAAAAATTCCAAGCTAGAGAACATAGGTTCATTTACCGCTGAAAGTTTGCGAATAATGTATCATTTGCGTTCGCCACACAAGATTTATGATAAATATTTCTTGGAAAACTTTTCAAGAAATAATTCAAACTTGATGAAGGTTATCAAAGGATGGAAAGAATCTCAAGTCAAGATAAAGCGAGATAAAATTGGTATGTACCCCATTTCACAATTGCCATCACCTTACTGTTATGTAGCAAGAATGCTATGTAGACTATTTTCTAGACCTGATACCATGAAATTCTCTATTGAGTGGGTTCCTTTAATTAGTGCAGTCATCAATTCCACTGTCATAATTTGGGAAAATATTTTATCTGATAACTTAGCCAAAACCATAATGGATTACAGAACCAATAGAGTCTTTTCCACTAGGACAATTCCCCCTTTCTATATGAGCGCATATATCATGGATGCCATATGTTTATGCTCAAGTTTTCCTATTATGGGTTGGAAGTGGACAAGCCAAGACCCTAACCCAATTCAAATTTATCATAGAGCCCTTTGGGAGCCCGAGTTTCATTTACATTTAAAAAAAAATTATCATGGAGTTATGTTACCTATTTATCATATTATTTTTAATGAGAGAATTCCCTGAATTTCCAAGGAAGCCAGTGTTTATATTCTACCTATAGTTTGATGGTTTGGTGAGGAAAATTTTACCTATATTAGAGTTTTTGGGAGTCTATATTCTCCCCATATCCTACCCTACTACGTTCCAGAAAAATATTTTGGCAAGAGAAATCACATCCCAAACTCTGGTAAGAAGTATAACTAAGCAACTCAGAGATTCCAAGAAGGCCATTTGGCCTACCTTACCAATAAAATATGGCACTTTTTCTCTTTTTGACATAGGTCATGCGGCAAAATAATTTCCAAATATTACTTCATTGAATCTGGATTTAATGCCAGGAAGACAATATGATCCAAATAATGTGGTTCAGAATTTTACCACTAGTCTTAAACTCAAACCATTCAGAAATGAAAAATATATGTTTGATGATTTATTTGAAGGTGTAGAGAATTTTGCAGATGTGTTAAAGGCTGCATCAAATAAGGTCAATATGGCAGAGCTTAAGGCTTTTCATCAGTACAAAAACAAGAGGCTAGAAACAGTCCCATTGGACTTGTTACAAATGGAAGATGTCAGAAGACCAACCCCCAACATCAGTTTAGATGATGAAGCTAAATACATGTCAGAAGATGAATCACAAGAGAAATAAACTCGAGGTTCAGAGCACTCTCAACATTAGTCTCAGAGCTTAGATAATTTTGATAATGAATCTGAGAGAAAAAATGAAATCCCTGAGAAAATATTTGAAAAAGTAATTAAAGGAATTGATATGAAAACCGAGGAGGAAACTTATGGAGCTGAATCATCTTCAAAATAAGTTCAAGATGTTCAGACTACACTTGAGCTGAAATATAAACCTCAAGCAAAGGATTTAAATGTAGAATGGAATTTTTTTACAAAATCACCAGAGACACCACCACTGCTAAAGCCTAATGCTGAAGAATCAACAAGTTTCCAAACGCCTGAGAAAACCCAAAATATAGTGGAAATTACAATGCCACTACAACAAGTACCAGAAGATCAGGATCAAGAGATATCCCAGCCTACCCAACACAGGAAATCATTTTGAAAATTGAGGAAATACCTCCATTAGATGTTTTCTACATCCCAAATCACAAAGTTGTAGTCAAGAGAACAAAGAGAACAAGAATTGATGAATGAATGACTGATCTTGACAATGAATCAATGGATGTTGTATGGAAGGAATATTTTTCCAATCCTACTGAACATCTCACTAAAATATCACAGTTTTTTGGCACATATGCAACTCCTACAATTGACAAAGCAGAAGAAGTCAAACTTCTTCTCAAACAAAAGGAAGACAAAGTTCAAGAATTGGAAAGACTAATAGAACATGAAAAGATTAATACCAATAAGCATATTGAGATGAAAATGTCACAATTCCAGAAGGAATTTGAAAGATTAAAGTTGAAGCACCAAGTATAGATTTCAGATAAGGAAACATAGATAGAAGCAATGATGGATAAACTGAAAAGTCAGCCTCAAACAGAGCATTAAAGAGGCACTTGAATGGAATGAAAAATTGAAGTAGCAGCAGGAATATTTTTGTGTGTATAATCTTCTGGATTTATCGCATCCATTTTTTTTAGAATCGACGTTTCGAACCAATCCTCCATGGTTCATCATTAGGATAGATCAATGGTTATGTTAGATCTCGTCATAGGGTATAAATGAAGGAGAATGATTGAAGGAAACTGGGAGGCTGACCTTAAATGTTGGAGGAAAAACTAATTTAATTAATTGATATATTTTTAATTGATGACCCTATAGTTATTTTTTATTATGGTGATATTATTAATATAATATCTTTCTTTAATTATCTAATAATACATTTTTTTAGATATTTTCTTAAAACACTTGAATAGTCTTTCTGAGTCCATCAAGTTAACCATGGAGGTGGAAGAAAATAGCATCCTTCCCTTTCTTGACATCCTTATCAGAAAAAACCTTGATGGCTCCATATCTCACCAAGTCTATCGAAAGAAAACCCACACTGAGCAATACCTTCATGCCAACTCTCACCATCATCCCACGCAGAAACTTGGGGTCCTTAACACCTTAGCAAGCAGAGCTGTGCGCATCTCCGATCATGATCATTTTGAACAAGAGAAAAACCATCTACTGGGGACATTTGAAAATAATGGATACAAAAGAATCCAAGGAATCAAAGACTTCAAAAATGCTGAAAATGGCCCTAAAAATAAGCAAAAATTGGAAGATACAACTGGTAAAGTTCACCTCCCCTATATATTGGGCACCACTGACAAAATTTCTCACATTTTTAGAAAGAATAACATTAAAACAACCTTCAAACCTATGAACACCATCAACAGATGTCTCAAATCAGTCAAAGATCCCACTGATCCGAGATGCCACAAAGGAGTTTATTTAATTCCGTGTTCATGTGGCAAACCCTACATTGGTGAAAATGGTCGATCAATCATGACTAAGATTTAAGAACATACTGCTGACATAAAACATAACTGCTCCAAAATATCAGCCCTAGCCGAGCATTCTAGCAAAACAAATCATCATATTTGTGTTGAAGACTCTCAGGTTGTGGCTAAAATTGACCATTATCACCATAGGAAATTTAGGGAAGCTATTGAAATTGGAAAACACCCTAACAACCTCAACCGTGATGATGGCTGGAAAACAAGCGACAATTGGATTCCTATTCTAAACCCCAAACCCTCCCTAAAATAACGCCCCTTGCTTCTCATTCCTCTAATCTTTAATTTTTAAAATATCATCAACCCCATATTCCGAATCCATAAAGAATTAAAATTCATTATATTCACCTACATCCCCTAGGATTGTTAATCTTGTATTAAAAATATCATTAGTTGACATTATCATTATTTAATCATCAATACTAAGAAGCATAGATATCTATTATTAATTAAAACAATATCACAATTGTGAAATTTAAATAATTTTATTTTTAGGTAATTGATTATTTATTTAAAATAAAAAAAGTTATTAATTAATTAAATCATTTCAACAAAAACTAACATTAGGGTCATTAATTAAAAACATATCAATTATTAGATATTGTTTAATAATCATTATTTAAATTAAAATAATTAATACCAAAAACATAGAGATTTATTAATTAAAACTATAATACAATTCTGGAATTTAAACAACTTTATTATTAGATAATTAATTATTCATTTAAATTAAAAAATATATTAATTAAATAATAATATCACCATAATAAAAACTAACTATAGGGTCATCAATTAAAAAGATATCAATTAATTAAATTAGTTTTTCCTCCATCATTTAAGGTCGGCCTCCCAGTTTGCTTTCATTCATTCTCCTTCATTTATACCCTATGATGAGATCTGACATAATCCATTGATCTATCCTGATGATGAAACACGGAGGATTGGTTCGAAACTTCGATTCTAACAAAAATGGATGCGATAAATCCGGAAGATTCTACACACAAGAACACAAGTCGCAGAAGCCTCAAATCAACAAGGAAGATTTTTGTCATCAAATCTCAGTTACCGGTTCATATTGTGATACAAGCAATATTTTAATTCAACAAGTGGCTAACATGAGAGTGGAATGTGAAAAGGTCCAAAAGAAAACTCCTGAGTTCATCCAATGGCAAGAATCTGACACAGGAAATAAAGCTGATCTCCCCAAAATTGATAAATTTCAAAAAGATATTTTATTCAAAGATTGGGAAATGTAGTTAAGACAGGTAGAGAAGGAAACATCAAAGGCAACAAATCTAACAAATGAAATCATCGAATCTGTTAATGGACAACTTCTAAATACTGAAATTATCAAAGAATCTACAACCGAAGTGCTCCCAGAGCTTAAAACATTAGAAGCACAGTGGAAATAAAGCACAGAGACACAAGCAGAATATATTAAAAATATAACTAAGTTAGATTAGGAAAACTACTGGAATTTTCTGATCAAACCACATCATTAGTGCTTGAATCTACAATCATTAACTAGTTCTACTAAGAAATCATTACCAACACTTTCAAATGCAGTGTTTAATGGCCAAGTTAGATTCAGTATCACACAACCAGCTCAGCTAAAGCTGGTGATAGATATTTTCCACCTCAGAGATAAAATGGGAAAAGAAGATCAGCCCACCTAAGCATGTTGTTATTTTTATTCCTATATTGTAGTTTAGGTTTACTCATTACGAGGAAGGTTGTTTGAAACCTCCTCAAATATTTATGTAATAATATATTTTAGACATATTTAGTATAGTATTTAAACCCTTCTCATGCATTTAGAGAAGGGTTCATAAATTTTTCAAAAACATTTGCAAATGAATGCACTTCTATATGTTTGTGAATGCCTTGATGAATTAATAGAACAAATTCTGTTATCTTTTGATATTGAAGTTGTTTAACTGAAGTTGCACTATTGTACTCATTGAATTTCTTTAACGTGAAGAGGAGTAGAATACTACTGTCAGTTTGAATGAGTAGAACCTCATATATATGGTATTTCTACACATTATATTAAGTTTTTTTTCTTGAATTGACAGTCATATTTTATCTGTATTATATATGCAAGCTATTATCATAAGTGAATGTTAAATGAACTTTTGTACTGATATTTATTTATGGTTGCTTATCTCATATATGATCAAACTTATGAATGCGATATATATTTCACAATTTTTTTGATTAAACTATTTTTGTCAAAAGGATTATTTTTACATAATTTCCATCTATTTCAACTTTTGAATAATCTTCATTACCAATTGTTGAAAGATATATTTCTAGATTGCACTGGAGAAAGAATAATCTGGGGTATATAGTAGAATATATATTTAGTCACTACATATGATAGATTAAATTGTTTTCCATTTGAATTTTATAAACAAACACACTCGCATCATCCTTATTGGGAAACTGGTCCCTTTACCCCTAGTCAGAGCCACTACACCGAACATAAAAGGACTTTATTTAAGGTCCAAACTAGGTGGTTTTCCCCAATATTGTTGCCATAGAATTCTGAGGCCTTAACAGGATGGTATGGAGATGTCACCCTATGCTTGATTCCATACTTTTTCATAAGACTTTATATCATATGTGATGTGAGTTACGCTCCTCCATTTGAAGAGATCTCTCTCAGAGCACCATATCGAGCAAAAATATCTTCAAATAAGAAGTCTGAAACAACCTATTCTGTTTCTTTCACAACAGCCTTGGCCTCCACCCAATTTGTTACCTAATCCGTGCAGACCAAAATATGAGCTTTCTGATGTGAAGATAGGTTAAAAGGGCCAACAAAATCAATAACCCATTTTTCAAAAGGCTCAAGGACTACTTCAGGCTGTAATAGTATTTCATCTGATCGACCAGGCTGACGCATCTGTTGGCAGATATCACACCTTGAACCACAATTTCTTGCATCTTGGAAGATGGAGGGCTAGTATTATCCCATCTCTAACACTTTATGACCTGTTCGTTTATTTGCAAAGTGTCATCCACAAGGGCCATCATGAGAAACCTTCAGGACATCATATATGTCATCCTCTCCTACACAACATCAGATTTTCTGGTCAAGCCCTGTATGAAAAAGGTATCCTGCTCTCCAAGAATAACAGGCACTATGATGAATAATCTTCCGCTGTTCCCTATATGAAAAATATTGAGGCACCTTCCTTGTAGCAAGATAATTAGCAATATCTGCATACCACAGAGTATTAGTAGAAATTGCAAAAATATTTTCATCTGGAAAATTGTCTTCTATGGGTGTACCTTCATCGTTGGTATCCATTCTAGACAAAAAATCAACAACTACATTATCCTTCCCTAGTTTATCTATGATAGTAATGTAAAATTCTTGAATTAACAATAACCACCTTGTAATACGACTGGGGGTAATAGGTTTATTCATCAAGTAGCTGATTTTTGCATGATTAGTATGCACAAAAGTAGGATATCCAGTAATGTAATGACCAAATTTATTAATAGCATAAAAAATAGCCAGGAATTATTTTTTAGTTACCGTATAGTTTTATTTAGTAGGAGTAAATTCTTGCTGATATAATAAAGTGCATAAGGCTTCTTATCCTCTTGATGTCCCAAAACTTCCCCAGCTGCTATCTAGAAGCATCATCATGGATACGAAATGGGAGTTTCCAGTTAGTACCTTGTAATATCGGAGCTTCACAGACTAGTTACTTAATCTTTGAGAAAGCCACTTCATAATCATCTATCCATAGAAATTATGCATCTTTAGTTAACAATTGAAAGAGTGGAGATTCTATTTTATATATTTTTTTTTCTATAAAACATCTATAATAGCCATCACAACCAATAAAACAACGTACCTGTGTTGGTGTATTTGGTATAGGAAAATGTAATATTACCTCTACCTTGGCAGGATCAACTCGAATTCCAAGGGCTGAGAGCAAATGTCCCAGAACTATTCTCTTTTCCCTCATCATGTGACGTTTTATTGTACTCAGAGAAACATGGGTTTGTTTGCATATTTTGAGTACCTTTTCTACGTTTGCTAATCCTTCTTCAAACAAATCCCCGTATGGAGTAAATTCATCCATATAAATCTCGATAGTGTCATCAATCACATCCGAAAAAATTCCTAATATTTCCCTCTGAAATGTTGTAGGCACATTACAAAGACCAAATGGAAGGAATGGGTATGCAAAAGTTACCCAAGGGCACGTGAAGGTAGTTTTATCTTGATCTTGAATAGCTATTTGGATCTGGTTATACCCACTAAACCCATCTAGAAATGAGAAAAACTTCTTCCCGGCTAAAGTACCCAGGACTTGGTTGATAAATGGAAAAGGGAAATGATCATTTTGGGTTACTTTATTTAATTCCCTATACTCCACACAGATCTCATATTTATATATTCCCAGGTGAAGGCTTCCTTATGGTCTCGTAGGACCTTCAGGAGCTATTTGGTCTAGGATGCCGAAAGGTTCAGGTTAATGTTCAATGTCTTCCCTGGTTCAATTTCAATGGGGATACTATCACGAGATGAGATTACAAGTATATTTTCAATCTCATTTCCTGGTTCCATGGTTTCCTGCATATTACAACTCATGAAAGATTCTAGGAATTGATGAGTTGAGTTAGAAACAGAAAGGGGATTGCTAATAAAAGTACTGATGGCATCATCCTCGATTTCAGTTTTAAAATAAAGGGCTTGTCCAATGGTAAGGATTGGTTCGAGTTTTTCATTTTCAAGTTCTAACCCTTCTAAAGGTAGGGGGTTTCGTATGGATGACGGTTTCTCTGATGGGATTGGTTATGCAAGGGGATAAAGAATGATATTATTTGTGACATTCCCATTATATATAACCATGTTTCCTGGCTGACACTCGATATAGGCATCTGTAGTTACAAGCCAATGTCTTCCTAAAATCAAAGGGTGGCCACTAGCTTGGGACCACGTTTGTAATAACAATATATCAACGTGATAATGCCATGAGTCTACTGAAATTGTGATGTATTCCAACTTCCATAAAGGTCTTATTGTAGATCTGTCTGCCAATTCTAGGACAATAGGAGTTGGTTTAAGGTTTTGTAGACCTAATGTAAGAATAGTTTCAAAGGTGATAAAATTTATTGCGGCTTCGAAATCTATCAGCATATTCAGAATGTCAACTCCATTAATATGTACTATCAGAATTGGGTTCCCTGGATCCCCGTATTTAACAACTATAGACTTACCCATCATGATGTCAGATAAATTTGCTATAACATGAATGGTGAGGGGATCCTTTGATTTATTTCTGGGATTTTTGGTGCAATATTCTTTGATTGTTTTTGCATAAATTGGTACATACCTCATAGCTTGAAGTAAGGGGATTTTGACAAACAAGTTTTGCGGTTCCCCTAAAAATTCAAACTCTGATCAAGGGTTTGGTTTACTCAGGGCTAGTCTTTTAGGATAAGGTAGATTAGCTTGATGTCCTTGAATAATAGTTGGTTGAGGAGGGGGTTGATTGAATCTTAGTTTGATTCATCCCCAACTATATGAGGTTCTGGTTCCATGACTTCATCATAAAATTTTTCAATGATAATTGGTGAATTCTGAGCATTCACTACCCAACCATATCGCATGTTTATCTCGTTACACTCTATGGTAGAGATGATATACGAAGGAAGGTTGAGAGTGTCAGCCTGCTGAACTCCCTTATTGTTAGGATTTGGATTAGGTTGGATTGGAAGCTGAGGATAAAGGGGAGGATTACCAAAGGAAATGTTAGAAGGTAGTTGCAGTTGTTTTTGTGGCATAGGTTGGGGAAACTGTCCCAGAGGAGAAGGTCCACGCCAAGTCTGGGACCATAAAGGGTTTGAGCTAGTCTGAGGGAACGAGATGTTATCACTGGAAAATCGGACAAGAAAATATGAAATTATGAAATGTCAGGAAGAATTATTTAGAGGGCTAAGGCACATTAGAGGATCTGAAATTTTTTAAAAAATCCCTAAGGTCAAGAGGAAAAATCAAATTGCGCCCCAAATACTCAGGAAAAATGCACCTTTTTGTGCATTTTTCTTCGATAACCATGCCTTTGCATGGCTTTCCCTTGAAAATCCACGCGGTAATTGTAGTGCCAGAAGTCACTTTCTGGGACCACTTGGCACACTCCAGGAAATGATCCCACACTTGAGGCCGCCCAAGGACAGTTGCCTAAGCCACCTTGGGACCTCAAGGGAGCACACAAAGGAATCAAGTGGAACACAATGGAAACAAAATTCTCTCTTGGGTCACCATCCATCAATGTACCAAGAGAGGGAAGGATAATTTGAATTCACTTATAAAAGGCCACCAAGAGATGAAAAAAGGGAGAGCACATTGTTATGCTAGCCAAATTTCCCATGAGAAATCTAGCGGTGTGAAATCCAGAGCATAAGCAAAGAGGGGATTCGGTTGTTGGACATCCAAAAACTTCAATCCTTTGGAGTAAAGAGAGAGACCTTGCACCGACAGCTAGAAGGTAAGAACTTCCTTGCACTGGGTCTTAGAACTCCATAGTTCTAAGGGCCCTTTGGCAAGAGTGTAAACGTAGTATATTTCTTCCTAACAACAAGCAATAATAGTGGACTTTGATTCCACTGTTAGTATTATTGTTATGTTTGAATCTTTATGAGCTTTTGTGTTTATGTTTATTTTAGTTTTGTTTTCTCTATATATATGCATACTATATCATGATCTAGTGTGTTCAATGTTTTATAGCATTTTCACTAACCTACTAACTCTTTTTTTTTTTCTGCTGGTGACCAAGGCTTAGGGGCAGTGGCCACTCCTCCTAAGCAGTTGTGGATTGGTAAAATTTTGCACCAAAACCACAACCACAGGATTGGAAACTCTACTAGCTTTAATTTTTTAGTTAAGTGGTTGCGCTTGTTGCAGGGCCTTCTCTCTGCTCTAGAGTGTTGCTTGGACAACTCCCCTTCTTTTCTTCTCTGTTCATTAATCCTTAGTGAAAGTCTGAAGTTTAAAAGTTCTAGAAATTTCATTTGCAAGAAAAGCACGTGGATTTTTCTCAGACAGGCATGGATAGTTATGCAAGTTCAACTCTGACCTGTGCGCGAGTTGTGCGCCTGTGTGAAGCTTTTACGCGCGGAAACTAGAGACCAAAATTATCTGCTATTTTCCTCAATTTCCCAATTGTAAAGTGGTTGGAAGCCCAGGGAAAAACTGCCAGCACTGTGTGTGGTGTCCCAGGACTATTTAGAACTTGCTTTTGCCTGCATTTTAGTATTTCTAGTTGCTAGTTTTAAATTTCAAATTTTATCTTCACAAAAGGCCACATATTTTAAGTAGGGGGGAATTTACATGCAATATGAAATAACTTATTTTTGTGAAGATAGACACCAAAAATAAATAGATAATTCGCTGGAGTATGTAGCCCTAATCCACATATTCTTAGCTAGTTTTCTTTTTTCCTAGTAAGATCATTAATTTTAGTTTAATATTTTTCACTAGGAGTTGGGACTAGGAATTAATTATCTTAAGAGAAGAAAGTAATATATGCTACCTTTGCACCTTTTGGTGACCCTAGGAAAGCATATTAAAGCTATCTTCTGATAATTTCCCATCTCCCTTTAGTTAATCACTTAGATTAATTAGGCAAATTTGTAAGTGGCCCATTATCCACACATGATTTGCTTATAGCAAGGAAAAATCAAACATAGGTTAATAGGGGACGTGTAAAGGATCACCGCATATCCACACCTTAACATTGTTTGATTGTTCACTTTTTTGTCACACACTTCCACACCATAAGTGAAAAAAAGACTCCTTAAAACTAACCTATCTGAACTCACTAAGTTTCTCCACAGGGGCCACAAGAAAAATTATAGTTCACGTTAGGACCATGGGGGTAGGCATCCAATAAGTTGCCATGGTCAGTTTACATCTTGAGGCATAGAAGGTGAATTTATAGGGAGCTTTAAAATCCGTCTATCCTCCCATGGAAAAGAAAACACGAGCAACATAGAGACCTGATTTAGAGGGGGTTAAGCTTAGGCCTAGTTGGTGCGGTATTATTTGGGGCTACCTGACCCATCAAATGCTTGGTACTGGTAGTTGATTTACCAAGAATCTCAAGACTCAAACGCTCATGTGGGATGACGGTACTTAGAGGCCAAATGTAGGGCATCCTTCCATATAGGTGACGGTGGAGGCATTACTAGATCCTCTACCCATTACCTTGGTCGATTCTTCGACTGCTGGAAGGCGTCGCCAGTTCTTTCGGGACGTTAGCCCCAGTGAACCACCAGAAGATATATTCGCAAGGCCCAGTTACAATTGATAGTGTTAGGAAATTTTAGGTTTCTAAGATTTTGAGTATCATGTGCAAAAACAACCAAAACCACTTTTTGATTGACGAATCACATAGAGATAATTCAAAGGAAAATTAGCTTTTGTTTTTTCTTTTATTTATATATGTGGTCACAATTTTTTCTTTGATAATTCACCTTTCATAGAACTAAATATGTTTTCCAAAACCATACCTAGTCGTCACCATAACGGACTCGATGGGAACTCATTGATTTAGACGTTTTTTGGACCTCCCCCCATTACCGGGAGGAGTTCCAGGTCTTTCACCATTTAGGCATCAAAGACGAAACACCACCACATTTATTGATTCATCCTTTATCAGGGCATATTTAGTTCCGAACCCCTGAGTTCCACCCAACGCCACATGAGTGGAAACCCCCACAGGGTCACCACATACAACTCCTCCCACAACCCCTAGGAGGCAGAGGAGCACTACCCATTTGGGGAGCCAAGTGAACGCACAGCCGAGTACATCACAGACAAACCCCATAGCTAATCAGAACACTGTCTCTTCATATTCTGCAATGGATCTCAACGCACAATCACCATTCTTAGCATCGCTGAACTTACCCAATCTAACCAAGTTAACAAACGACCCTATTGCACACAACCCAACATGGTCCCCCATGCCCACGAAGCTCCCTTCAGACATTACAAAGTTTGAAGGGAAGCAAGTGGAAGACCCAAGAAATCACATAGTGACTTTCTAGCTATGGTGTTCGTCGAACAAAATCATTGATGATACTATTCGGTTTAGACTATTTCATCCCACCCTAACCAGATGAGTTGCGAAATGGTATGTGGAGAAACCTTCTACTACACATGGAACCTTTAGTGCCCTCACTACCGCTTTCCTCACATATTTTAAGTTACCCATCCACCATGATTCCAGGATGGAATTACTAACACATTTTAGATAGGAACCAAACATCCATATCTTGGAACATCTCCATGAATGGCGGTGATGTCGTAGTTTGTGAAAATCCAAACTCGACGATCGAGTTTTGTTGGACCTATTCCTGAAAAATCTCACTGCAAAGATTTAAAAATATGTAGCAACCCAAAAACCTACATCCGAAGAGGATGCCATCAGTAGAGCCCAACAACTCGAGCTAATTTACACGCATTTAGGATGCATTTACAACATCTTACCTAACGCCCCGCGTCTGCAAACTTATAAATAATTTCCAGGTGTGTCGAGCTCTACAGATGGTTTGATTGGGCCAATAGCCCAAAATCACCTAGGCATCAGTAGTCAGTACCCTGGTTACACATATGATCCTAACCAGAACATTTCGCAACCTGGCTACCAAAGTCATCATGCACCTTTGTAGAATATGAATAATAGGGCAGAGTCTTACCATCAGCAGCAAGGAAGCCCATACCCTCTAGCTCAAGGGACCCAATACGCAACTAGAAATGCTAATGGAAGAACTCCAACTGAGCAACCATTCATAAAATAGGGATAGGGACCCCAATATTCCCTGTCTCTGGCAGAGGACCCACCCATGCAAAGTAATGTGCACGTGAACTTTGTGTAACCTTCCCAAGCACAACCACACCAATCATACAATCAAGAGAATCCTAGCTATCCTCCCAATGCGGAAAGGAAAAAAGAAAAAAAGAAAAAAAGGGAAATCCTAGATAGGGGGAAAAAAGCAACGACGCCCTCCGCGATCTCAGGTTGGAGGCAACTCCAACCAAAATCAAAACTAGGAGCCAAATAACTCCCAAGGGTAGAACAAGAGGGAGAATTTTTAGACTGATCACTCTTGCGCAATCTGTGGTGAATATAGCCATTACAATCACTACTATCCTGATCTCCTTGAGCTGAATAAGCTTCAAGGTAATCGAGGAAAAGGGGGATTCTCACAGTAAACAACTGTAATGTGGGAGCCCTTCCCCCATCAAGGGAGAGTTACCACCCAAAAAAAACAAACAACTCCCGATGATTCTAGAAAAAATAGCCACGAAATGTACATGACTGGAAAATAAATGTTTTTTTAGACATGGAATTGGAATTACGATACCCCACCAAACACCAATTCATTAGGGGCTAGCACGAGTGCACCAATAACACCGTTGACTATATCAAAAATACCTATTGAACCTTTGCCAAAGATGGCTAAGGGACCAACTAGGCGATAAGGAAACCATTCCAAAGTGGCCCATAACTATAACATTTTGGATGATTTAGCCCAATATCCCGCCGCCATGTTAGCTTTGGAGGTATTACAATCATGCCCAAAGAAAAGGAAATCCTTACTTTCTGCGTTAGGTGCCATCGACCCTGCCGATTCATGCCTAATGGCTTTCGATTTAGATAAAGCCACCACTAGGCTTCCTTCGATGGTCACATTTCAGATACTGGCATCAGTACAAAACATCACCATTCACCGTTGTATCATTATAGAAGGTGCATCCACATGCATCATGTCAAAGAACTTCTGGCTGAAGTTAGGATCTCTTGAACTAAAGCTATCAGACATCACACTCAAAGCATATTACGGGCATCCATTTGCTCCTGTCGATCTCTACCAAAATGTCTCGGTCTTATTTGCTAGAAAGACGGTCCTTATAGACATTGAAGTCTTGGATGCTGAACTGGATTACAGTATACTCCTTGGGTGGAGTTATATGTATGCCATGTTGACCATAGCCTCCTCCGTATTTCGAACCATGATGTTCCCCCTTGAGGATCACATTATTACTGTTGACCAATTGACATACCATGAAAAGTGACCCCTAAAAAACAATGATGTCGTTCTACCCTTTGTAGACACATATACTAATATGCTTACACAGTACCAGGAATATGGCCCCGGCCAGTTCAAACCATCATCGATCCTCGAGAAATTTCTAGGAGATCCCCTTGTTATACCAGAATCATCATCTAAGATCGTGGAGGCTCTGGTATGCATGATGTCTACATCAAGCACCGAAGCTAGCCATGAGATAGAGATGAGTAGTAATGAGACCATGACCTCTGCCACAACAGCCTCTCTAGCCTACGCTACCTCTCAAACTCCTTTCCTCTAACCCCCATCTGGTTTTGTGTCACAACAAGTCTTGGCCACAGTGGTGTTGCCAAAGTTATCATTTGCAGTTTCAATTTGGTACCTGGTCCCACCTACCATGATGGGAGTCACAAATTTCACCTCTATAGGGTTAATCCCCCTTATTCTTTAGGAGGCCCCATCTGTTAATTTGACTATCGCAACCATCCCATCGAATGAAATTTCCATCGCAAAACCGATGGTTACAGCCAAGAAAACTAGTAAAAAATGAAAGAAGGTACAAAATGCCACCATGAAATGGGAATTACAACCTTGTGCCATATGCGACATAGTAGGCCACCCTACCCACATCTGCCCAGATCTGGGCGAGCTAAAACCACTCCTTAAATCTATGGTAAATATGGCAGCAACAAGTTCCCAAAAAAAGGAATCAACCACCAAAAATCAAGGAAAATAATTGCGTAACAACCACACATGCGCTATTGGTGGCCACTATGGGCATTACACCCATCATTGCCCAGAAATTCAACAATATAGGGATGCCTTACATGCCATTGAGCAATCCTATCAGGAGGATCCCTCCATCCAGTCAACTGGGGAAGAACCTCCCATCATTTTATACTTGGAGGAGGCATGACAATCACCAGAAAGACTCTCGTTCATCTTCCCTCCTCCTATCATACGTTTTGCACTATGCAATGAAAATGACCGCTTCAACGATGAATACGCAGCCCTCGAACTCATCTAAAGGTGGTATCCAGTTGAACGAGTTTATTATGTTGGCTTACGAGCAACACAATTTTCATGTCTGATATGTTCTGGCAACCACACTTTAGAATAGTGCCATTACATCCCTCGGTTTCTCTTAGCACTAACTAGTTTATGCGAGGCCATAGTACGCCTCTCCCTTGAAGATGAATCTGATACTAAATCCATCAATAGCTCGATGACGCAAGAAGATATGACAAGTAGATCCATCCTCTACCTTTTAGCTGAAATGCGGCTAGTTAGGGAACCCTTAGTCACCCCCAAATGCCCTCCACGGAGAAGACCAACATGTGCATTATGTAACACATGCAATCCTATGTTTGCCACATACCCAGACCTAGAAGTTCTATGTCATTGGTACCAAATCACGTCGCTAAACGAACAGGATGGGAACACCCATTTAAGGCTTTGTTTCCTAGTATGTCAAGGAAACCACCATGAGCAGTGTTGTACGTATATCTCGTGAGTGCACCCATTAATTGAAATCATACTTTTATTAGAGATGCACTACCAGGATATCATCAATCCAGAGCTCAAAAACCATAATGGAAGGCATAGTTTCCCCAGGCATCTTACCCCATTTCCACACAGACACGTCGGGCAAGTTAGAAAGGCGCATCGACCTAGCGCGACCCATGTCTAGACTAGGCTGGCATGTGGGCTATGTGACGAAATTGGCCACCAAGTCAACCAGTGCAAATAACTAAAGCACCTCACAAATATATTTCACATGGTCTCCTCCCTCCCTCAGAATCACCTCTCTAACTAGGAGAAAATCACACACCGCTATTGTCGGATCCTCTCACATTTTCACCATACCATGAAATGTGAACACCTCCCCAAGCTTCAAGCAGCGAGAAAAACATTATGTCTACACTCCCCAAAATATTTATACATACCCAAGCTAAAAAATCAGAAATGGCAGCAAAGGACCATCTCCCCTATGCCTTATCCCTTCGGAGCACCCACTTTAGGGATGAAGAGTAGTGCTGGTTCCCACATAATATACTCAATTGGAATAGTGGTACCGTGCACCATTTGCACCATCCATAACCACGAACCAAAGGCATGCCCATTAATGGAAACATTCAGGCACCTCTGCACTAGGCACAGATTCTGAATCTCGGTAAATGCTCAGCCTAATGAGGAATCTAGCCTTGCTCTCATGTAAGATCCCACAATGGAAATTCCTCCCCCACCAAATGACAACGACATGATACACCATATACGATTCATATCATCATGTATCATAACCATGACTTGGGCTATCTGCTCATCAGTCATAGGTGTTGAGTTAGCTGCAACTACGAGAGTAGTTGTACAAATGACGGTGCAAACCCAATCCATATGCACCTTGTAGACCCCATCTGGTTCCACCACATTGACGATGGAATCCTTTTCATGTCTATCGACAAGCTCCATTAGGACTGAACCTCTTCCTCACGACCTTGCGTAGACTCAATCCCCCTTAGGATCCTTATTTCATTCAGATGAGGACATCCTTGATACCATGAGGGAGCTAGATTATCCATAGGATGCAATGCATCACTGCTCATTTTTTCTCCCTAGAAAAATGTTCAGTCCTGACAAGTCAGGAAAACAAGAGATTTATGTGATTTAATAAAAATATTTCCTTCCATTAGGTAAATTTGATTGGTTTTGAAACCCCATTCTGACACTTGATGCATTTGAGGAAGGGAACATGTCAAACATTTCACCTACCATCAAGGTGGATATCTCTCGAAATCCTAAAAAAGTCAAAGGAATCTCACTAGGGGCAGCATGTTCACTAGAAGAGATAACCTCTTAAACCCACTTACTGCAATAGTATCGAGATATCTTCGCATGGGACTACTCGGAGATGATTGGGCTTAGTCCCACTATTGTAGAGCACCATATTGACACCTGGCCTGATGTCCCACCAATACACTAGAAACAATGTTAATTGCACCCATCCAAGGCAGAAGCAATAAAACGATAAATTGACAAGCTTCGCAAAGTCGGGTTTATCTACCCCATCACTTACATGTATTGGGTTTCCAACCTTGTTCGCGTCATGAAAAAATAGGGCACCATATGCGTTTGCACCAATTTTTGCTATTTGAACAAAGCTTGTCCTAAGGAAAATTACCCTACCCCATTGATCGACCAGGTCATCGATGCTTGTTTAGGTCACAAGGCCCTCTCCTTCATGGATGGATTCTTTGGGTACAATCAAAGTTAAATCTGTCACACCGACTGGTACAAGACCGCATTTACTACCCTCGGGGTACATTCACATACAGGGTAATGCCATTTGGCCTAAAGAAAATTGGAGCCACCTTTCAAAGGGCCATTTATGGAACAGGGTCCCCTAAAGCTGCGAATTTTGAACAATTTTGTATATTTTTGGTATTAATTAGTCTAGTGCAGGGGTCTTGGGGTGGGTGAAAGCCCTGAATGCATTGTATTGGGTCAAGGGTAGACCTAGAGTCCGCAAACCATGGTTTGCAGACCACAGGAAAGCATAGTATATGTCGTTATAAATAGATGAACATTTTGGGTCTTAAGGTAGGCAAGAATTAAGTCTGATGCTAAGTGTGAATTGTTAGATCTGTGTTGGGTCGTTTGGGTAAGGAATCCTCTTGGGTGTGTTTGCGTAGATCCTCAGTCTTGCTGTGTGTGGACCCTACTAGCTATGTGTGTAGGATGTGTTGGATTTTACTAGATTTTGGATGTTAATGTATCTGGATATAGTTAAGATATCTCTGTGTTATCTGATCTGATGTGTTACTATTGATGCGAACCTTTTGAATCTGTTGTGTCATCTGTCTATGCTGTGAATCTATCTGTGTTATGGTATGAAGTGTATCTGTAATCTGTTATTGATACATTATGATATTATGTGCTGATAAATGCTGCTATGCACGTGGATGCAAAGGTATTGACTAGATATGTGCATGGTAATAGCTCCGTTATACTATTTACAAACCTGCAAATAAACCTATCTTGTGCGAACCTAATAAGCTGCAAACGCTGATCTTCTTGAATTTCCTACTCTCTCTCAAGGTGTGGAAACCTAGTTCTAGAACCCTCCCATACTACTTCAGGTGAGACTTTTGCCTACGCAAGCAGGTCACTGCCGAAAGGGTCGGTAGTCAGGACCCCTCAAGCCAAAAAATGGTTCCGTTGCTGGGACCGGGAGCATTTTGAGAGAGAGATCGGGTAATGCCAAGAGAACATTGGAGATCTGAGAAGAAAGAAATTGAAGAGTGTCAGGATATGATGATCCTGCGATTTGAACCTCCAGTCCACTCGTGTGTAAAGACATTCCTTGGCCCAGGAGACCCATGCGAGCATTTTTTCGCTTAAATGGAAAAATGGTGTGACTCGACTACAAAAGAATGGGTTCACCTGTTTATTCATGCCTTGGGACCAATTCCCACCGCATGGTACTTAGATACGGAGCTACATCAGCGCTCTCGCCACTAGGAAACATTAAATGATGAATTTGTATGGAAATTTGGGTTAGTAGGGGGAACGGAGGTGCTTGACGAAGCTTTGCAGCATATAAATACCTTCATATTTGATGAATCACACCCTTACCTAGCACTTGGGGCAGCAACATGGGAAACGTAGATGCAGGATATTGTTAGCTGCTGCAATATAGCAATAGAAGAGTGTGATGAAGATCCGCGCAATGTCTCTATCTCGGAGTCGGAGGGTGAGCGCGCAGTTGTTGGACCCCACTACAAATTGTCGATGTTACTAAGCCTCTAAAGCTGCGAGAAGTCAACATCGGCACAGAAGCCCAGCCTAAGTTGGCTAAAATTAGGGACTACTGGAATGATGATATGGTAGGAAAAGTGGCAGAAATGCTCATGGAATACTAGAAATTATTCCCCAAAAATTTCTTGGAACTCAAGGGGATTACAGGGGACCTAGGGGTCATGCGCATAAATTTAAAACCAGATGCGCGCATTGTGAAGCAACATCCTTATCGGCTGAATCCTAAGTATAAGAAAAAGGTTAAAGAAGAAATCGATAAAATGTTCACCGCAGTTGTCATCGAACCGGTCGAACAGTCAGACTGGGTAAGTCCGATGGTGGTTCAGGAGAAAAAGATGAAGGGGGAGATAGGAATTTGTGTTGACTTGGACAAATTGAATGACGCCTGCGTGCATGATCCCTTTCCTACATCTTTTTCCGACGAAATCCTTGACAACGTAGGCAGGCAGGAAGCATACTCATTTACAGATGGGTTCTCGGGCTACCATCAAATCAGGATCGCACCTGAAGACCACAACAAAAGTACATTCACCACTGAGTGGAGATCCTTTCAATATAATTTCACGCCATTTGGGCTCAAGAATGCCCCTGCCATATTTTCACGAGTAGTGGTCGAAGTGTTCAAAGAGTTCATCCACAAGTTTTTGGAGGTGTATTTTGATGACTAGACTATCTTCGGCTTGGTGAAAAAGCATGTCTCACACCTGCGCATGATGTTGGATGCCTGTAGGAAGCACCAAATTTCCCTAAATATCAAGAAGTGAATTTTATGCGTACCCTTTGGAATCTTGCTTGGGCACATAGCTTGCCGACAAGGATTGATGGTTGATCCTGCCAAATTCGCAGTTATCATAAACCTGGAAATACCTACAACTGAGAAACAACTGTGTGCGATCCTCAGACATACATGCTACTACAGGAAGTTTATTCAATGGTACGTGTTGATCACAGCGCCTATGGAAATGCTGCTTAAGAAGGATGTTTTATTTTTTTGGGATGACAAATGTAAAAAAAGCTTCGTGCTACTCAAAGAGAAGATGGCCTCTGCGCCTATTCTCATCTTTCCTGATTGGGCAAAGATATTCTATGTTCACATAGATGCATCATAGATTGCACTGGGAGCGGTCCTTACGCAGCCTGGAGACATAGACATTGATCATCCTATTGCATTTGCTAGTAGGAAACTTTGTGGTGTAGAGCACAACTACTCCACTACGGAGCGAGAGGGGTTGGCCATGATCTATGCATTATAGAAGTATTGACACTATTTGTTAGGAAGACACTTCAAAATGTTTACAGATCATTAGGCTTTGAAGTACCTGGTGAATAAGCCTGTGTTGGGGGGGAAAATCTGCCGATGGCTATTGCTATTTCAAGAATATGACTTTGAGATCATTGTCAAGCTGGGGAAGTTGAATGTTGGGCCATATCACTTGTCCTGAATTCAGGGTGGCAAGGAACCGATCAACATGGAAGAAGAATTTACTGATGCACATCTATTTGCTATTAAGGTAGTTGATGCACACTTTTCCGACATCATTCAGTTCCTGACTATGGGCATGGCACCTGCAGAGTATTCGGTACAACAGAAGAAAGAGATGGTAACCCGCGTTGCAGATTTTACCATCATTGAAGGTCATCTATATAAGATGGGAGGTGATGAAGTGCTGCGACGGTACATTTTGGAGCATGAACAACATGTTATCTTGGCAGAAGCCAACAACAGTGTAGTAGGAGGTCACTATGCAGGGAAAGCAATGACGCAAAATATCTTGCGAGCTGGAATATGGTGGCCTACCTTACATAATGATTATCATGACTATTGTAAAGCCTACGATACATGCCAAAAAATAGGAAGGCCATCACGCAGAGATGAAATTCCCCTTCAACCAAAAATGGCCTTGCAAGCATTTGAAAAATGGGCCATCGATTTTGTGGGACCGATCAACCCACCCAAAAAGAAGATAGGTGTGCGCTACATTATAACTGCCACTAATTATGTAACTAGGTGGGCCAAAGAACAAGTGGTGAAGGATTTCATTTCTTATACCATTGCGCACTTCATATTTGAGCATATTCTAACCAGATTTGGATGTCTGAAGATCTTAATGAGTGATAGAGGTATGCATTTTTTTAATGAAACAATACAGGCCTTGATGGAAGAATTTCGGATCCATCATGAGAAAAGCACTCCGTATCATCCCCAAGAAAATGGAGTGGTCGAAGCTTTTAATAAATTCTTGGAGTAAGCACTGACTAAGGTCTGTAATGCTGATTGCAATGATTGGGATGTGCGCATCCCATATGTTCTTTGGGCCTTCTGAACCACCTATAAGAAGCTAACAGGGAAAACATTGTTTAGGATGGTCTATGGAAAGGAGGCCATTATGCCCATGGAATATATTGTTCCTAGCTTGCGCATTGCAACCTTTATGTAGAAATTTTCTGAATAATGATCAATTATTCACCGAGACTATCCTGATCACATACAATTCGAATTTATATGCAACACATATCTCTTCCACTCAGATCATCAAACATGCGGAAATAAAATCAAGCGATAACACATCAAATCATCATACACATTAACACAGTATGTATGGGGAAAGCTTATAGCTGAAAACCCCGCAGCTATTGTGTATATTATAATGGAGAAATAAAGTAACTAACTCAGTACAATACTCCTCACAAGTACTCAGTACTTTCTCATACAGTTACTCACAATCTAGCTCAGTTTTGAACAGGTTACTGGTTCAAAACTCACCGCCAATTGTCTTGCCTCTATTGCGTGTTTCAATGCTATGGGATGGCCTCTTTATATAGATAAACCACCAGCCTGAACTGCGCAATCCTCATGGGCTTACTCCACCTATCTGTGTGTTGCAAATAGCAACAGTATAGTCACAACTGATAGCCAACTCCACCCTTTCATCTACCTCTTTCACTGGTCTCCACTGAACTGATCATGCACTGTAGTGAACTGATGTGTTCTTGAGTTGAATAATGAGTTACTAATTAATGAATTAAATAATATTTAATTCACTCCACTCATAACTAATTGATTAGCTAGTTAAACTAATCTCAATCGGTTCAACTAAAATAAACAAAACACAACTCCACTATCTGTCTCATTAACTCCTCCAAACTTTTGCCACTGAAGTCCAACTGAAGTCAACCATGCATGATGCCATCAAACCCTTGGGAACCACGTGATTCCTCTGTCAGATGCATGAGCCACTTCTGTAGCTCGAACTGAAGTGCTCCAAGAGAGTAAACTATTGTTTAGAGTCCAAATATTATTAAGGGTAAATAATATTTGACTTCCCTATTTTTAGGAGAGGCAGTCTAAAAATAGACTTCGACCTCTTCGACCTATAGGTCACAAAAATAGAGTCCCATCTATTTTTACTAACATGACCAATGCTCCAAGAATCTCAAACTGGAATCCCCGAACCATGCTCCATATGTCTAAAAATAGACTTTGCGCCAGAATTTGCCTGCGGGCCCACTTAGTGAAGGCGACTTCATTTCACTAAGCTCCATCATCTTGCTGCATTCTCAACACTCCCTCTCAGCAAGATATGGATTATCTGTAACCCCTATCCTGCCTCTGTGGAATTCGAACTTGCTCCTGGTGAGCGCCTTCGTCAGGATGTCGGCATCCTGATCCTCCGTGGGAACATATGAAAGCATCATGATTCTCCGCTGAACACAATCTCTGATATGATGATACCAATATGTGAAGCCATGCTGCCTCAACTGATCCTCCTGTCTGTACCATGAACCATATCCCGATGTGCCTCTAATATAGCGCAATACATGCTTGCCTGCCTTCCAAAAGAGCTTGGTAGGCTTAACCATAGCTTGCGAAAGCTGGTTAACTGCATAGCATATATCGGGTCGTGTATTGACCAGATACATAAGCGACCCCACCAACTGTCGATAGACAGTGGCATCCACTACCTCCGCTGAAGTAGCATCCTCCTTCCTTCAACCACCAGGAAGAGGAGTGTCAACAGGCTTGCAGCCTTGCATGTTGAACCTCTCCAGAATCTCCCGGGCATACTTGCCCTGAGAAACAAATAGTCCTCTGCTGCGCTGCCAAATCTCCAATCCCAGGAAATAATGAAGGATGCCCAAGTCCTTCATCTCAAACTCTCGTGCAAGATCCTCCTTGCATGAAAGTATCAACTGCTCATCGCTAGTCAAAATCAGATCATCTACATACAGTACGATGATCAACAGCTTCCCCTCCACCACAATCTGGTATAGGTTAGGATCCGCCTCACTCTTGGAGAATCCAAGCCCGGTGAAGTAGCTGTTTATCCGAGTGTACCAAGCACGAGGTGATTGCTTTAGCCCGTACAGTACTCTCTTGAGTCGGCACACATGCGACTCACTACTGAAGATCTCAAAACCTTCAGGCTGCTCTACGTACACCTCCTCCTCAATGACTCCGTTGAGGAACGCAGTCTTCACATCCATCTGACGAATGTGCCACCCCATCTGCGCTGAGAGAGAAAGGATCGTCTATATGGAAGAGTACCTTGCGACAGGTGCAAAGGTCTTCTCATAGTCAATCCCCTCGATCTGTGAAAAGCCACGGGCGAAAAATCTCGCCTTGTACTTCTCCACACTCCCGTCAGCCACCTGCTTCACTTTGTAGATCCATCGCGAACCTACCACTGATTTCCCTACCGGTCTTGGGACAATCTCCCATGCACTGTTCCTGACGATCGAATCATATTCTTTGATCATGGAATCAACCCATGCGGGTTCCTCCACAGCTTCCTCAAAAGAGGATGGCTCCATCACAACACATTGACTCACAAGAGCCATGTATCCAGTGTACCGATCCGGTGACTGTCTCTGTCTGCGCTGTGCTGTAGGTGGTCCTACAACCTTCTCTGCATCCCGAGCCAGTCGCTCAGCTTCTGTAGTGTGCATGCGCCCTCCGATGGTTGGCGCTGCATGGGTGGTTTCTTCCACCTCCTGGACCTCCTCTTGTGGCTGATCCACATCCAGAAGCTCCTCCTTAGGAACTAACAGCTCCTCATCTGCATGCAAGTGTATCTCCCTCTCAAGCGAACACTGCATGGATTTCTCCTCCTGAAATTTTATATCCCGTCGCACAACAGTCTTGCGACTGTCTGAAAAATACACCCGATAGTTGTGAGGTGTATCAGTGTACCCCACAAATATTCCAACCTCAGCAGTTGGATCCAGCTTCCTTCTCGCATCCTTCGTCACATGCATGTAGACAGGAGAACCAAAGATCCACAAATGGGAAATATCAGGCCTCTTGCCAGAATAAGCCTCCTCCGGTGTACTCATGCCAAGAACCTTATGAGGACAACGGTTCTGCACATACACTGCTGTATTGCATGCCTCAGCCCACAAGTGAAGGGGTAGGCCCTGATCATGCAACATCGCCCGTGCAGCACCCACGATCGTTCTGTTCTTCCACTTAGCCACCCCGTTCTGCTGTGGGTTATGGGGTGCGATGAGCTCTCTCCGAATCCCTTCTGCGCTGTAGAACTCCTTGAATTCAGCCGAGATGAATTCACCACCGTTATCACTCCTTAGAGCAATCACCTTTTTCCCCGACTCCTTCTCGACCAGTGCTTTAAACTCACAGAACTTCGCGAATGTATCGCTCTTCTTCTGCATGAAGAAGATCCAGCACTTTCGAGAGAAATCATCAACAAAGATCACATAATACTTGTGCTTTGCTGTCGAAGCAACTGAGAAAGGACCACACACGTCTATGTGAAATCTCTCAAGGATCGTCGTGGCGCGACTATCCTTCTCGTGAAAGGTGGCTTTCACATACTTCCCTAAAGTACACCCCTTGCACTGATCTGACTGCGCAAGAGTGCCCTTAGGAAGTCCAGTAGAAATCTGCCGCAGAATCTTCAAAGCTCCATGGTGAAGATGGCCCAATCTCCTGTGCCATAGTTCGCCCTCATCATCCCGGCTCACCACATCTCCCGCCTTGCATGCCATAGCTGCGCAGTCATCTACCTGCAACTGATAAAGGTTCTGAGTTCGAACCCCTATCTTCCGGGTCTCTCCAGTAGTCTTACTGCGCAGGAAGGCTTTTCCTTCGCCGAAGACCACATCATACCCCTTATCCTCCAACATCGCCACAGAGATCAAGTTCTTCTTCAATCCAGGTACATGCATGACATCCTTCAATACAAAGGGTTTACCAGACTCCCTCTGAAAGGATATGGTACCGATACCAGTTGCATTGTATCTACCATCATCGCCCATCTCGATGTGCACACCCAAATCTTTGTCCTCCAGATCTGAGAACAAATCCCGATCTCCCGTCATATGAAATGACGCACCGCTGTCCAAGAACCATACCGATCCCATCACACTTGAAACCAAGCATGCAATCAGTGAAAAGTCAAGCTCGAACTGTGAAGCCAAAGCTTCTCCATCTGCAGATCTTCCCGCTTGTTTGTTCTTCTTCTTCTTTGGACAATTGGTAGCATAATGTCCGTGATCATGGCAGTGAAAACACTTCACTTTCGCCATATCCTGCTTCTTGCCCTTTGCACCAGAATGAGAGGTTTTCTTACCCTTCCCCTTCTTTGCTTTGGCAACCAAAGCGCAGTTTTCTTCATCAGCTCCCTTCGATGAACATCCATCTCGAGTAGTCCTCCTTATCTCCTCCTGCATGAGATCCGCCCAAAGGCGCTCCCATCCCGACAGCTTCTCCCGACCATTGACACTATCTTGATATGAGTGCCAAGCCTTCGAAAGACCAAGGAGAGCTAGGTCGACCATGTCCTCGTCTTCGACAGTCACCCCCACACTTCCCAGCTCATCTCTGCATTGAGTGAACTTCGTGAGGTATTTGGCGACACTGTCGCCCTTCTCCATCTTGATGTTCCTGAGCTTATCTTTGAGCGCCAGCTTCCTTTGGTCACTCTTACTCTGGAATAGATCCGTCAAAGCTTTCCACATTAAATATGGAGAAGCCTTTCCATGTAGGATGGATACAATATGATCCTTGACGCCCTCCAATAGGATCCTTCGACACTTCGCCATTCTCTTTTTCCATGCATCGACTTCAGCAGGATCAGTGGGCTTTTGGACATCCGTATCTACGAACTCCTTCAGACCATTATCTTCTAATACTGCTTCCATGCGATCCTTCCATGCAACATAATTCGAACTGCCTTCAAGAGCATATTCAAGTCGCAAACCGTTGAAAGACATTTTCAACACTGGCACCAAGAAAACAAAACTGCTGCAAAATTTCGAATTCCACCTCAAAGCTCAACCACTCTAGATCTGTGAGAACAAATTATTTCTAGCACAGAGATTGACTTCAAGGGGAATTTACCAGACCTTTCACTTTCCGAAGAAAGATGAATCCGGAGGCTACCTGGCCCGCATGCAGACTCTGTCTACTGAAATAAGTTTGTAATCACTGTGATGATCAATCTCTGCTTCAATAGCTCCGATACCATGTAGAAATTTGCTGAATAATGATTAATTATCCACCGAGACTATCCTGATCACATACAATTCGAATTTATATGCAACACATAATCTCTTCCACTCGGATCATCAAACATGCGGAAATAAAATCAAGCGATAACACATCAAATCATCATACACATTAACACAGTATGTATGGGGAAAGCTTATAGCTGAAAACCCCGCAGCTATTGTGTATATTATAATGGAGAAATCATGTAACAAACTCAGTACAATACTCCTCACAAGTACTTAGTACTTTCTCATAAAGTTACACACAAACTAGCTTGGTTTTGAACAGGTTACTGGTTCAAAACTCACCACTAATTGCCTTGCCTCTATTGCGCAATCATGGCCCGTCTATATAGAGATCCAAGGTTCGAATCTCCTTGGCTTGACAGCGCAATCATCATGGGCAATTCCTCCAAGTGTGGTGCAAATCTCATGCACAACCGATGTCGCCACTGATAGCTAACTCCACCCTTTCATCTACCTCTTTCACTGGTCTCCACTGAACTGATCATGCACTGTAGTGAACTGATGTGTTCTTGAGTTGAATAATGAGTTACTAATTAATGAATTAAACAATATTTAATTCACTCCACTCATAACTAATTGATTAGCTAGTTAAACTAATCTCAACTAGTTCAACTAAAATAAACAGAACACAACTCCACTAGCCGTCTCATTAACTCCACCAAACTTCTGCCACTGAAGTCCTAACTGAAGTCAACCATGCATGATGCCATCAAACCCTTGGGAATAGCGTAATTCCTCTGTCAAATGCATGAGCCACTTCCAAGGCTCGAACTGAAGTGCTCCAAGAGAGTAAACTGAAGTTTATAGTCCAAATATTATTAAGGGTAAATAATATTTGACTTCCCTATTTTTAGGAGAGGCAATCTAAAAATAGACTTCGACCTCTTCGACCTATAGGTCACAAAAATAGAGTCCCATCTATTTTTACCAACATGACCAATGCTCCAAGAATCTCAAACTGGAATCCCCGAACCATGCTCCATATGTCTAAAAATAGACATAGTCTAAAAATAGACTTTGCGCCAGAGTTTGCCTACGGGCCCACTTAGTGAAGGCGACTTCATTTCACTAAGCTCCATCATCTTGCTGCATTCTCAAAACTATACGAATATGGAGGAGCTTGATATCATGGAGGAGAGTTTAGCATAGCTTTTGGCTTTGGAGGAAGATCGTTTCAGTACTAATTTCCATCCACAGGTTCATAAGGCTTGGGCTAAGGCATGGCATGATCAACATATTATACAAAAGACATTTGCGAAGGGAGAATTGGTCCTGTTGTATGATAGCCAGTTTTTGAAACACTAGGGAAGTTCTATCAGCACTGGCTAGGTCCCTATACAGTAAAGGAAGTCACAAATGGCGGAGCTGTTCGATTACCTACCCTGTGTGGCGATATGTTACCCGACTATGTCAATGGCAGTCAGCTCAAACCATATCGTAGTAAATGACTATATGGCCAGAGTAGCTGTATAGGGTAGAGTACGTCCACCAGGGAAGGTAAGGAGCATGATATGCGCAGGGTGCGACCGTAGATTTGCAAGTCTAGAGGGGTGCACAGGAACATGTTGAGAATGCAAAAGGCGCGCTGGAAGCACAGAGGTGCACTAGGAGCACATGGGGTATGCAGGGAGCGCAGGGGTGTGCTGGGCACACAGGAGGTATGCTGGGAGCATAGGGGTGCGTCGGGTGCACATGAGGTGTGAAAACTGGCCGTTGGAGCAGTAAAATTAGGTAAAAGGAAAATTTTACCGTTGAAAGGAGTGGGCGGCAGGCATTTAATGATGCGATTTTGGAAGATCCTTTACCATTTACTTGATGGTAAGTTCCGGATAAGGTTTACCCAACCATTGGTCAATCACAAAGGCTATAAAAGCAAGGGGGTGGTTCATAGGAGGGTTCCATATAGCTTGAACAATTTGTTATGACTCTGTGCCCCTTCTGCTTTGTTGATGTCTAAGCACACTTCCCCCTCAGACAGTAGCCACCCTGAGTTTGTTTCTCATGCCAGAATGACTGTGACTAACCCCGCCGAGTCATCCCAACCTCTGACCTCGATAGAACAAGAATCTGAGGAAGTAGTGGAAGTCAAACCAGAAGCCGAGGAAGTTATTTCTATGCGGAGTCAAGCAAAGAAGAAGGTGAAAGAAAAAGCGCATGGGTCAGGGAAATCTGCGAAATGGGTTGGGTTGAAGCCCCGTACTTCCCCATGAAATGTAAAGTCCCCGCCAACGATGCCCCAAACACGTTCACCCAACCCAGTAAAGTGACCTCTTTCTACTCAGGAAGAGGCCCAGGTAGCCGAACCAATCAATTGGATACCACCCTTTGTTCGGTCCCACAGGCCCTCCACACGCACACCGAAGAATCTCAATGGCCTGTGCACCTACCTGCAGATGCCGCTGACCCCAGGTGAGGTCCCTGTCATTGGCGAGCCCTGGAAAGCTGCATGAGGTGAAATTTGATGATCATGACTTGGTCAATTTGGAGGCCTTCGCTGAGTTGGCACCTGAATTATATCTTGACAGAATACAGGAAGATGATGGGATAAATATTGTCCCCATGCTCTGGGTACGTGGATTGGTAGGGTCTGTGCTCTTAAACCTACTAAGGATGCCACATTTCGGCCACTACAATATCACGGACCGTCTGGTACATTATTTTCTTTCCCTGGTCCATGATGGTTGCTTATGGATCCAGGATCGAATCCCCATCGATGCTGCGCTCATTCATAAAATTACTAGTCTCCCCATGGAAGGGCTAGACCCTCTGCTACGCATTGGTAAGAAATACGATGGGAATATTGCTGACCACGTGCATGAAACCTACCATGTGGAGCAGAACACTCAAGGCTTCATGATCAAATCCATCAGCGACCCTGGTACGTAGTTGGGTACCCTATTATTGGCATGCAAGATGATGTGAAAATTCAAGCCAAACTCTGTCCCTGCATATGTAATTCAGTTGGTAGGCCAATGTGAGAAAGGGGTCTGCTTCAATTGGTCCCAATACTTGTGCAATGAGTTTCTAGACAATGTCCACGAATCCCAAGAGTAGGGACGAGCATTTTTTTATTCCTGGCTACTTCTTCTCATCACATTGGTTGCCTGGGAAGCACCTAAGGAATCGGTCCTCCCTGAGCTCACCCTAGACATGTGTGAGGGGGCCCGATATACGAACTTGTGGGACTCTAAGCATTCACAGTGCATTGACAACAATAAAGTCTTCTGGGTATTGTTTCAAAGTGGGCGTGCAGTGGCTATCAAATCCCGGTCGCATCTATAGCCATGCATCTATGATAAGTATAAAATCATCGCTTCCTTCCAGGTGACTATGCATAGCGTCCAAATCAGAGGCCGCAAGGATCATGCGTGGGTTTCACTCCCCTATATGGATGTTGATGAAGAGATTGACCATTTAATTGTGCGATGGCCTCCACATTGGAAGCTTGGCTTCAAAACATGTGCGAAAGGCGCTGAAGGCACGAGCAATACGAAGGTCACCCCACCCACCACTACCAAAGAGACTGGAGGACCAACTAAGGACACTAGGAAAGGCGTGGACCCACCATCGCAGATGGCTACACAATAGAAACATGCTACTGAACAAGCATCACAGAAGCACTCACAGCTAGATGAAGGAACTGAAGAAGTGGATGCCAGGGGTGCTGACTCCCCTCAAGGAACAAAGAGGACTGATGACCCTATTATAGGGGCACGAAAGAAGCAGTGCTCTCAATGATTAGAACGCGATGACGTCGTTACACTGATAGAAGGGGACCTTGAGGAAATTGTAGATATGGTCACTTTGGATGCAGAGGATAAATTGCTGGCTCTGGAGGAGCAGCAGAAAGCCACAGTCGACATGCTCCAGGTTGAGCTCCAGGCACAATTTAAAACTGACACCTTGCAGACAAGTATGATCCAGGTCAGACCAGCCCCAACAACGAGCAGTGAAGTGATAAATACGTTTGAAAGCTGCCTCTGCCCTCTCCCTGGCGCAACCCTCATATTGAGCCCACACGACTTAGGAGTGCAAGTTCAGGCCTACGCGGAGGTATAGTTGGATCTCTCCTGACTACCACATGAACCTTTACAGCTTCTTCATGCATCTCTTTTTGAAGAAATCCAGCACCGAGATCGTCGAGTTCATCAAAATCTCAATACAACTGAACAGATCATTGAAGAAAATACCACTGAAGCATCCTAGGCACAGGCTACCTGTACCCTCGTTTTCGCGCAGCAGACCGAGTTGGAGCACTCAATTAGTAGACTATGCGTGGATGTTATAGAAGAAATCCCAGATACGACCACCCCCTAGGAAAATATTGAGCGGTTGGTCGTAGCATTAAGGGCCTTAAGGACCGAGATCTAGGTGGTCAAAACGTAGATGGAACAACAGATTGCAAACTTGCAGGCCAAGTTGTAGCCAGAAAAAATACCAGAGGTACAGGCCCAACATGCTGCATTGGTTACGGCGGCCAAAAATGTGATTACAGGTCAGATTTATTAGGGTGCCCAATTATTGGAAACAAATATGCAGTTATGGACCAAGGTGCAATGTCACCCTCTCCTACGTGAAATCAACCAGGACCTATGCCAGAAGGAAGAAGCGTTCAAGCAGCCAGAAGCCACCATGCCTACTCTGATTCCTACTCAACAATTGGCATGACTGCATACCAGCCACGCACTTCAGGATGATATTGACAAACTCCTCCAGAAGGATAAGACCCTTAGCGACTTCCTTAAGCCTTGGGTTGATGAAGCCCTCAAGCTCTATCAGGATGTTGATGTCATTGTTAAACAACTGAACCTGACTCTGGAGAGCGTTACCACTACGACAGAAGGATCGACTTTGCAAAAGTTGGTGGATATTGGTCAGAATGCTGCTACTCAGAGTGAAGGAGTGCTACCCCCACTGGTTGAGGTGATCAGGCTACTACAGGCACAGGTGCAGACCCCACGACCACAGTGACTTGGGATGAGTCACAAGATTGTGTTGGGGGACTGTTGGAACAGGTTCCCCTAAAGCTGCAAATTTTGTACATTTTTGTATATTTTTGGTATTAATTAGTCTATCTTAGGGGTCTTGGGGTTGTTCAAAGCCCTAAATGAATTTTAATGGGTCAAGGGTAGACCAAGAGTCAGAAAACTATGGTTTGTGGACCATAGGAAAGCGTAGGCTAAGTCATTATAAATAGATGAGCATTTTGGGTCTTAAGGTAGGCAAGAATTAAGTCTGATGTTAAGTGAAAATTGTTAGATCTGTGTTGGGTCATTTGGGTAAGCAATCCTTTTGGCTGTGTGCGTGGAGATCCTCCGTCCTGCTGTGTGCAGACCCTGCTGGCTGTGTTGGATTGTACTAGATTTTGGATGTTAATATATGTGGATATAGTTAAGATATCTCTGTGTTATCTGATCTGATGTGTTATTGTTGATGCGAACCTTTGGAATATGTTGTGTTATCTTCCTATGTTGCGAATCTGTATGTGTTATGGTATGAAGTGTATCTGTAATTTTTTATTGATTTGTTATGATATTATTGGCTGATAACTATTGATACACACGTGGATGCGAAGGTATTGACTAGAATTATGCATGGAAATGGCTCCATTATAATATTTACAAACCTGCGAATAGACTTGTCTTGTGCGAACCTGATAAGCTTCGAACGTGGATTTTCTTGAATTTCCTACTCTCTCTCAGGGTACGGAAACCTGGTTCCATCACCCTCCCATATTGCTTCGGGTGAGAATTTGGCTTGCGCAAGCAGGTCTCTTCCGAAAGGGACGGTAGTATAGGGGTTTTTTGGCAAACCTTAACCTCTGAGCCTGGGTCAGGACCGCTCGAGCCAACATTCATGAATTATATCTTTCATGACTTGGAACACCTTATCCTCACCTACTTGGATGACCTCACCGTCTGACCCAAGAAGCTATTAGACCACCTCGAGGATCTGCGATTGGTATTCCAACGATGCCAGAAATACAACCTACAGATGAACCCCCTCAAGTGTGTCTTCTGCATCACAGCAGGAAGAATTTTTGGTTTTATCGTGTCCCAAAAAGGAATTAGAGTGGACCCCCTCAAGGTCCAATCTATCAAAGAGTTACCTCCACCTTGAACCCTCAGGAAACTACAAAGCTTACAGGGAAAGGTCAACTTTCTGAGACACTTCATCCTAGATTACATCACTTGCGCTCAAGGATTCCCACGTCTCCTTCGTCGAGAAATCCCATTCAAATGGGATGACCAAGCCCAACAAACATTCGACGCGCTAAAAGACACATTGTCTTCAGCACTGCTAATCAGTCCCCCGGACTACAATAAATACTACATCGTGTATCTATCAGCATCTGTGACCTGTTTGGACAGAGTATTGATCCAAGAGGGCTCATATGGGAAGGAGCATGTAATCTATTATGTTAGCAAAACCTTATCAGGCCCTGCATTAAGATATAAGCCCGAAGAAAAGACTTCCCTAGCTCTAATTCACGCAGTCCAAAAACTTTACCACTACATCATCTTAAAGACCACAACGGTCGTCACAGATATTAACCCCATCAAATATCTGCTTATGCACCACTTAATGAACCACAAATACGCTCACTGGATAGTCATTCTACAAGAATACCACTTATAGTTTTGCTCCCCTAAGAGAAAAAATGCGTTAATCTTAGCAGAGTTCATTACAGACCTCCCAAGTGATACAAAAGGATCACTAGTAAACGATTCGGTACCAGATGAACATCTCTTCCTCGTAACAACCAATGACCCCTGGTATGGAAATATCCTCCTCTTTTTATGAACCCAAAATTTCACACCCCATCTTAGTCATGACGACTGTCGGCACATTCACCACTAGGCCTCCCAATACCTTCTTATGGGAGATGTCTTATATCGATGAGGTATGGACACCATATTATTTCGATTTGTTACCCATGACCAAGTGAAAAAATCCCTTAATGAATACCACAATGGAGCTTACGCTGGCAACCTCTCTAGAATGGCCTTTGCCCAAAAAGTTCTATTGGCAGGATATCTTTGTTTCACTTAATTTCACGATTTCATTTCTGTTAGCACTCAAAATGAACCTCAACGCTGAGAAGAGACGACTCTGAGGTAACCATAGACCAAGCTTTCGATCTGGCATCTAGCCCTGCCAGACCAGAGAGGGCTCTCTCTTGGCCAAAAATAAGTGGTTGCAATAACTGAATCTTAGGCTAGCTATGAAGAATAAGGATTTGGTTGAAAATTTTGGGTTGAAAACAACAAGAGAAGGGACTATTGGGCTATGAATTTCGGGCTAGTTTCTACTGGCAAACTTGGGGAAAATTAAGTGCAATGTATAGCCAGATTAAAGATTTAATAAGAGAAGAAAAGAGAGAAAAAACCGCTGCCCTGTAGGCATCAATCAGGGGATGGATCTACAGTGACAACTTTAGAAGAAAGAGAAGCACCGAGTTACTCAACAGAGCATCTTACAGAGGATGGATTCTGAAAAGATAATCACTACATCAAACAACATAATCATTGTGAAAGGAGCATCATGCATGGATGGATTCCTAACACTTCCCTTAGAGAATTCTATAAACAAATTAGCAGAAAAAGAAGAAGCATGGAAATGAATTTACAAGAAAAACATGCTGCACATTAAACACCGTGATGAATCCCAAATTTAAAGAGCAGAAAAAGCTTTATTAAAATAATATTCAAGGAAAAATTTACACAGTCCAATAGCAGCCACACTCTACTACAAAAATCCAAACCTTACACTCTGAAATTCATAAAATATATACAATTTTCTCATCCCTGTATTAAGGGAATTGAGCTCAACCATCTTCTTCAAAATAGAATCAGTTACATTAAATTTGGACCGAATTTTTGAAATTTGGTGTCAAAGATAAACTCGTATCTCCTAAACCATAGCACCTGTTACAAAATAGAAAGAGATTTTTGTAGATAAGTTCATTTTGAGAAAAAACTCTCTCAAATTTTGGAAATTAATTTCCCGTTGCTCAGAATCTGTGCCACAAAATCATCTCTAAAATAGAAAATCATTAATGGACCGAATTTCTGACATTAGGTGTCAAAGATGAACTCGTAGCTCCTGAACCATAGTACCTGTTACAAAACTGAAAGAGGTTTCTGTAGATAAGTTCATTTTGGAGAAAAAACTCTCTCAAATTTTGGAAATTCATTTCCAGTTGCTCGGAATCGGTGCAACAAAATCATCTCTATAACATAAAATCATTAAAAATTTAAATCTGTAAAAATGAGCTGTAAAGATCTAGTCAAATATTCCAATTCACGACACCTGTGAATTAACTGAGAGAGGTTTTTGTTATATGGCTCGTTTTTAACAAAAACCTCTTTGGGTTTCTCAAAATTGCTTTCCATAGATTGTAAGATGGCACTGCACTAAAATGACTAAAACAGTAAAATAACCGCAAAATTTGTTTTGTTTTAATGTAGGCTTCAGATATCACAGTATATCTCCCACATAGTAACATTTTTGCATAAAATGAAGGAGGTTTTTGTTATTTGGTATGTGATGGACAAAAACCTCTTTTACTTTTGTCAAATTTCTGTCCAAACTGATTATGTAGTAAAATTGTCCCTGTGTGCAGCAACTGACCTCAAAACATGCATAACCAAGAATCAATCATTCATTTCGATCATATCTTCTGATCCAGAAACCGGTTACAGGACTGTGATATACCATTGGAAATATTTTTTTGATATCCTTCTGATGGAAACATTTAAAATATGTTTTACACTGAAGATCATATGAAAAACATCTAACAAAACCAGACATAGTAAGAGCCCATTTTGATCCCTAGTGATAGGTTGTGAACACTAGAACTAACAATTTCAACAGTCAAGAGGTATGAGTGATCTCAATGATTTGCTCACAAGGCAAGAACCCCTCCCGCTCCCCTACACTTTTTCATCATTGCTAGTTCGTTTTTTAAATGGGGTATCAACTTCATGACTTGCAACCCAACATCGTCGGGAAATCACAAATAAATTATTGTAGCTGTCGATTATTTCACCAAGTGGGCAGAGGCTATGCCCATATACTACAACACCGCATAAACTGTTGCACGATTTCTATTTAACCATTTCATTTCCTAGTTCGACGTACCCAATGAGTTAGTCTCTAAACACAGGAAACACTTCGAAAATGAATTTTTTTAGGAGCTATCTCACCATCTCAAGTTCACACAAGAATTCATGTCACCATACTACCCCCAATCCAATGGACAGATAGAGGTTGTGAACAAATTACTTAAAACAATGTTGCAATGTATAGTGAATAACTAAAAAAAAAATGGCACCACATGATTTTTCCGCCCTATGGGCATACCGCACGGTAGTGAAAATGTCAACAGGGTTCACACCCTTCCACCTGGTGTACAGGGTCGAAGATGTGATTCCCATAGAACAAGAAATCCCAAATTTACACACCGCCATCAAAATCCTCGATGAAGCCCAGCCTCTAGAGCAACGCTTAATACAACTAGAGTTCATCGAGAAAAGTCGATGACAGTTGCTCCAACACAACTAGGCCCATAAGAAGCCGGTGAAAGCATCGATTGATCTCAACATCAACCCTCGTTCATTTACTGAGGGAGAATTAGTCCTCTAGTATGATGTCGCAAAAGAAGCCCTAGGGCCAGGAAAGTTCTAAAACTTGTGGAAAGGACCCTACCTCATAAAAAATTGTCTCCTAAAGGGGGCATACATCTTGATAGAGCCATACGGAACATGCCTGAGAAACCCCACCAACGTTCTTTACTCAATAAATTTTTCCCATGAGGGCCAAGAGCGCTCAGCGCTAGAGTCAATGTACACACACAAAGAACTTTAATTTTTTATCAAAGACTTTTCAAAAAAATCACTCTAGTGTCACAAATGGATTTTGAACCCAACCATTACTTTGAGTTTGCTGACGGAGCATCACGATGGTCTCAAAGTTTAGTAGCAGTCGCCTGGGTCATCTATCACCCTGACCGATCACAATTCTTCACCAATAGAGTATGCATCGGTTCAACGACAAAAAATTCAGGCATAATATGATGTCTTCATAGTGCTCATGTACGATGCCTTCAATAAAGGCATTCGCCTTTTGCATATCTACCAAGATTCCCAGTTTGTGGTGTTTTAGTTAAACCAATAATTTGAGGTACGGGATTCACATGTGTTTTAAAATATTTGCATGCAAAAATATTAAACTGTTAATTTGATCACATTACATTCATACATGTGCCAAGAAATCAAAACCATACAAAAGATCGCATAGCTAACCATATCCTAAACTGGAATGCATCTAGGATAAACCATCATACATAAAAAAAAAAAAAACATAAAAAACATAGCTATCCATTAGAAAAACACATTATCCATAAAATCATATCAATAAGGGATACACCATATAGTGCCACAAAAAATATATCTCCCTCATATATATATAGCAAAAAATGTCTGAGTACAAAAGAGGAGTCATGTGTTTGACTCATAAGTCAGCCCAAAAATACATATGTGCAAGTCAAAAAAAAATAAGAGAAGCATCCTCATAACAGGTGCTTTCCTTGTGTACACAAATCCTCTAGGACTGTGCCCCTCCAGGTTCGGCACCTGGTCCCATGGTTGCTCCTAGTACCAACACTGGGGCAACTGCCAAGACTGAGGCTACCACCCGACGCAAAGTCGATCGATAGCCCCTCTTACAGGCCATTAGTGTCTCCAACCAAACACCATGCAGATCATCCACAAACCCACGGGTAGGCATCCCCTAGGTAAGGTGGTCCACTCGTCCCCATGCATCCTACATATCGCAGGCCCTGAAATTTAGAGCAACCATCTACCTTGTCACCTCTGCAACACGAGCCTCCACCGCCTTGATGCTAGAAATCGCAGCAGGGCACTCAACAATAGTCGAGCTACTACCTTCCCTAGAGGGGCCAGCATCGCCACCGGGTACTCCACTCTGAGGATGCGCCGGATCCCCTTCTTATCCTCGAGCTGGGAGCAGAATGCCTCGAGGCCTCTGGATCAGATGATGCCCCACCAACCGAGCCACATGACGTCCAACCTCACAAACATCTGAAATAGTAACAAAACTATGTCAGTGTCATCATAATACACATATAATCATAAATACTAAAGTAAGTGTAGAATAAAACATAAAAAACATACCTACTGGCCTCGATGCATATCTCGCAGGAAGACCCATGTCCAAGTGTCAACGAAAGTCCATCCTAGCATATGAGTAAGATAGAAACATCTAAGGATTGGCCTCAAACCAAGCCTCAGTAGTGGCATTTCAATAACGCCCCACCTTTCCTCCCCCACTGCGAGGCATCACGGGGGCCTACCTCCTCATACGAGGCTCATGAGGACCCCCAGAAGGCACTTCCACCACAGGCCTCAACAACACCACTCTCTCATGCATGATGCTACATAAGATGCTAGCATACATGAATAAATTAGATCCATCACGAACCTTCGAGAGCTGAGACAAAATCTCGTCATAGTAGTGACCGGAAAAATAAAAGAAGTGTCCAATCCTCAGCTGGCACAGAACACCGATTTGCGGGCCCGATTCCCGATTGGGTGATGATGACCCTGTCAATCACACAATTGGTTAGAGAGCACACTGCTCAGCCAAGTCAGTAGTAGAGGCTATCTGAATACACCCCTCCATGAGAGGTGCCCCGCCACAATGGTTAGTTGCTAATCGCTAAAGATCCACCCTCCCAGGCGGAAGTGGATAAGGGAGCACCTCGCCCTAAGGAAGTATCCCGGTCACAAAATATATATCCCTCTCAGGACAGATAGCCATATCGCACCCTCACAACACCATAACCTTGCGCCGACTCTTCCAACATCGGATCAGGTAGCGCAAGAGACGATCCTGTGATCGCAAGAGGTCGTTCTCCAAGAACTTAAGGAGACCCCATCTCGCCAACTGCTGGTGTGCATTGAAATCATGTGCCACATCAATCCAAAGGTCAGGCCAGTCCCTCTCCCTCCACAACATCCTGTCATCAAAACAAGCACACATCATCAACATAAAAACATTCAAAAATTGAAACAATTTCACAAAACGTTTCCCATTTTTTTTTAGCTTGGTCACCTTGCCTGTTTCTAAAACAAGTGCACTTTCCACATGCTTGTACCTTGTACAAGTGTGTATAATGCACGCAGAAAGCCCTTACAAAAACGACAATTTTGTGCAAAACCCTCAGTTCTGCATGAAAATTTCGCGATTGTTTCTTGATCGCCCGTGCGGTCAAGGCCATGAAAGGCTAGAAATCAATACAAACCTGGTTTGTATGGACACCTACTTAACCAAAATGAAAAAATTAAAATGTAGGACGTTATGGGGCCTACTTGGCTCAAGAATCACGAATCTTAGGTACTCAGGCTAATCGAAATGGTAAGAATAGCTCCACATAAGCCTCTGACCTCTCAAAACTTCAAACACTCAAATGTCACAAATGAGCTGAAATGAGGCATATTTTCCTATATGATGCCCTTTTTAGATTTTTTGGAGGACCATAACGAGAGCTCAGAGGGCCCAATTGTAGAATTGAAAGAAACATAGTGATCAACACCTCATAACGCCCAAAGGAGGCTCCACACATTCACACATTCGAAAAAATATTTTTCCAGTGTCGACAGGTATGCCCTCTCTTATCTTCTTTTCATTTAGTGCATGTTTTCAATAATGTTGGAATGAGGAATATGCTTTCACTTGGGGTATGTTTTTTTCAGGCATTGTACATCACAACAAACCATCCATTGCTCCATCCACTGAAAGTTCCAGAGCAGGTATCATTCTACCCTCATCCTGATAGAGTCCTAGTAAAACTCTACATATCTTGACATCATTTCTCCACAAGAAATTAACCATAGGTTCCAAACACCCGACCATGTTTATCATCTCCCCACCTTGCACATGATAAACATCCTTGTTGGTCGGTATAGCCTCCCCTCCATGGTTCCTGTCACTCAAAGTAGACCATACATCAGGAAGTTCATGATGCCATGGCCATAACACCTCAGTCCGGGAAGAACTTCATGCCCATTCATCAACCATGCATCAAGTCAAGTTTTACCATATCGAAATAAAACCCCTTTCCCAAACTACCATTTTTTGCATGAAGATCGAAAGCTCACCACCGCATGTTGCATTTTGCCTACCATACCTCCATCAACATAGCCCATCTACGATATTTTACATCTGCTTCATCACCCCCACAGAGGAGACTGACCAATAGGGCCCCCATCCTCAACTAAACACCCTTGTCACATCATCAATGAGCGAGCACTTTGATGTTTTAGGGAACCCATCTCTGTTTTTTGTACAATCCAATCCCATTGTTTCATTCTTTTGGTAAGTGTACAAAGATCGCAAATAGAGAACAATTCCCCCACTCATCCATCCATTTTTATCCCATGGGACCAGTCCCTAGTCACCCTTAGTCGGAGTATCACAAATTTTACGCAAAGCCATCATGACATTCATAACCAAAATATACCCACCCTAGACGTCCTAGCGACTCCAAGGATTTCCACATCAGAAATAGTTATGGCTGCTGCCAAGCCGCATTTTATGCTCCGACCTTGGGCCACTGAGTTCCCATCATCAGTTTTTAGTCACCCCTCACCATCATTAAACCTATCAAATCCGAGAACCTGGTCCCTTTCATTAGTAACTCTCTCATTCGGTTGAGGCTTCCTTTTTTTCGAATCCAACACCCATTCTCCAAAGAGGAAGTAGTACCTTGGATGGCTCCTCACCACAATAGCTGAACCCTCGGGTGGCACTGTGGGAATCATAATTTCTCATAGATGTCATCGATCCTTCTGAAATTTGATTACAACACAATATTTTATGTCAATATGGTATCGTGCTTCACAACCATTGCACTTTGCTCAAATTCGTCGAAGACCCCTGCGATTATAAGCATCTTTTTAAATAATGCTTACACGGGAAGGTCACAGTCATACACCCATGCGTAAAATGAGAATTTATATGAAATACCAAGATTACACATGTGGGCACCACATTCCACCTATTTTCAAAGGAAAAACACCCCTGAGGGCGTCAACAATCTTCATCATCAACCAAATCAGCAGATCACTACCATACTAGTGACACAGGCAGAACCTTTACCTGTCAGATAGATTTGTTTAGCTAGCCAAAGCATCACAAGCATGGGACATGCTCGCCTTGTAGAAAAAATGTATTTATTATATCATACTATTTCTTGCAGGGTTCCCACCGAACATGGTAACTCTTCTACCCAATGTAAGGCATTTCCAACTTTCAACTATACACGGGTCTCTCTCTCTCTCCACACAGTACACAAAAAATAAACTATAATGAATGTCAGCTATACATTTCTTCATATACCTCACACATTAGGGAGAAAATGTTATCACTGGAAAATCAGAAAAGCAAAGATGACATTATTAATTGCCAGGAAGAAGGATTGACAAGACTGACGCACATTAAAGGATTTGAAAATTTTAAAAAAATCCCTAAGGTCAAGAGGAAAAATAGAATTGCGCACCAAATACTCAGGAAAAATGCACCTTTTAGCACATTTTTGTTCGATAAGCGCGCCTATACTCAGGGAAAATGCACCTTTTAGCACATTTTTCTTCGATAAGCACGCCTTTGCGCAGCTTTCCCTCGAAAATTCGCGCGGTCCTACGAGTGGCGGAAGTCACTTTCCGAAACCACTTGGCACACTCCAGGAAATGATCCCACACTTGAAGGCACCCAAGAACAGCCTCCTAAGTCACCTTGGGACCTCAAGGGAGCACAAAAAGGAATCAAGTGGCACATAATGGAATCAAACCTCTCTCTTGGGTTACCATCCATAAATGTACCAAGAGAGGGAAGGAGAATTTAAATTCACTTATAAAATGCCACCAAGAGATGAACAAAGGGAAAGCACATTGTTATGCTGTCCAAATTTCCCATGAGAAACCTAGCAGTGTGCAATCCAGAGCAGAAGTAGAGAGGGGATTCGGTTGTTGGCCATCCAACAACTTCAAACCTTTGGAGTAGAGAGAGAGACCTTGCACCAGCAGCTAGAAGGTAAAAACATCCTTGCACTGGGTCTTAGAACTCCATAGTTCTAAGGGCCATTTGGAAAGAGAGTAAAAGTAGTATCTTTCTTCCTAACAATAAGCAATAAGAGGGGACTTTGATTCCGCTATTAGTATTATTGTTATGTTTGACTCTTTACGAGCTTTCGTGTTTATGTTTAGTTTAGTTTAGTTTTCTCTCTATATATGCATACTATATCATGATTTAGTGTGTTCAATGTTTTATAGCATGTTCACTAACCTGCTAACTCTTTTTTTTTCTATTTGTGACAAAGTATTAGAGGCAGCGACCACTCCTACTAAGAAATTGTGGATTCGTTCACTTGTGTACCAAAACCACAACCACACCAGACTTCCAAGGTGGGTATTGAAAATACTGATGCCATGTAGGTGAAAAAGGTACCTACTGAGGGCCAATTTTTAGATTACTAAAATATTGAGAAAGGTCTTGAGGCATACTTTGATTCATGTTTGGTGGTCGCGACTACTATGTCTTCCTGGATCCCATGAAGCATAGTTGATCCACCTCTTTATTTTCTCCCTGAAATACTGCTTTTAGTCCTAGAAGAGAAGGACATGAGCTAGTAGAAGGACTCTATTCACATATTTCACAAGCTTCTACAGTGTTTAATGGACATTCTTTAAGTGAATGTTTATTCCTGCATTGAGGGCAGAATTTGGCCACAGTCTTCTCCAATTCCTTTTGCTTCTAATTTTCTTGTAAAGTTTCCATCTGAGCAGATAATGTACTCAAGAAATCGGTCCTCAAATTGTCCAGGAGATTTCCAATTTTTGCCTTCGTAACTCCCCCGCTAGATGTCTTCAGGGTCCAAATTCACTGTTTATTCCTTGCAAATCCTCATGAACATTGAATACATAACTTCCATCTGGCGTCGAAATATTATTTAGATATATCCCCCTTTCCTACTATGTTCAAAAGTTTAGAGACTCTTCCCTTAATGCCTAGATTAATATGATTTTCAAGATGTCCTTGTCTAGGTCACTATGGCCTGATATCTACAAAGTATATTTGAAACGTTACACATAATCTTCCATATTATCATCCTCCTTCTACATAAATTTAAGGATTTCTTCTTTGATATCATGAGATTTTTAGTAATCCTGATACTTCTACAGGAAAATATTTTTCATATCATCTCATGAGGAGATATTTCTACCCCCTAAACCCATAAACCATCGCAGGGACGTCCCTTTTAAAGTAGCAGGGAATATTTTCAATTTTTGAGCATCAAATATATAGTCGTACCCCTAATAGACAATGTTGAATTAAAAAAGGAATGTGTTCGGATCTTCATAGGAAAGCTCATGGAAATTAGGCAATGTTGTTAGAGGAATAGGCTTCATCAACACACCACCTCTAATATCTCCAATTTGGAATTCGATAGAGGAAGTTGCAGATGCCATGAATATTTTCCAATATTCACTCAAGGCCTCAAAATTTTTTCAATAGATGGTTTAGTTCGTTCCTCGATGTGCGTTGTTTAGTATGTGGTCTAGTTAATGGTTTAAAAATGCTTCCCCGATCATGTGGCAACACAAATTCCTTCAAGTATTATTCGCTTGCACTTGGAATACTCAATTGCTCTAATCCCCTACTTGCTACTTCCTCTCTTTCTACTATAAAAAGGAGTACTTTTTCTTCTCTTGGTACTCTTCTCTCTACTTCTTCTGCTGTCAAAATGGGTTCTTTTGTTATCGAGGATAGTACTAGTTGCACAACAGACTGCCCTTCGAATTTCTTCTGAGTTCTTACCTTGACAGAAGCCCATGAATATAATTCTAATTCATCTTTTGCAATGAATTCTTGGATGTAGGTAATCCTTCCTAAATCCTTCCTTTCTCTCTTTGGGGGTCCTCCTCTACCCCTTTTATTCGAATCTATGTTCATACAATTGGTGAAAGGAAAAAAATTCAAATATTTCCTGCAGCTCAGGACCTAGAGCAGGTTGAAATTTCCCTCCCCAAGACGAGATTGGTTGTTAAAACAGAAAAATAAAGAAAGAAAGAAAATAAAAAATCAAGAAATCTTAAGCTCGGGACTTGGAGTAGGGCAAGAGAAAATCCCTCCCCAGGACGAGAGAGTGGCCCCTAAGAAATAAACTAAAAAACAAATCAATTAAAGCTCAGGACCTAGAGCAGGGCAAGAAAAATTCCCTCCCCAAGATGAGAGAGTGATTGTGAGACCAATAAGAATTTTGTTCTTGCACCTTTGATAGCCTCACCGACAACATCGCCAAAATTTTGGTGTCCAAGTGTGAATGATATTATTCAACCATTTCCCACATTAATTATCAATCTAGGATGTGTTTGGTTATTGAAAGGATAACATGTAAAATATATGCAGATGAAAAATTACACAGTTCTATATCAATCAAAAATTCAATAAACTATGTAAAACAACAAACCAATGTAACAATAATGAAATGATAACAGCAATCAATTGTAAAATAGCGTCTAAATTCACAACATTAAGATTCAAAACAATCACATTAAACGGTCACAATGAATAAAATAAAGACATGATGCAGTAAAGGAAAATAATCACACACATTAACTAGACCACACCTAGTTAGGAGAGTAGGCCCAACTCCCTGATCAGGGCTGTGGTATATTCACAAACTCACGAAAGGATTAGAAAGACAAATCTCATTAACTTGAACAAAAGTATTGTTACACATTCTTAATTCTCTCATCAACCAAACCCCCACTCCACAACTCTGTGACCTCTCTTATACAAATGATTACAGTAATAGTTCATGAAATTATGGCATATGTTTCTTACATTTACATAGTAGTTATGATAGAAAAAACTAAATACAAAAGATAGCAGAGGAATGAATCTGAAGTTGTTCCACCATTGCAACGTTGTCCCAAGATAGCACTGTTATCTCGATGGCTTTCCCTGGAATTGAGAACTTGGTCATTCAACCTATGAATCTTCAATAATAATGAAATTAGCAAGCCTCTTTGCTAATAATCCCCATGAATGTGCTTCATTGACTAAATAATCCATAAAGACATGACAAGGGTATACCTATGCACTTTAGGACATAAATTGAATGTTGATGATGCAAATGAAGAAGGTAAACATGAAAAAAAGGTAGGAAAAAATGTGCAAGTTTAGCTACCAATAATACCCATTTTTCATAATTTCGATAGACCCTGCTACTCGAAAAATGAGAAATACATGAAAAAATGTGATTGCAATCACGTTTTTTTCATGTATTTCTCATTTTTTGTGTAGCAATCACTTTTTCTCATGTATTTCTCATTTTTCGTATAGCAAGGTCCATAAAAAGTATGAAAATTGGTACTTCTTAGATGAGGAATCAAATTATGCATCCAACAAGTGTTCCTGCTTGAAATTTGGGTAAACCCATAGGGAGATAAGTTGAAAATATGAGTTGAAAAAATAGTTTTTTTTCTTTTTTCCGTGTAAAATTTGATAATGTAATCTAATATTATTTTATTATTTCCACTATTATTTTATATTTTCCTTAGGAGGCCCATTTTATACCTCAAAATTCCCCTACTGTGTCCAACCCATGTTTCCATAGATTGCGTAGGCACTAATTCCAAGGACTGCACAAGCATTATCCTCAAGGACTGCGTAGTTCTTGTTATCAGGGATATACATTGGTTGTTGTGCTTTCATAGGAAATTTGTTCTTATGAATAAATCAAGAACTATCATGTGTAAGCAAGTGGTTCTGACATATATAATCCTAGAAGAAGAGTTAAACACTTTTAAAAACATCAATCAATCATGAAGAAGCTATGATTAACTTGGAACAACTGATTGTATAATATCACAAGTAGTCTCCAAAATTCCACTATAAGCAAACTTTTGGAGGGTGTTTTTTGCAGTGTCAACACTTGCTGACACACTAGAAGAACTCCAATTTCCCTGTTTAGGTCTACCTTTGAACACAAAGTCTTAGTATTTTAGGAGATATTGATTCGCTTTGTGGATTACCTCAACTCCCCATTTATCTCGGTTATAGGTATAGTCTCTCCCATTCCCTTATTGGCTAAACACATTTACAAGTCTTACAATATTTCAATTTTTTTGAGCTGGGAGAAGGATAGTATATATCCATGAGTTTAATATGATCATAGTTTTAGATCCATCTTTGGTGTTTCCTTGAATTTAGTAGGTCCATTCAGTACCACAATAGAGTCACTTCAAGAAAAAAAACATTACTTCGCTACTAGTGAGCCTGTTCAATACCCCGGTGAAGTTACTTTGTTCACCTCTTTTTGCAGGAAGGATTTCTCTTCTTTCACCCCTTATTTTATTTTCAGTATGTTTTGGAATTAATTAGACTTTATTTCACGAGGTGGAAAAGGTATACCGAATTATTGAGAGAAATATAGTTTATTCCTTCAGAGACTATTATATACCTTTGAAGTTAATATGCTTAATCTTAGTTTTCTCCTTTCCCTTCTCTACTCGATTGGATCAGAAAGAAAACACTATTTAGTTACCATATTGAGTCAAGGAATGAAGATCATGCAATAGATACGGGAAACATGGTTCTGCTTATGGCTTTCCATTCGAATGGATCATATATTTCATTTAAACATTCTTGAATTTAAAAGATATGTAGGCTCAAACAAAGAAGAGGAAAAAATATTAGCCAAGTTTTTCTCATCATCACAATTTCCTTTTAAAAAATTTGCCACATTGTTCTATCGAGTCAGACAAGAGAAATTTTCATGCATGATGTAACCACCCCTCCCAAATATACCCACTTTTACAAGCTCTCCAAGGTAAACAAGAGCCTAGTGTCACTATGATATGACCCGACCTCCAAGTTCCAGTTATGGAATTGGGGCCGAAAAATAAACAATAAATTGAAATCCCTCATGAAAACCACTTAGGAGCTTGCAATCCATCCCAGGTGTTCAATCCCTGAGCTGGAACTATTTTTCATATAGTTTACCCTCCAATTTCTTCCACAAGACTACATGCATGTTTTTGGTAGGTTATAACTGTACTCTTAAGCTTTCCTACATGCGGTTAATATCCCAATTTCCCCAGTTTAGTGCATGCAATAATGAGATCTATGCCACTTTTTTAGGCAAGTCTCTAGACCACTACCTATAACCCCCTGTAACTTTCTAGAATCATATCAATAATGATAATGATGCTAAATAATGAAAAATTAAGCAATATATTTACCTATACATGCCTAATGCAAGATAGGAATTTTTTCAAACATATGACAAAAATATAAGCTACACATCATGAATGCATATCTGATCATAAAATTTTGAACTTCATCTAAAAATCACCAAGAAGGCTCGATTCATTCTCTAGCTAGATGCAAAAACACTTGTTATCCCATGCAATCATCAACCATTCAATAAATTATCAAATGATGAAAGAGATCCATAGATAGAGCACATCATATAACCAGGTATATAACGAGCTTATAACCAAAATATAAAATATGAAAATTCAACCATAGGATCATGATAATAACCAGTACAAGAGCTCATATATCAAAATTGTAAAATAGCTCATAATAGCATAGAAAAAATCCAACCAAGTTAGGGACTTCCACGTACCACCCGACCATAGATTTAGTTTAACCAAATCTCAGTTTCGGCCAATCATCCCCATGCCATATTAGAAGAATGAATGTGGGATCATAAGGGTTAAACCAAAACAATACTAATCGGGCTTCCAAAGGAAAAACCACTTCAACCCTCAACCACAATTATCTCACCTATACTCTCTAGAAATCACTAACATCAACTAGATCGGTCTCTACCCAAGTTTTCTAGTGCTCCAGGAACTATTAACTTAACCCATAACTAATTTAGGGCTCCAGATATTTTTTTCCAACCCACAGCTCTAGGGAATAGTAACTCAACCCACAAGGCTCTAGAGAATTTGTCCCAACCTGCAAGCTCTAGGAACTAGTAACTCAACAAAAGTTGTTTCAGGGGTCTAGAGTGTTTGTTCCAACCCATAGCCCTAGGGAACCTAATAATAATTCAGAAAAAAAGTGGGAAACCCACAACACTATGGCTATCCAAGAAATGGAAAGGCAAGGTTGAAAACACTGTCAATCCAGGAAAATATCCAGGTCAATGATAAGACATAACTAAAGAACTACATGCATATACCATGCATCAAAAATCCACTTATGCAACTTGTTACTTGCAAAGTAATCTTGATGTAGCTACTAATCCAATTGTCCCAAACTGCTCCCTTGTTTTCCTTTGCTTTCTTTCTCCAATCCAAGTGAATTTTAGAGTGATCCAATCATGCTCCAAGAGTGCTCTAAGTGTGCAAGAGTATGAGAGAGTGAGAGTGTGCTCAAATAAAAACTATCAAAAAGCTAGTAACTGAGTCTCTGATACCTTTTTATCATCGATATATTTTTTTCTTCATTTTCCTTCATTTTCCCTCTAATTTCCCTTGCATGAAAATTTGTGTTTATTCACCTTATTTTCTCCTATTTTCCTTTATTTTCATTATCAAATGCCATTTATTGCCTCTTTGTATTTTCTAAAGCCTTTTCCAAATTCCATAGCCATTATTAATCCACAAGCGATATCCATTATAATGTTTATCCACCATTCATTTTGGAATACGTGTCCCATGAACTTATCTTATTTTATTTACATGGAAATCGACCAGGGGCTATCACGAACCCCTCCACCTTTGGGGAACATGATCCTCAAAAATCAATGATGCTTATAACCAACAAAACATGCTACCCATAGAGCCTTATAACATAGCTCGATGCATCATTTACATCATAACAAACTGCTAAAACCATGAACACCATACCTCTTATTCGAGCTTTATAACACATCTCACTGCAATATTGAAAACATATTTGCTTATTGGAGCTTTATAACACAACTCATTGAAGTATTTTAAATACACATATGCATATATAAATATAAACAAAAATAAATAAACCAAACACATCTACTCAACCAACAAATAAAGAAGAATACAAAGCCGACATATGATCAACCATCTCCCATGTAGTTTCATCGGGACCAAAGTGATTTCACTACACTTTAAATTTCCCGATTGCTCAATTATAGATCATGATTTGTTTCCACTACAAAATTCACTGAGGCTCTGTTTGGAATTCTCCCTCTGATTCCACTTGCAATACACACCATTCAATCACATGATCAACATCTTGAACATGTGTCCTAAGTAATGAAACATGGAAAAAATCATTGAATTTCACAGTTGGCAATAGTGCAAGTCTATAGGCCACTGGTCCAATCCTCTCAAGGATGTCAAAATTCCCACAATACTAAGGTTCCAAATTATCACATGATGCAATCCTGAAGGATCTCTTCTTGGGATTGATGTGCAAGTACACATGCTCCCCAATATGAAACTCTTTGAATTCTCTATGTTGATCCACATAAATATTCTACCTATCTTGTGTTGCCTTTAAATTATTTTTAATAACTTGCATCTCCTCCTCCATATCAGCCAAAATATCCAATATAATCAACACCCTATTCACTATATCACTCCAGTTGATAGGATTATTACAAATCTACCCATAAATAGCCTCAAATGGGCTTATCCTCAAGGATTCTTGGTACCCATTATTATATGCAAACTCCACTAGTGGAAGATACTCCTCCCACTTTCTTTTTTGATGTTTGAGAGACATCCTCAACATATCCTCAAGAATCCTATTAACCCTGTTAGTCTATCCATTTTTTTGTGGATTATAAGATGTAATGAAAGACAAATATATCCCCAAGCCTTCAAACAACTGCTTCCAAAACCTGGAAGTGAACTTGGCATCCTTGTCTGATATTATATTCTTGGGAACACCGTTCAACCTCATTATCTCTTTGATGAATATTTGAGCCACCTCACTAGTTCAATTAGTAGAGTTCACTATAATGAAATGAGCTACCTTTATTAACATGTCAACCGTAACCATGATGGAATCATTTTTCTTCGATTTCCTTAGAAATCTTGTAATGAAGTCCATTGAAATGACCTCCCATTTCCATTCTAGAATTAGAATAGGCTACAATAAACCAATTGGATGATTTTATTTTTTCAAATAGGGTCAAATTCCACTTTGGAAAGCTGATATGGTCAATATTATAATCACATTATATTCCTCTTTTCGAGAGGACCAAAATCGACCTATAAATCACCCCAATCGGTTAAGCATAAGTTAAATTTTGAATTATTTTATTTATTAAAGTGTAATGGAATTGGTCGGCCTAAGCACATGTGGAATTAGTCAAGTCGGCCTCAACCCAAATTAGACCAACATGAAATATATAAATAGAAGTGACCTCGAGCTCATTCTCACACACTTTCTCAAGCAATATTCTATTTGCATTCTTTTTCATGGTTCATCTATTTTGTTTTTGGCTCGCATAGGTTCGACGAAAGGAGTTCTAGCATGGTTTGGAATCATAGGCGAGAGGATCGCTCTGAGCTAGGGCTTTTGGGTCATAGCATAGCCAATCTTGACACTAATATTTTTGGGCTAAAGCTGTGGGTACAATGTGTTATGCCTGCAGTTAGGGTGTCATAGCCACATGAACATTGTGACAAGGTAGCGATTATGACTTTAGGGCCTAATCGGTCTTATTTAGGCCATAGCCACAGGAATAGAGTGTCCTTCTTGTGGGAAACAAGCTATAGCCGCTCGCACAGAGTATCAATGGTGCAGATAAGGGATTTTTGATCAAATATGAGCTATATCAACCCTAGTTGCTCGCATAGTGTAGTGTTTAATCCACATAGTGACAGATGCTCGCAGCCAATTTTTGATAACATCCTTGATTTTTATCTAGGATTTGACAGTTGATTTTAGTTGGATTCAGTGATCTATTGGATTTGTGTTTCTTACTGTTGTAGATATGCAAATATGCATATCTTTTCTGTATATTTCTGCTACATATGTATTAGGCTCATTGTACTCTCTACTGAAAAACTTTTATGACGATCTATTTAAGAATAAGATTTGAAAGGGTTTCTCCCTTGTAGGGTTTTTCCCTGGTCTTGGACCAATTTTTTGTCTCTTATGTTTGTGTTATTGTATTCTTTATTACTACATATATTTTTCTATCTTCAATTACAGTTTTTGATTGATTACACACTAGTAATTGGATACATTGTTTATGAAGAAATAATTTGGGCTAAAGTAATTGATACAACATACAAAAATCTAAAAAATTAACATGGTATCAGAGGTGAGGTGAAGGACAAGCCAAAAAGAAGGCAAGCATTGAAGCCCTTATTATCAGAAAGCATATCTACAAGCCAAGGTCAACATGTCTTCCTTTACCTTCAAGGAACATGAAAAGTTGGGTGATGCATCCAACTTTGCTGCATGGAAAGTCAGGTTGGAGATCATATCTCACAACAATAATGTTTTGGAATACATTCAACGAAGGATGCATGCACCTCCAAAAAATGCTTCTGCTTATCTCAAGAACAGGTATAAGAAATGCAAGTCCAAAGAGAAAAAAATTATAGCTGATGTTTTACGAGATCATTTACTTGCATATGTTGGGAATTTAAGAAATTCTAAATACATATATGACAATATAGCCGATATGTAAGAAATAAAAAATATGAAAGAGATAATCACCTTGAAATATAAACACAAGGAAATGAAGAATAACAAAGGAGAAGTTGTTCAATCATACATTATGAGGATCTCTCATCTCAGAGATCAACTACAGAGGGTTGGAGAGAATGTTCTTGAATGAGAACTGGTAGTCGTGACTCTTAGAGGTCTCCCTCCTATTTGGGAAACCTTCATTACTACAATCAGCAACAATGATGTCGTCCCATCATTTGATGAAAGTTTTGGGAAGCTTACTAAAGAAGAATCAAGAATGATAGCAAGAGGTAGAATTCATAAGCATGAAGAGGGAGGGTTCACTGCATACATCACTCATGACAAAAGGAAGAAGGAATAAGGAGGTCCTTCAAGGAAGCATCCTTATCATAGTACAAAAGGAAGGAATGACAGATCGATATTCCATATTGAATGCTATAACTGCCACAAGAAATGTCATTATGCACGTGATTGTCCCAAGAAGAGAAAGAGGCCATCATACAAAAACATAATAAAAAACAATAATAAAAGAAGACAAGACAATCAAAGGAACAACCGTGACTTAATATATGAAAGGAAAAGAAGAGATTCTTCACGAATCTGTGAAGAAGAAAATCCTCCTCAAAAGAAGTCAAGTGCTCCAAGGTATGAAAGTAATGCTGTGAATAAATATGAATATATTCTCATTTATGTAATTACTAGTTCTTCTCCACCGGATTCATGGGATAGTTGGCTAGTTGATAGTGGGGCCATTCAACACTTTTCCGGATATAAGGAAGTCCTCTCTAATATGGTAGAGAGGGAGGGAGACTAAGACAAAAATAATTCTTGGAGATAACTCCACTCATCCTGTAAAAGGTTTTGGATCCATTAAATTTTAGTTGAATTCTGGGGAATCAATATTGCTTCATAATGTTATGTTTGTTCCAGGTTTAATGAGGAATTTTATTTCTATATATACATTAGAAGATAGAGGGATGAGGGTTGTCTTCATCAATGGAATTTTTTTGACTTGGTCTATTGATGCACCTATGAAAGATGCAATCAAATTAGGTTTGAGATCTGAAGGACTCTATAAAGTTACCAAAAGGACACTTCCAGCATTGGTTCATAACACCAATCATCTGAGTGACTTGTGGCAGTGCATACTGGCCCATTTAAACTATGATGCTCTTCTAAAATTGAAGAAAATGGTCTAAGGTATTCTTTATGTTCAAGCTCATCATGATGGAGTTTTTCTAGGTTGTGCGAGTGGAAAGAAAAGAAGGGTACACTTCCCCTCTAGTAAGAACAAGAAAACTGACATCCTCCATCTCATCCATTCAGATATATGTGGTTTGATTCCAGTGCATTATATTTGTGGTCATCTCTACTACATCACCTTCATTGATGAATTCTCAAGAAATACATGGATATATTGCCTTAGGCACAAGGATAAAGCATTTAAAAAGTTCCAGGAATTCAAATCCTTGATAAAAAATAAATTAGGGAAAAGAATCAAAGTATTCAGGTCTAATAATGGAGGGGAATACATGTCAAAAGAATTCATAGAATTCTCCAAGAAAGAAGGGATCAACAAGGAAAATATTGTGCCATATAAACCTGAAAAAAATGGCTTAGGTGAAAGGAAAAACCATTCTATATTAGAAGGTGCTCATGCCATTCTCCATGATTAAAAGGTACCAAAGTTTCTGTGGGTTGAAGCCACACATGTTGTTGTACATGTTCAAAATTAGGTGCCTCCTCAACCATTAGAAAACAATACCCCTGAAGAAATATCCACTGGTGTTAAGCCTAATATTAGCCATCTTCATATATTTGGATGCCCCGTATACTTCCATGTGTCGAAGGATGAAAGAAACAAGCTAGAAGCTATAGGAAGAAAATGTAGATTTGTGGGTTATTTTTAAAACTCTAAGGCATACTGAATATATATTCCTGGTCAAAGGAGGGTTGAAATTAGCAGGGGCGTAACTTTTGATGAAAATGAAGCTCTTGGTAAAGTAAGAAACCTTCCTCCACCTCCTCCTCCCAAGGAAGAAAATGATGACTGGGATATTCTAGATGGTTCTTCTATGCTTGAGTCCGACGATATTGATGTTCCCATGGAGCCTATGGATTCCTTATATCTACCTCCTAGTGATCCTCCTACTAGGAATAGACCACTTTGGCTTCACGATACTCTATAGGATAATGAAAGAAATGTTCACATTAGCAGATCATTCAGTGAAAGGAAGAAACCATGAAGGTATTAGGGATATGTAGCTTCCATGAGCATTAAGATTCAATCCGAAACATCCTCATTCAAAGAAGAAATCAAAGAACAAATTTGGAAGGATGTTATCACTGAAGAATATGAATCTATTGGGAAAAACGATGTATGGGATATTGTGATGAGACAGTATGGGAAGTCTGTTGTGAATTCAAATTCACTATTCAAGATAAAAAATGGAATCGATGGTAGCATTGAGAAATAAAAAGCAAGGTTCATAGCTCGAGGCTTCTATTAGAAATGGGGAGAGGATTATGATGACATATTTTCACCCGTGGCTTGATACACAACCATTTGTTCGATAGTTTCCCTTGTTGATAGTCAAGGATGGAACCCTCATCAAATGGACGTAAAGACCAGTTTCCTTGATGCTATGATACAAGAAGAATTATATGTTGAAAAACCATAGGGATTTGAAGTGGAATATCGCAGAATGCATGTTTTCAGGTTGGAGAAGGAATTGTATGGTTTGAAGCAAGCTACCTAATATTGGTATGCACACATTGACAGTTATTTAAGGAAGATAGGATTCAAAAGAAGCAATGCTGATCCCAACCTATATCTTAAGGTTGTCCAAGGTATGCCATTAATTTTGGTTATATATGTATATGATCTATTCTTGACAGGAATTGAACCTATGATGCTTGAATGTAAGAGGGAGCTAGCCTCTAAATTCGAGATGAAAGGCCTTGGACTCATGCACTACGTCTTAGGCCTTGAGGCGTGTCAAAGGTTTGGCGAGATATTTCTCTCATAGGGAAAGTATGTTGTGAAACTGCTGGAAAGGTTTGGTATGACTGAGTGCAAATCCATGGATACTCAGATTGAGATGAACTTCAAGAAGATGTGTGGGAAGTTGGACCTGATCTAGAAAATCGATCTGAGAGCAGACAACTAATTGGGGCTCTGATGTTCCTTGTGAACACCCATCCAGATATATGCTTTGCAGTAAACACATTGAGTGAATTCATGAATAATCCTCTCCATGCACATTGGATCACTTCCAAACATGTAATGAGATATTTACATGGGTCAAACAAACTTTTTTTGGTATTCTTCCGGAGATGCCCAACTTCATGGATACACTAATGATGATTGTGCAAGAAATGTTACTGACAAAAAGAGAACTTATGGATATTTATTTAGTCTTAGATTTGCCATGATATCCTGGATGAGAAGTAAACAAAAGCACTGCCAAAGCATAATACATTACTTCTAGCATGGCTATTTGTGAATTAGTTTGGTTAAGGAATCTCTTTGGAGACTCTATTTTAACAGGTCTTAGACACTACAGTGATATATTGTGACAAAAAGAGTAGGATCCATTTGGAAGAGAATCCCATGTTTCATGAAAAGTCAAAGCACATCGAGATTCTATATCACTTTATTTGAGACATGGTGCAAATAGGAGTTGTTAGGTTCCACCACATATCGTCTGATGATAAGATAACAAATATTATCACCAAGGCATTACCGAAAGGAAAGTTCTTGGTCTTCAGAGAGAAGCTTGTACTGATGGATGTAGCCCCTTTAGATAAGGGGCAACACTACTTGAGGACACTGAGAAAAATATTCCTAACTTGCTTGAGCTCTCAAGGTGAGGAGTTGAGATAGAGGGCTCCTAGGGTTGAGGGATCTCTCAACAGTAGGGTACACCCCTATCTATTACCCATAGGGTTGAAGATGTTTCTTCCCTATCTTCATAGGGTCAGAGAATATTTCTCCCATGAGTGCTATTTGCAGAGGATACCCTAGTTGGAATCATACCCTCAGGCAAGGACTATTGGGAATAATGATCCTCGTTTGGACAATGAGTTGAGAGTGTAATTGGGGTGTACAACCCAAGTCGATTATGATGTAGGTGTTCTACCACATGACTATTGAGATTCAGTCATGGGAGGATCAATAGGAAATCGGATTGTGTTGAGATTTTCTCCCCTCTTGAGATTCCAGGGTCGAAGATGTGCTTTCCTGTATGGTGTGCTATCCTATTGCTTGGTATGGGTGGAATCTATTTCTCTCGATTCTTCTTCTTCTAGATCCAAGAAAGTTCCAGTAGATGGAGTTGAGTAGTAGAATTCATGGCATGTCGACACCATGATGTGTAGATCTATAGACAAAGGTTAACAAGTGGAATTATCCTTAGTTGAGAGGGAGTGTTAATTTTTTCAACTAGGGTCAAATTCAACTTTGGACATCTCAGATAGTAGAGATTATAATTGCATTAGATTCATATTTTTGATAGGACAAAAATTTACCTATAAATCACCGCAATCGGTTAAGCGAAAGTTAAAATTTGAATTATTTTATTTATTAAAGTGTAATGGAATGGGTCGGCCAAAGAACATGTGGAATTAGTCAAGTCGGCCTCAACCCCAAGTGGACCAACATGAAAGATATAAATAAAAGTGACCTCAAGATCATTCTCACACACTGGCTCATACGATCTTCTATTTTAATTCTTTTTCTTAATTCATCTATTTTGTTTTTAGCTCGCACAGGCTCGACGAAAGGATTTCACATAGGGTTTGGAATCACAGGCGAGAGGCTCGCTCTAATCTAGGAATTCTGGGTAGTCGCAGACTTGAAACTGCAATTTTCGGGCTATAGCTGTGGGAAGAGTGTGTTATTCTTGCGGCCAGGGTGTCATATCCGTAGGCACAATGTGACAAGGTAGCGGGTCTGGATTTAGGGCCTGATCGGGCTGATCTAGGCCATAGCTACAAGCACAGAGTGTCTTGCCTTAAGACAGGGAGCTATAGATTCTAGCACAGAGTCTCAAGGGTGCGGCTAAGGTATTTTTGAGTATATTAGAGCTAGATAAACTCTAGTTGCTCGCGCATTGTTTTATCTGCATAGTCACAGATGCTCACAATCAGTTTTTGATAATGTCCTAGATTTAGATATAGGATTTGACAGTTGATTTCAGTTGGCTTCATTGATCTATTGGATCCATGTTTCTTATTGTTGTAAATTCTAAAACATGTTCTATATATTTCCACTGCATATGTATTGGGCTCATTGTACTCTTTGCTAATTTTTTTTTATGATGATCTATTGAGGAAGAATATTTGAAAGGGTTTCCCCCTTGTGGGGTTTTTCCCTGGTTTTGGACCAATAAGCTGTCTCTTATGGTTGTGTTGTGTATTATTTATCACTGCATATATTGTTCTATCTTCAGTTACAATTTATGATTCATTACACTACTAATAATTAGATACATTGTTTATGAAGAAGTAATTTGGACTAAATTAATTGATACAACATAGAACAATATGAAAATTTAATAAATGTTCACACTCTCCTTGCACCTACAGATTGTCCAAACATTTGGAAAATAATAGAACTTCTTAACATTTTTCAAAGTATTTTTGTATCTCGGGAGTCCTGAATATGTCTTGACATGAAACTCCCTCAAGATAAGCTTCTTGATCTCACTGATATTTGGCACATAAATCTAGTTCTTGAATCTCCCCAATTCATCTACCGTGAGGTGATAATCCTCATCCCTATCACCTCCACCCTATTGTTTCAATATCTACTTCAACTGTTGGTACCTCTCGCCATGATTCCCTGCATGTAGGATCCACTCCTATAAATATATCCCATAAGAGTTTACACTTTAAATGTGATTCACCTAAACTCTCCTATTGAGAGCATCTGCATCCATGTTCTCCTTGCCCTTGATGTAACTGAACTCAAAGTCAAACTTGGTGAGGGTAGAAAACCAGCTAGCTTTCCCGGCATTCATATTGGGTTAGTTAAACAAGTACCCGAGTCCAATATGATCACTAATCGCAATAAGCCTCTTACCAAGAAGATAATATTTCCATTTTTTCAATGCATGGATGATAGCTACAAAATAAATATCACGAGTCACATATTTTTTATTGTGCTCATTTAGCTTCCATGACTCATAGCATACGACTTGTCCTTCTTGCATCAGGACCCCACCAAGTCCTTCTGTGCAAGAATATTTACCAAATACAGACTCCATATCAGGATCTGTAATCTTCAATACTGGAGCAATTGTAATAAAATGTTTCAACTTCTCAAAACTAGCTGCACATTCCTCATTCCATTAAAATTTCTTCCCTTTTATCTCTAAAGATGTAATAGGATAACCAATCCTTGAGAATTTCCTGATGAATCGCTTGTAATAACCTGCAAGTCCCATGAATGATCTGAGCTCATCCACATTCTTAGGAGTTGGCCACTCCATGACAACATTTATCTTTTTTGGGTCCAATGATATCCCTTCCTTGGAAACAAAATGCCCCAAGTAGTGAATCTGAGACTGAAATAAATTACACTTACTGAAATTGGAATAAAACTGATGCTATCTCAACAATATCAACACTGTTTCTAGGTGCTCTACATGATCTTCCTCATTCTTGGAGTATATCAGTATATCATCAATAAACACTATCACAAACTTGTCTAGGTAAGGATGCAACACACTATTCATCAAACAGATGAAAGCATATTGAGCAATGGTAAGACCAAAAGGAACCACCACAAACTCATAATGACCATACCTCGTACAAAATTAAATCTTGTAGATGTATTATTATTTGATGTGCACCCGATGATACCCTAATCTCAAATCAATCTTGAAAATATTGCAGCTCCCTTCAAATGATCAAACAAACCATCAATCGATGGCAATGGATACATGTTCTTGATAGTCACCTTGTTCAATTACCTGTAATTAATGCACAACCTGAGAGTACCATCCTTTTTATTTACAAACAATATTGGTTCACCTCCAAGGTGACACACTTGGCCTTATGTATCCCTTATCAAACATTTCCTTAAGATAAAAATTCAATTCCACAACTCTGGAGTGCTCAACTTGTATGGTGCCTTAGATGATGGTGCTGCTCCTGACATCATCTCAATATAGATTCCACCTCTCTGTGAGGAGGAAACTAAGAAATATTTGCTGGAAACACATCCTGAAATGACTATGCCAAATCAAGATACCTTTTCATGACTTCATCATCTTCAACATATTTCCCTTTGTCACTAGAAATATGCATTGCAAATAATACACATCCCTTCTGGAAACTGTGCTTTTCCTCCACAAATGTAACCATTCTCACTAATATAGCCTTCTTCTTTCCCTGCAAGACTCTCCTTTCCCCATCATCATCGAGGCACTGAATAGCCTTACCATAGCAGTACACCTTAGTCTTGTGAATGAACAACCAATCCATGCCCAAAAGCATACTATATGATCCCAAAGGAAGCACATTTAAATACTAATGTAAGCATACCATTAAGCTCAAATGCACAAGAACTCACCCAATGATGAAAACTTCTCTTGGTTCTCGTAGCCAACAACACTAACCAAGATTCTACATACACTTATTTATTCAAACAACACTTATCCACCATGTCAAGACTGATATAAATATAATTATATCCATGGTCAATAAAAATGGAAACAAATTAATCATGAAGGTTACCTTCCATCTTGATAATGGATTTCTGATGATCATCCTGACTGTTATCCATTGCTGCATAAATCTAAGGAATAATTTTACCAACATTCCCAATTGTTTGTGCCTCTTGAGCAATGTAAATTTTAGGCATGTGACACTAGCACAATGGACAATATCTCCTATGATTGTCTCCTCCACAAGTTCAACACTACAAAGGCTTCCTCCCATCACCCTTATTTTTCTCCTCAAGCTGATATTCATGTCCTATTTCAACTTCATTGAACTTATTATAAGGTGTTATGTTCTCCTTATCACCTACATCTTGAGGTATTCCTTGCTTCTTAGCCCACTTCCCTTTAGTATTCTCATTACCTTTATAATCTCACTTAGGCTCATACTTTCAATTAGATTGCTCATAAAAATTCTTTAGCTTCTCGATGACTTCTTCAAATTTTCGAGGCTCATCATACTTAATCTGATATTTAAATTCTAAAGTAAATCCATTGATGAAACTTTGGACCTTTTCCTTATAATCCTTGAGGTATGAAACATAACTCAAAAACTACAGAAACTGTTGATCAACGGTTGTCATTGATGTCAACCCAAGCAACACCAGGGGCTAACCCAATATTGCATGGGAATTTTGACTTACCAAATTAATATATTCTGGGTCAATAATTCTTTTGATGGTTTCTAATTTTTGAGATGTTTCCATTGATATATGGCACGCCATGTAATTCTTCACGGTTTGAGAGATATTCATGTTTGAAGTTTGTACCCCCAAGTTAGTGGGCTAAAACCCCATGGGTTTGGGGCATGGGTCATTGAAAAGTCATAATTAATATTTTTTAAGCTCCTAATATCCCTCCCACGTTCACTTGTTGAAGCCCTTCTCAACTTAAGCATTCATATAAATTGTGATCTTCATTTCCTCCTTATGCATGGGATTTGGTCATTTGAAATAGGTCATCGTGGACTTTTCGCTCTAACTTTTTTTCTACGAAGGCTCAAAAGCTGAAATTTTTATGAGGCGAATCTGAAATCCTAAGGAATCTGTAGTAAAAATTTTAGATCAAGTTTCATAATATGTTTGGAGATATGATCTATGGAATTAAGGGTTTTTGCAGGCTCCTGAAATTCATCTCAAAGAAGTGACATTGGTAAAATCGTCATAACTCTCTCTCTGAGTATCAGATTGGAATTATGTAAAAAGTAGCAAATATTTCACATGATTTAGTTTTCTCTCTATCAATTTTAGAGGCAAATGAAGAAACAGTGACAGGTGGTACACCATACAAGTGCGCTTTGCTGAAAAATTCCATAATTAGGGAAGTGTGAGAAATCAGGTATAACTCTCTCTTGAAGAATAAAAATTAGGTCAGACCTGTGGCATTGGAAAGAAGACTCAGAGGAATACTATAGGACCTAAAATAAGATATTGAGGATCTAAAATAACAGAGATACACCAGATTCAATATCGAGCTCCTAGAAGGAAAGAAAAAGCTAGATCATGTTTTGTCAAGGATTGCAAAGGACCAGAATTTCTATGGTAGAAAAGAAAAACAAGGTGCAGCAGAGGGTAGCATGACAAGAGAAGCAACCAAGGTGCATAATATCAGCAAGAAGTTCATCATATGAAGTCTTCAAGTGGGCAGCACTGCATACAATCATTGTAAAGGTATCATTTTACTTAGTCATTGTAAATATATTATTGTACAAATTGTACTAGTGTCTATCTGCCAAGGGTTGAAGAGGCAGTGTTGGGAGCTCTAGGATCATCATTAGGTGGTTTTCTCAAAGTTGGTGTTATGGTCTAGTATATCTTCTTATTCTACATCATTCTATATCATTGTAAAGTGGACCATTTTCCCTAGTATAGGAGTCCATTCTTCTTATTCTTCTATAGGGTGGTAGGGTGGTGCTAGGGTGAGTTGTAGCTCATTGGGTGTTGGGGCATCTGTTCAGTGACTATTGAAGAATCTCGGGCGTTGGAGCATCGATCCAGTGGGAGTTGGAGAAGAATTCTTTTCTAGATTCTAGGAAGTTGGAGCTTTATTTTCAATTGGAGTTTAAAAGAATTATTAGAAAATCATTAGGTGGTTTTTGTCCCGGACTGGGTTTCCACCTTAAAAACTGTGTGCATTTGTGTTCCTCTTGTTTGCTACTATCATTGTACAAACATTGATAATAATTGAAGATTAACTAATGCTCTAATTGAAAGAAATATTGATTCACCCCCCCTCTAAGTATTTCCAACAATTGGTATCAGAGCTTGGTTCCTTCAATAGCAGTTTAACAGCTGAAAGGAGGTCATGGAGTATACCAAGAATGGTGTACCTCTATTCAATGACAATAATTATGCACTTTGGAAAGGAAGAATGGAGGTCTATCTCTTGGCGCATGGTTATGAAGTATGGGACACTGTTCAAAATGGATTTACATCAGCTGCAGATGAACAAGGTAAGAAGAATTTCGTAAATGATGAAAAAGAAAAGAATATTATTATCAGTGGACTTATTGAATCTTCTTATCATAAGGTTTTGGGTTGTAAAACTGCCAAAAATTTATGGGACAAGCTTGAGAATATATATGCAGGTGACTCAAATGTCAAAGAAGCAAAGCTTCAAATCTATAGAGCAAAATTTGAGCAACTCAGAATGAAAGAAGATTGCAACATTGCTGAATACTTTCAATATGTTGATGAAATAACCAATACTCTGGAAGGATTGGGAGAGCCAGTTGATGAGAAGACTATTATACTGAAGATTATTAAAATGTTACTAGGGAGATTCAACCCAAAGGTATCGGTCTTAGAATACAGTGCAAATCTGGAAAAACTCAGCAAAGAGGAATTACATGGAGTTCTCGTAACATATGAAATGAGACTTGATGAAGAAGAGGGTACTTCGCATCTAGAAACTGCGTTCATTGCATCTAAGAAAACCAATAAGGATAAACAACCTTCAATTGAAAAGACATGCACCTGCAAGTGTGAAGAAAAGGGAGACGATGAAGAAGTTCTTTCAGATGAAGAATATGCTTACTTCACGAGAAAACTACAAATTGGTAAGGGACAATTCAAAGATAAACTTCCATTGATATGTTTCAGCTGTAATGAGGTTGGGAATTTTGCAGCAAAATTTCCAAACAAAAGTAATGGCAACTCAAAAAGAAAGAAAGGCTTTAAGAAATTCAACAAGCAAGGATCCAAAAGGAACTTTCTCTCTAAAGAAGACAGCTCATCATCCGATGAAGGCAATGATAGTGAAGAAGAAGCCAATGAGAGAGTATTGTTTATGGCCAAGCATAATAAACCCAAGCACAATAAGCAAGAGGTATCAAACAACGAAGGAGAAGGATGGACCATAGACGAATTTTATGAGGAAGCAATCAAGCTTATAAAAGATCTCAAGGCAGAGAAGATCCGTTCCAAAACTCTTGAAGAACAAGTTCAAGGTCTCAAAATTGAAGTTGAATAACACAAATGCATTGAAGAGTCACTTCAAAAGAAGTTGGAAGAAATCAACCAAGAAAGGGAAGAATTAGAAGCCAAAGTAGTCTCGCTGCATGAGGAAGTGAAGAACGGAAAAACTATCCAAAAATATGCCAACAGCTCAAGGGCATTGAAAGAACTCATCAACAATCAACAATCTTACAACGACAAAACCGACATCGGTTACAAAGAAGAAGAAGCAGGACCTTCTACAACAAAATACAATGAACCTATGAGATCTGACATGCATGTAGACTTCATTGGACAAGATTCGCAAGAACAACCTTGGAAGACAATTCCTCGACGAAAATTTCCATCCAGGTACCAACATATTTTTTATGGCTAATATTATTCATGTGGAAAATTTGGTCATAAAGCTATAGAATGTCGCATGTACCCTAGCAATGAATACAATTCAAGGAGATCTGTAAAATATGAACCTCCCAGGGCTTAGTGAAATATCAGTAGATTTGAAAATTTAAGAAATAATATTGAATGTTACAAATGTCGAAACTTTGGAAACATAGCCAAAGACTGCAGACTTGAAAATCCTCCAGAAGAATATTCAAAGCCACGGAATGAATGAACATGGAAGAAGAAGAAGAATGATAATCATGCTCTTGCTCTCAAGGCTCAAAAGAACAAAGATGTGTGGTATGTTGATAGCGGTTGCTCAATGCATATGACTGGAGATAGAAATAAATTTGTATCTCTGAAAGAGAAGAAGGATGGAACCATGTCCTTTGGAAATGATGGATCTTCAAATGTTATAGGATCAAGTACTGTCACTCTTGAAAGCAAAGATTTTCTAGCCAAGAATGTTCTATTGGTTGAAAACATAAATCACAACCTACTCAGTGTTGGAAAAATGTGTGATCAAGGACACAAAATACTGTTCAACTACACAAAATGTGAGATCAAGAAAGGCGTGTATGGTGAAATTGTGGCTACAGCAAGTCAAGCTCCAAATGACATATATGTTCTGGATGAAGCAACTAAAGCATGTCTAATAGCTAAAGAGGATGATACAATAATTGGTAGCAATGATGATCGACTAAGTAAGAATTTTGCTACAAAGGTGCAAAGTGATTTAGAGATGTCTTTACTTGGTTGAAAATTGAGCATTGACGACTCATATAAGGATGTGGATCAAAGGTTGTACAGATATATGATTAGTAGTCTTCTATATGTAATAGCCTCCCAACCAAATGTTATGCAAGCAGCTGGACAAGTAGCAAGATTCCAAGTAGCACCAAAAGAATCACATATTAAATATTCACTAGCATTGGAATATCTTTGTCAAAAGCTTGGGATTCTCCCAAGTTCTCATTAGATTTTCCTTTTTCAAGAATATAAAGTGGGAGTGGAAGTGTGTACAGGTCTGCAGGACGACTGTGTGTCAGTGGGAGTGGAAGTGTGTACAGGTCCGCAGGATGGTTGTGTTTTAGGGGGAGTTACCCTTTGCCATTCATGTCAAAATTGGAGAGAATTTTGTAGGAAGAGGTGCCATGATCACATGGGGAGTACTTGTGTTGCCATCAATGCCAAAGGGGGGAGATTTTTGATCAGTAGTTGTCATTGATGTCAACCCAAGTAGCACCATGGGCTAACCCAATATTGCATGGGAATTTTGACTTACCAAATTAATATATTCTGGGTTAATAATGCTTTTGATGGTTTCTTTTGAGAAGAATACTGAGAGGGGGGGGTGAATCAGTATTCAGGGGAGACAATGAAACTTATCTTTTTCTTTCATAAAACCAATACGCTACTTTCCTGAATAAAACTAGCGTATATACGTGGATATCCTTTATTGAACTCGCGTATGCACAGAGATCTAATTATGCATTCAATTCTTAACTCAGATCATTACTCTATTCATTCATCAGATATTTCAGAAAGCAGTAAACAGATACAGAAAGAACAGAATAATCATCACACATAGGCAACACACATGAACACCAGGATTTTTAGGTGGAAACCCAATTCGGGAGAAAACCACCGCTGTTGTTGTCTCAGCCTTCAAAATTTTATTATTAAGAAAACTTCTTACAACATGTACTGGTGCAGACTCATACCAGCACGCAGGCACCCACCTGTAGAAGGCTACAACCTTCTCTCATTTACCAGCTTCTCCTGGAAGGGAGCTTCAACCCCCTGCACTTGTTTACCAGCCTCTCTTGGAAGGGAGCTACTACCCCCTGATAACTTCTATTGGCAGAAAGCTTCCAATTTCATACTGAAGGCTTCATCCCTCAGATCCATTGCAGACCACATTTCATCAATTTTCAAACTGGATCAAACAGCTCCAACTCAACCCTTTACTTATCAATAAACAACCTTTGCCCAAAGCATCAAACAGAACAGTGAAACCACTGTAACCAGAATATCAGATATAACTCAGACTTCAGAATAGATATGCAGAAACACATTCAACCTTCAGCAACCATCAGATCAGAAATCATACGCGCTTTTATTTAATCAGACCCGCGTATACACGTGCCTTTCAGAAGACGAACTCGCATATACTTCAGCACATTTTCCAAAGAAAACCTTAACTGCGCATACTCGCTTTTCTTTCCACATACCCGCGTATACATGTGCTTTCCATGAAACGAACCTGCGTATAGATCTATAAAAGATAAAATTTGTAGTACAGACCAGATCTATAAACTTACCTATATTTCTTCAATCTCTTCAACAGGATTGCGCCAGGTCTTCTTCACTTCTTTTCAGATCGTCCTTGACATTCACCATTTCTAGATCTAGAGATCTTGAGCCTTCATCATGTTCATAGGAGCATCATAGATTCAGATCTATCAATTAGGAACAGAGTTCACCCATACAAATATACTTTAGAGTGAAGTATTCATCAAATCCCAGACTCATACACCCCACATGCACAATGATTTTCTTCTCCTTATATAGGTTTACCCTTTTTCAATACCATGAGCCAAAACCACATTAATTTCGATGGTATTCCTGGGTGAGGTCACATAGATGAATCATTACTCAATACAATGGGTCAAGACCATGGTGTTTACCCTTGGTTTTACATATTTAGAGTGCTTTTGCCCATACACGACTTGGCACGTTATTTCCCGCGTGCATACGCTACTTTGTATAGAAAAATCCGCGTATGCATTGAGACATACTCTTTTCATCATGTTCTAGCACATACTGACATTCCTTCCATCATTACCTTCTGTACTCATTGTATATACATAAGATTTACATCATTTAACAAGTTCATCAAGACATATTCCATCAGGGACAACTTCATCAAGTGGGTTGCCATCAAGGACAACACTCAGCATCATATTTCCAACAATCTCCCCCTTTGGACTTGATGGCAACCACGATGGTGTTTGATCATCACAATAGATAGATACATTGATTATTACCATGTTACTCTCCCCTTATTCAAACACCATGTCACTCTCCCCCTTTGACATCAAGGGCAAAGGGCGGAGCAAAACCAACACAAGGTTTTTCTCCTCATGTAGACGGAAACGCTGTGCAGATCTGATGTGCACTGAAGTGACCATGCTCCCCTTGAGTTCATGCTGAATCTTCAAACAGATTTTTCAATGAAGTAAATGACTCTATGACCTTCCTATCACCAATGACTCATACTTACATCAAATATCCAACCAAGTGGATTTACATATGAGACTCAAATACCCAACCAAGTGGGTTTACATATTTTGACTCAGCTACCCAACCAAGTGGGTTTACAAATTTGACTCAACTACCCAATCAAGTGGTTTTAAAAATTGAACAAGTCCTTATATGACTGAATATTACAAAATGTCATCATAGGTCTCAACATGACCTTTTTCATCAAATGAACTTTTATGACCACTGACAGAAAGACCTTAAGAGAGATCATATTTCAGAATCATAAGCCAACAATGCATAATACCCAGCAAGGCTATTGCTCCCCCTGAACCTGTACATCAGTGTACTCCTTCATCTCCCCCTTAGCTTGTGCATCCTGAACACTTTTCAACAGAAGATCATCAAGGCATCTTTACCCAATATCAAAGAATGAGACAGAAAAATATGAGATAAAACTTCACCAGAGATACCATACAGCATCAAATATATCAAACAGTGCTGCAGATGTGCTGTAAAATGCTGACCCCAACCAAAAATTGTCAGCAACTTACCATACGCGGCTTTCTATGGATAAAATCGCGTATATACGCGACTGTCTTTCAGGAAACCCGCGTATTCAATTTGATCTTCTAAATTTAAGCAGTTCTGATTTTCTTCCTAGCAGAGACTACTCCCAGCTTCTGTCTGAGATATTCGAACGCTTCCCTGGGCAGAGGTTTGGTAAATATATCAACAACTTGTTCTTTGGAGGGAACATACTCCAACTTCACCTTTTGTTCAAGCACTTGTTCACATAAGAAGTGATACTTGATGGGAATATGCTTGGTCTTTGAATGCATAACAGGATTCTTTGAGATACTGATGGCACTTGTATTATCACACATAATGGAGATAGGAGGTGTATATTTGATTTGAAAATCTTGCAGGGTTTGCATCATCCAAAGGAGTTGAGTGAAACAAGACGCGACAGCCACATATTCTGCTTCTGCTGTAGATAAGGCAATAGAATTTTTCTTCTTGCTGAACCAAGATACCAACCGGGGCCCCATATAGAATGCACCACCACTAGTGCTTTTCCAATCACTAACATTTCCAGCCCAATCTGCATCCGTGTAAGCATGAAGATTAAGATCAGCATTCTTTGGATACCATAGTCCAAAGTCTTGAGTTCCTTGTAGATATTTGAATATTCTTTTGACAGCCTGAAGGTGAGACTCCTTTGGATTAGCTTGGAATCGTCCAACAATCCCAACTTCATGCATAATGTCTGGTCTAGTCCCTGTGAGATAAAGTATGCTTCCTATCATTGATCTGTATTCTGGTTGATTCACTGCGGGAGAATCATCATGAGAACTGAGGTTACATCCGGTTATCATTGGTGTACTTACAGGTTTGCATTCTTCCATGCCATACTTCTTCAAAATTTTCTTAAGATATTTTTCTTGTGATAAGAATATTCCATCTGCAGTTTGATGCACTTGCAACCCAAGAAAGAATGTTAGTTCTCCAAGTAAGGACATTTCAAATTCTTGCTGCATGACAGAAGCAAATTTCTTACTGAGAGATTCTTCATAACTCCCAAAAATGATGTCATCAACATATACAACCACAATCAATAGTTTATATTTTTCAACCTTTGTGTATAATTTGCTATCAGCGGACCCCTTTGAAAATCCTTGTTGATGAAGATATTTGTCAAGACGATAATACCATGCCCTTGGAGCTTGTTTGAGACCATATAGAGCCTTTTTAAGTCTACAAACAAGATTTTCATCATTTCCAAAAATGAACCCTTCTGGTTGTTCTATATAAACTTCTTCTTCTAGATCACCATTGAGAAATGCAGATTTAACATCCATTTGATAAACTTTGATTTGTTGAGAACTTGAAAAAGCAAGAAACATTCTTATGGCTTCAAGTCTAGCTACAGGAGCAAAAGTTTCTTCAAAGTCTATACCTTCTTGTTGAGTGTACCCTTTGCAAACAAGTCTAGCTTTGTTCCTTATAACATCCCCATTTTCATTTAACTTGTTTTTGAATATCCATTTAGTTCCAATGACATTTTTGTTACGAGGCCTTGGAACTAATTCCCAAGTGTGATTCTTTTCAATTTGATCAAGTTCTTCATTCACGGCTTGTATCCAACATTCATCTTTGCTAGCTTGATTGACATTGTGTGGTTCAATAGTGGACAGAAATGCCAGATAGCTAGAAGATCCCACAAGAGTCCTTCTTGTTTGTACACCAGATCCTTTGTCAACCAAAATTTGAGATTCTGGATGGTTCTTTTGAACATATCTAGATGGAGCTTTTCCAGATAAATCATCTCCAGATTCTTCATTGGGTTCACTGTCTATATTATTTGATGTAGAAGGATATACGTCATCATCACCTTCATCTGTTGCTTGTTTTTCTTCTTTTGAAGCTGCAGGAGACTCATCAATAACAACATCAATACATTCAACAATCTTTCGAAGTCTTCTATTGTAACATTTATATGCTTTACTTTGAGAAGAGTAGCCAAGGAGTATAACTTCATCTGCTCTTGGTTCAAACTTGCCAAGATTTTCATCATTATTTTTGATAAAACATTTGCTCCCAAAAAATTTAAAATGCTTCACAGAGGGAGGATTACCATACCAGAGTTCATATGGCATTTTGTCACTATTTACATGAACATGTGCCTTGTTGAGAATATTTACCACTGTGTGAGCTGCTTCCCCCCAAAATGTGTCAGGTGTTCCAGAATCATCAAGCATGGCTCTAGCCATTTGTTGAACTATTCTATTCATTCTTTCTGCTACACCATTCTGTTGAGGAGTGCTTGCTACTGAAAACTGTCTTTTTATGCCATGTTGTTCACAAAATTCAAAGAATTAATTTGATGTATATTCACCTCCTCGATCAGATCTAAGACATTTGATTTTTAGATCTAATTCATTTTCAAGCAAAGCTTTGAATATCTGGAATTTCTCAAATGCTTCATCCTTGTGTTTTAGCAACCCAATCCAACACATTCTAGAGAATTCATCAATAAATAAGATATAATATTCTTCACCACGTGGTGACTTTTTCCTCATAGGTCCACATATATCTGTATGAATAAGTTCAAGGGGCCCATTTGATGATCCTTCCTTGGCATTAAATTTCACTCTGGTCTGCTTACCGAATTGACAAGATTTACATATGATATTTTCAGGAAGAGTAAAATTGGGAAGACCACGAACAACTTTAAGTCTGCTTGATTTGTTGATTTTAGAGAAGCTCAGATGCCCCAGCCGTCTATGCCACAGCCAATTTTCTGATGATTTGCTCAAGTAACATTGATCTTTGCAGTTCTTCAATACATACAGGTTGTTTGGAGTCCTTTTTCCTTTTATAAATGTTTTACCTGTATCAAGATCACGTACCACACATTCTTTTGAACTAAAGACAACCTCAGTTCCTTGATCACACATTTGACTTACGCTTAACAGGTTATGTCTCAATCCATCCACATACATGACATTGTTAGCTTTCACCTTTTCTTTTAGAAAAACAGATCCTTTTCCTTTAATGACAGCGGGTGTATCATTTCCAAAAGTAACATTATTTTCCTTTTCCAGGGCATTATAAGCATGGATTTTGTCTTTGTCACCTGTCATATGTTTTGAGCATCCACTATCAATGTACCCTTGATTTTCTTCTCCTTCTACAAACAAAGATATACCACAATTCTCAACCTGTACATCCTTCTTTTTCCATACTTTGGTGTTGGAAGGAACATGTTCTTTTGGCTGGACTTTGCTCCTGCATTCAGATTCTTTATGGCCAAAGTTATTGCAATCAGTACATTCAACTTCATTTTGAAGAGGAGAAAGTTGTTATAGGTATTCGTCTTTGTTCCAATATCAATCCTTTTCTTTCTTGCTTCTCTTGTCATGATAGTTTTATATGCAACACATTGAATAGCTTTATGACCAAAATTGTGACATGACAAACATTGTCCATTTAAGTAGAAATTTCTGCGATCATGAAATCTTCTATTTGAATTTACCTGCTGATTGGTGTTCTTTTGAAAAGGATTCGTGCTGAATTTTCTTGACTTGAACTGCTCATGCTTTACCTATGAAGAATATTTATCCCCTTTCTGAGTGGCAGAATGTTGTAGACCAGTTGTAGCTGCTTTTAGATAATTTGGTGCTGAAGCTTGAGAAGATTCTCCGGTATATCCAAGACCTGTCTTTATAAGAGGAGAATGTTGTACCTTGATAATCTCATCTAAGGTTTCAGATCCTTTAGCAAATCTAAGATTCAGAGTCTTTACTTTCTCAAGTTCTTTTCTTAGACTTACCACTTCACATTCTAATTTTTCATTGTGCTTCTTCTCTTCTTCAATCTGATTCTTTAGAGTCTCTATAATTATTTTACTTTCCTCTAAGCATATTTTGAGTTGATTGTTTTCATTAAGAAAATCATTGTCCTCTAGGGCATCCACAAAAGTATCCTTATCTTCTTTAGAATCATTTTCAAAAGCCATAAGAAGTCTAAGATTTTGTTCACATTCTTCCTCACTATCAGATAACCCATCAATGTCTTCATGAGTATAGTAACTTTTTCTAGTGCTAGATCGGTTCTTGTTTCTTCTTGCTACTTCCTTTCCTTTTGCAAAAGTTTCTTTATGAGGAAATTTAGCAGCATAATGACCAATTCTTCCACAATTAAAACATTTGAAAGGAAGTTTACCTCTGAATCGTCCTGTGCCAAGTTGAAGTTTCTTTACAAATTTTACCTCCTCTTCTTCTGAGACATATCCTGATCCTTCAGCTTCTTGTACATCTTTGCCTTTTGTAGAAGCTCTAAATATGGCTTCTTTGACATCTGATGATCCTCCCCTTCTCATTTCATAAGCAGTTAGTATCCCATGAAGTTGCACCACCGTAAGGTTTTGGAGATCCTATTTTTCTTGAAGTGCAGAAACTTTTGACTCAAATTTTTCCGTTAGTGATCTTAAGATTTTCTCAACCAAAGTAGATTCAGCTATTGTTTCTCCCAGATTTCTCATACGATTTACAATGTCATCAAGACGTAAAAAGAGACTAGCAATACTCTCATCACTATGCATTTTTAACTTTTCATATTCTATTCTGAGAGTTTGGAGTTTTGCACTTTTTACCTTTGCATCACCTTCATAACTTAGAATGATTTTGTCCCATATTTCCTTTGCTGTATTCAGCTGCATGACCTTGAAAATTTTTGATTCAGTTAGACTCCCCAATAGAGCATTGACTGCCTTTGCATTAGTTTCATAATTCTTCTTTTCTGTCGCATCTGTTGGTACCGAGGCTGGATATTGATACCCTTGTTCAAAAATGGCCCATATATCTGCTCCCATAGATTGAAGATAGGATCTCATCCTTATTTTCTAGAAGATTAAATTGCTTCCATTGAAGAGTGGAGGCTTGATAGACGCTGTTCCCTCAAGAATGCTCATCTTGCTTGATCTTCCTTCTAGCGGTTAAGCCTTTTTAGAAGGACCTGCTCTGATACCAATTTTTGAGAAGAATACTGAGAGGGGGGGGGGTGAATTAGTATTCAGGGCATACAATGAAACTTCTCTTTTTCTTTCATAAAACCAATACGCTACTTTCCTGAATGAAACTAGCATATATACGCAGATATCCTTTATTGAACTCGCGTATGCACAGAGATATAATTATGCATTCAATTCTTAACTCAGATCATTACTCTATTCATTCATCAGATATTTCAGAAAGCAGTAAACAGATACAGAAAGAACAGAATAATCATCACACATAGGAAACACACATGAACACCAGGATTTTTAGGTGGAAACCCAATTCGGGAGAAAACCACCGCTGCCGTTGTCTCAGCCTTCAAAATTTTATTATTAAGAAAACTTCTTACAACATGTACTGGTGCAGACTCATACCAGCACGCAGGCACCCACCTGCAGAAGGCTACAACCTTCTCTCATTTACCAGCTTCTCTTGGAAGGGAGCTTCAACCCCCTGCACTTGTTTACCAGCCTCTCTTGGAAGGGGGCTACTACCCCCTGATAACTTCTACTGGCAGAAAGCTTCCACTTTCATACTGAAGGCTTCATCCCTCAGATCCACTGCAGACCACGTTTCATCAATTTTCAAACTGGATCAAACAACTCCAACTCAACCCTTTACTTATCAATAAACAACCTTTGCCCAAAGCATCAAACAGAACAGTGAAACCACTGTAACCAGAATATCAGATATAACTCAGACTTCAGAATAGATATGCAGAAACACATTCAACCTTCAGCAACCATCAGATTAGAAATAATATGCGCTTTTATTTAATCAGACCCGCGTATATACGCGCCTTTCAGAAGATGAACTCATGTATACTTCAGCACATTTTCCAAAGAAAACCCTAACTGTGCATACGCGCTTTTCTTTCCACATACCCGCGTATACATGCGCTTTCCATGAAACGAACCTGCGTATAGATCTATAAAAGATAAACTTTGTAGTACAGACCAGATCTATAAACTTACCCAGATTTCTTCAATCTCTTCAGCAGGATTGCGCTAGGTCTTCTTCACTTCTTTTCAGATCGTCCTTGACATTCACCATTTCTAGATCTAGAGATCTTGAGCCTTCATTATGTTCATAGGAGCATCATAGATTCATATCTATCAATTAGGAACAGAGTTCACCCATACAAATATACTTCAGAGTGAAGTATTCATCAAAGCCTAGACTCATACACCCCACATGCACAATGATTTTCTTCTCCTTATATAGGTTTACCCTTTTTCAATACCATGAGCCAAAACCACATTACTTTCGATGGTATTCCTGGGCGAGGTCACATAGACAAATCATTACTCAATACAATGGGTCAATACCATGGTGTTTACCCCTGGTTTTACATATTTAGAGCGCTTTTTCCCATACGCGACTTGGCACGTTATTTCCCGTGTGCATACGCTACTTTGTATAGACAAATCCGCGTATGCATTGAGACATACTCTTTTCATCATATTCTAGCACACACTGACATTCATTCCATCATTACCTTCTGTACTCATTGTATATACATCAGATTTACATCATTTAACAAGTTCATCAAGACATATTCCATCAGAGACAACTTCATCAAGTGGGTTGCCATCAAGGACAACACTCAGCATCATATTGCCAACAGTTTCTACTTGTCGAGATGTTTCCATTGATATATGGCACGCCATGTAATTCTTCACGGTTTGAGAGATATTCATGTTTGAAGTTTGTACCCCAAGTTAGTGGGCTAAAACCCCATGGGGTTGGGGCATGGGTCATTGAAAAGTCATAATTAATATTTTTTAAGCTCCTAAGATCCCTCCCACGTTCACTTGTTGAAGCCCCTCTCAACTTAAGCATTCATATAAATTGTGATCTTCATTTCCTCCTTATGCATGGGATTTGGTCATCTGAAATAGGTCATCATGGGATTTTCACTCTACCTTTTTTTATACGAAGGCTCAGAAGCTGAAATTTGTATGAGGTGAAGTTGAAATCCTGAGGAAGCTGCAGTAAACATTTCAGATCAAGTTGCACAATATTTTTGGAGATATGATTTGTGGAAGTAAGGGTTTTTGCAGGCTCCTGAAATTCATCTCAAAGAAGTGACCTTGGTAAAATCGTCATAACTATCTCTCTGAGTATCAGATTTGAATTCTATAAAAAGTGGAAGATATTAAATAGTTTATAGTTTTGTCTATATGAATTTCAGAGGCAAATGAAGAAACAATGACATGTGGCATGCCGTACAAGTGCCCTCTTCTGAAATAGTCCATAATTAGGGCAATGTGAGAAATTGGGTATAACTCTCTCTTGAAGAATACAAATTGGGTCAGACCTATGGCATTGGAAAGAAGGCTCAGAGGAATACTACAGGACCGAAAATTAGATATTGAGGATATGAAATGACAGAGATACACTAGATTCAATATCGAGCTCCTAGAAGGCAAGAAAAAGCTAGATCATGTGTTGTCAAGGATTGCAAAGGACCAGACTTTCTACGGCAGAAAAGAAAAACAAGGTGCAGTAGAGGGTAGCATGATAAGAGCAGCAACCAAGGTGCATAACAGCAGCAAGAAGTTCATCATATGAAGTCTTCAAGTGGGCAACACTGCATACAATCATTGTACTTTGTCATTGTAAATACATTATTGTACAAATTGTACTAGTGTCTATCTGCCAAGGGTTGAAGAGGTAGTGTTGGGAGTTCTAGGATCATCATTATATGGTTGTGTCAAAGTTGGGGTTATGGTCTAGTATATCTTCTTCTTCTACATCATTCTATATCATTGTAAAGTGGACCATTTTCCCTAGTACGGGAGTCCATTCTTCTTATTCTTCTATAGGGTGGTAGGGTGGTGCTAGGGTGAGTTGTAGCTCATTGGGTGTTGGGGCATCCATTTAGTGACTACTAAAGAATCTCAGGTGTTGGAGCATCCATCTAGTGGGAGCTGGAGAGGAATGCTTTTCTAGATTCTAGGAAGTTGGAGCTTTATTTTCAATTGGAGTTGAAAAGAATTATTAAAAAAACATTAGGTTGTTTTTGTCCCGGAGTGGGTTTCCACCTTAAAAACTGTGTGCATTTGTGTTCCTCTTGTTTGCTACTATCATTGTACAAACACTGATAATAATTTAAGATTAACTAATTCTCTAATTGAAAGAAATACTGATTCACCCCCCCTCTCAGTATTTCCAACAGAAACTTAGTCATGTACTCTTCATCTGTCATGGAACCCATCTTCAACCCATAGAAATCCTTGGCATTTCCATCACAATATCTCTAAAACAAGTAATTCTTCTTGAAGAGTCTTTTAAAATCATGTCAACTAATTTCCTCTACCCTGATGTCTCTAATGAACTTCACATATTCCCACCATATATTTTCTCTTGATCCCTTGAGATTGAAGATAAATATCTTAGTTTTCATATTCTATGAATAATCATGTAATCCAAAGAACTTCTTCATCCAAAGCTAAAATAAAATCCATGAGTGCTAGCCCTCCTATCAAATGTATCTAAAGATCTACCACCTCTGACTATGTCATCCATGTCCAACGTATAACCTGATCATGTCTTGGTACCATATGCCCCATTAGTATTTTCCTCATGTCCATGAATGAATCTCAACTGTCCCTACTTCTGCAAATCTGTAAGACTATGAACGATGACTGCATTAACCTCTACTTGATTTTATTTAGCTCTGGAAAGCCTTTCCTGTGCCTCAATTAACTTGCTATTATCTTCCTTACAACTTGTTAGTGTATCCGCTATATCAAGAGAGTACTCTCCTCCTTGCTATTCAACTGACATGTCCCATTCCCTTGAATTCACATCAAGATTGTAAGGGGAGTCATATGAACTGTAGTCCAACATTATTCTCTTCATATCTGATCTTATATCACCTACAAACATGCCATGTTAGATAAACCAAATAGAGAGATAATCAAAATCATACATTAATGTATTTCAGGGGAGGTTATCACATCTACACAAAAGAATCTAGATTAAAACGATAGAACATCACAATCATATCAATTCTTACATAATTATCATAACCATAACCATAATATTCAATGCATAAAAATCACATCTACCTCGAGGTCCAATGTTGCAACCTTTCTCTAATACCAATTTGTAACCATGCCTCCCACATTTAACCACTTTTACAATCTCTCTAGGGTAAAAATGAGATGAGTGTCACTATGATATAACCCAACCTCCACGTTCTAGTTATGGAAGTGGGGATGAAAAACCGACAACAAATTGACATCCCTTAGGAACTACTAACCACTTAGTAGCTTGCAAACCACCCCAGGTTTTCAATCCCTAAGCTGAAAATATTTTCACACAATTTACCCTCCAACCGCACCCACAAGACTACATGCATGCGGTTGGGAGACTATAAACACACTCTCAAGGTTTCTTGCATGTGGTTATGGCTCCATTTCGTTAGGTCAATGCATGTGGTCATGTGATCTATGCCACTTTTTCAAGCAAGCCTGTAGACCATTTCCCAAAACTACCTGTAACTTTCCATAATTATATCAATAACAATATGATGCTAAATAGTCAAAACTTAAGAAATATATTAACCTAGACATGCCTAATGCAGTGTAGGAATTTTATCAAACATATGAGAAACATATATACTACAAGTTGTGAATTCATATCTAATCATAACCTTCTGAACTTGATCAGGAGATCATGTCCAAGTTATGAAAATTTCTCAAAAATGAAAGTGTTCAAAAGTGGTTGCAATCTAAATGATCGGAAAGGTCTCGTTGCTGTGATTCTGGCGCCATGAACGGTTCTCAAAACCAAGGTCGTATGAAAAATTTCTTGAGGTTTGAAATCGTCTAGTAAACTCCAAAATTCATTTGACCAAGTTTGACTTCTTTAATTTGGAAAAATTAAAAAAAGAATATTCTATGGAATATTCCATATGGGTGTATTATATTCCAACACTTGGCATTCTGTTATTCGTTAAAGGATTGACTTTTTGGGTTCTTGGAAAATTAAAGGGTGCCACGTGGCAAGCCCGGAGGCCACCATGTGGTAAGCCCAAAGGCTTCCACATGGCCCCAGGCCAAGGAAAATATGGTACATTAAATTTTTTTTATAGTCAGCATGAATTGAACCGGCGACTTGCCACATACCAGTCCATAGGCCAAATTTATGATCTTAACAATCTATGCTGTTGTGTTCTATTTAATGTTTGAATTTTATTTGGGTGGAAAAAGGTGGAGGGCTAGCCCCTTAGGTTCGTGACTGGGTGCTGAGACCACAATGAAAAGACCCTAAATGGAAGGAGAATATGGTTAATCAAACCGTATTGTGTGTAATGTGACTATGACAACGCGTAGAACAAGTTTTAAATGTTGTTGTTAGTTAACGATATTTACGTGGTTAGTTTCGATGGTCTGGCGGGGGGTCATGTGACCACCCCACCCTGACATTTATTTTCAACCACTAATGGTCTGCCAAATTTGGGGCGTGTCCCACCTTTTCTGGAGAAATTTCTGAATTTGGAGTGCTAACTAGCAGTTCCTCCACATTTAGTGGGGTTTTTGGGGGACATTGGGAAATTTTCTTGTTTATGCCAAAAATCCCTCATTATGGGACCAAATTGAGTGAAACAATAGTCAATTTTGGGTCTCTTTGACATTCTGAGCAGTTTGGCATAGGTTTCAAGTTGAAAAAGGTCATATTCAACATTTTTGTCTTCGAGGAAGATGAAGGGTCCATCAGGGCCACCATGAGGCAGAATCAGTTTGAGGGCTAACGAGGGGAGCTAGAGTCCTTTTCCAGAGTTCCAATAGTCTAAATTGGATATTTCATATGTTATAAATATAATGAGATGGTTTAAAGATCCCGTACAGAAATTTTGAAGGCCGAAAAGCTTCAGTAAATTTTCAGGCGCCATCAGTGCCAGCTTTTGCCACCAGTAGTGCAGGTCTTAGCCAGAGCTGCTAGAGACCATATGTAGTGAAAAAGTAGTCATTATTGACTGAAAAAATCATTTTGAATCTAATGAAAGAGGTTTTAGCATGTTTTGAAGACTTCTAGAGGTCAAAATCTCAGCAAAGAAGTTTTCATTGACCCTAGTTCCAAGGGGTGATGATAGGTGATTGAGGCGAAACCGGAGCAATCAAAGGCCATTTTCGATGAATGAAAAGTCTATCTTGAATATTTAAGAATTTTTGGAACCAATGGAAGTGGTTTAAGAAAATTTTGAGAACTTATAGAGCTCTAGAAACTGATGTGATGTATTGGGTAAACCTGGGAAAACTGTGGAGGATAGCCTATTTTGGGGATGCAGTGGTCGATTTGAGAAATTTATCTTTTGATATTTGGTGTCTGATAGGTGTTGGATACAGCAAGAGTGGTTTTAATGACAAAAATTTTTTTTTAGGGAGTTTGTGCCATTTATAAGCTCAGAGTAGCTTAGTGTACCGATAGAAGGAATCGTGTCAACAAGAGCCTAAAGTTGTTTTGTAATATTCCCAATTATCTACTGCTACTTGGAATATTATAACTGCTCCATTTTTGAAATAATAAGTAGGAAATACAATAAAACATATCCCAGTGTGAAAAGGGATTGAAGTAGGAGGACAAAATAAAGCCTCTTTGGTGTGAAAGAGGGGCAAAGCAATGATCTAGCTACAGTTGACTAAGTCAAGAACGATGTCACAAGAGGAGGGAAAGCTACTGGGGCAGCACAGTTTTGAAGGAGGAAACTTCTCAAGGAAGTCACAGCACCCCTGAGTGGGGCTGGGGATGGGAAAGCTCACCAAGGATAAGAAGGAGGAGATAGCAACAAAGGATTCATTCATTCAATCATCTTGTCTCAGTCTTATGACAGATTGCAAGCTTCAGCTGTTTAGCAGGAGTTGCAGCATTGTTTAGTGCAAGCGGATTCTCATGTGGGAATTATATCTTCAACATTGGTATAGCTGATTGGGAGATGTAAGGAGGAGGTCCTGAGTTCAATTCTCATCATTTATCTTGAGGGAAACCATTCTCCATCCTAGACAGCACAATCACTTCCATGGATTGCGTGATTTCTGCAGTAGCTGCAGTAGCTGGGGTTGCATCTTCCCATTTTTTCTTGTTCAAGAGAAGGAGGAGTCTATTTCACTCTGGGAGATCTATTGAGGGAGGCGTGGGCCAATTATTGTATTGTTTGTCCATTTGAGATCATATTTGATCTCTCTTTATACAGTGTTTATGGGTACAACATTATTTTCTGCAGAGCTACTTCTATTGTTGCTATTTTACCAGAAACCTTTTCCGGGGCATTTCAAGGTGCTTGTAAAATGGGTCTAACCTCTCATTTTTTATTCCATGCTTAATGAAAGCTCTAGATATTTATTAAACTATCTTTTGCTGTATATTCCATAGTAAAAATAATGTTGTTGCAGTCTCCGGCATTGCTATTTTATGAAGCAGTGGGATTGGGGTGCTTTTATGCATATATGAGTTGGGGAGATCTATTTAGAGTAGCTAGAGTGATTTGTTTATTATTCCATACAACATATATTAGAGGATCCAAGTCTTGGACTGCGTTATTTTTGCATTGGTTTCCTTATACAACGTCCTCACTGAAGATATTGCTGAAATTCTTGAAAAGGAATATTACATGTTTACAGAGTTTGGACAGCCATTAGAGGGATATTGATGGTATTTTAAGTCCTTTGGATAATTTTTTTATTCATTTGAGTTAACTATTTACTTGTAAAAAAACTTACCATAATCCCAAAGAGCCGAGTCAAGATGACCAAGCTCAAAGGAGACGTAGCCCACGAGATTTTGAGTGAACTCCTAGATTGAGTTTGATGTTGTGTTTAAATGTTTATTTTCTGCATTATGTTGCTTTTATACATGTTAAATTTCAGCAAGAAAAAATGAACTTAAGACACATAAACAATAAAAATTCATACACCACTTTCAAGTAAATAATTCCACAAAATTGTCAAGTACAAGCTAGATCATTTAATTTAAACTGAGTGGTAGGTTATTGAAATACATTCAAGTTATCCAGACCATTTTCAGATCAGGTTGGTATCAGATCTAGGTTGCTTGCTTGACAGAGCACTTGGTTTCTTGATTGTATAGATTGAAAGGTGTTTAAACAGTGTAAAAGATTGACTGTTTTATTGTTTGCAAACTAATTGTTGTTTGAGTTTTCTTGAGATTTTGGGATAGCTACTGATTAGCTAAGTACTCAAGAGGAAAAAAAGGAAGAAAAGGAATTAAGGCATCTTCCTTACCCCAAGGGACCTCAAGGTCACTTTTGGAACAAACCCTCTTGACGATTGTTTGTTAAGAAGCTCTTGGAGTTTGTTTGTTGTTTGGTTGCTTGAATAAGAGTTTGTATCTACAACCATTTGGTTTAAAAAGCTTTGTCATTTTTTTGAAAATATTTGAGAACTTTGTTGAAGTTAATTTGATCATTGACAGCATAATGGAAACTTCTACAAATGAAGTTTCATCCTTCACAAGATTCTTCGATGATGATATGAAGCATGACTTTATTATATTGAAGGACATGGTGCAGATTCTATTTGAGGATAAAAGAGAAAGCACTGAACTTCGTGAAAAATTGTTTGACATGAAACAAGAGAAGGAATAAATGCTTCAAATATTGCATGATATGGAGATACAACTCCATCAAGCCCAAGAGGCTTTGACCAAGAAAATGCATGAGAAAGAGGTAATCCATTCTAACTTGTCTTCAATTTCCTCATTAGAAATATGTGTTGGTTCTTTCGAAAAAAATACAAGAGGTATAGGGTCCAAATTAATGATTAAAATGGGCTATGAAGGCAAGGGGTTAGGCAAGCATGCACAAGGCATGGTTGATCCTATTTTGGTTGAGGAACGACCCAAGAATCTTGGTCTTGGTTATGTGCAGTTTAATGGCAAAGACTCCAAAGCCATGAAGGCATGTGAGGATATTTCGAAGAGAAATTTTGTTCCAAGTTCTAAGATGCAAATATGTCAAATTTGTTTCAAAGATGATTTCCATTGCTTTAAGCCTTTGTTGCAGCAAGAGGATGGTTGACATGCAAATTATGGCAAGCATGCAAGTTCATACAGTTTTCAAGACAACAACAATGATGTTAGTCTGCAAATGAAAGTTGGAGCTTCTACTAGTTCATCTCCTCAAGAAGGCAAAAAGGATGAACATTCAAAGCAGCACAAGAGGTATAAATTTTCCCATGATCAATGTGATTTTGTTTCTGCAAAGCATGATAATTTTTCATACTTAAATGGAAGAAAGATTTGATGTACATATTGTGGTTGATTTAACCATGATGTTTCGTGACGCTGGATGAGGAAGAAAGCATACAGGAAGCAAATGAAGCAAAGACAAATTTCACAGAAAGTGCATATGACTTGCATATTTTTCCAAAAGAGGGGACATGTTGTCTCTCATTGTTGGACTTTGCATCCAATTAGTCATCCCAAGCACATGCATCAAGAGGACAAAAATATTGGCAAAGGTGGAACCAAGGATTCCATTATTGATGTGAAAACGGAAGTTTCACATGAGGAAGAGTTGTAGCAGAAAAAGTCACCATAGAAGTGGCTTGGTAAGAAGTGGATGGACTTCTTAGCACAATAAGATGTACTCATTTTGTACATATGAAAATTTTGGTTGTATGCATATATTTTATGCTGTAATCTCTCGTTTGTTTGAGCCACCTTGGATCATTGATCAAGGAAGCGATGTTCCATTTCTTTCTGCAAATTTCTCGCCAGAAATGTTTTGAGTGAGTGCAAGAAAGTCAGTCCTTGACAAGAGGAAAAGTGCATCAAGGAAGGGAAGTGTGAATTGTTTTCTAGCTGTGGTTCAAAGTCACTAGCCATGCAAGGCAAGTTTTGGAGGCTGAAGAGAAGAGGGTGATGTACTCTCATTCACTGTACATATCAGTTTTAGTAGTCCAGAGAGATTTTGGGGTCCAAAATCTTCTCATTAGGGAGGTGTGATCAGGAGATCATGTCCAAGTTATGAAAATTTCTCAAAAATTAAAGTGTTAAAAATTGGTTGCAATATGAAAGACCGGAAAGGTCTCATTGCTGTGATTCAGGTGCCGTGAATGGTTCTCAAAACCGAGGTTGTATCCAAAAGTTATTGAGGTTTGAAATCATCTAGTAAACTCCAAAATTCAGTTGACCAAGTTTGACTTCTTTAATTTGGAAAAAATAAAAAAAGAATATTCCAAGGAATATGTTGTGGTGGATTCGACCCACGAGTGTACGAAATCGCACGCGTTTAGAGAATGTGGTCTTTTCTCTAAACCATAAGTAACAGGAAGTATCTGGGGGTAGCTCAGAAGTATAAAACTAGGAATTAATACACTAAAGTATGCTCTGTTAAAAAAATAAAACCAAAAACACAAAGAAGCTATAGAGAGTTCCAAATAGTAACAAGGTAAACAATGGCTTGATGGCCTTCTTCTTATTGAATGCTTGGAATGAAAAAAAATCTTACCCACTTGGCAAAGGGCCTAGGCAGTGGCTCTAGGACCCAATGCAAGGATGTTTTTCCTTCAAGTTCCGCCTTCTGATGCAGTTCAACTCTCTCTCTTTGCTGCAATGGGCTAAGATTGTTGGGTGGCCAACAATCGAGTCCTCTTCTTTAGCTCCTGCTCCTTGGTTCACACAAACAACTGGTGTTGCTTGGGAAACTTTGGCCAGCATAACCTTGTGTTCACCCATTGTTCATCTCTTTGTGGGTTTATATAGGTGAGCCTTCAAACATCCTTCCCTCCCTTGGTACATGATGGATGGTGACCCAAGGGAGGGGCATTATTCCATTCTGTGCTGAAATATGCCTTTGTGTGCTCACAAAATGCCTAAGGGGGCACTGGTGCTATCCTTAGGCGGCTTTCACATAAGGAGAAACTATCCTTTGCTTGCTTGTGGTCCCGGAAAGAGACTTTTTTCCACTTCCAGGAATGCGCGCTTATTGGGCTCCAGTGTGCACAAAAGGCGCTATTTTTGAAGGAAAAAGTGTGCATTCGAGCATTTATGACTAGTTCAAATTTGATGTTCTCAAAACCTTAGAGATTTTTAAATACTTTTTGATTCCATAATGTATCCCTATCCTGTAAATCCTTAGGCTCGACATTATGATGTCGTTTTTTGCTGTACGATTTTCCAGTGTTAATAGATGCCCCATAATGTGTGAGGTCTAGGAAGAACTGTATAGCCAAAATACATTATAGTTTCTTTTCTGTATCGTACGCAGAGAGAGAGAGAGAGAGAGAGAGAGAGAGAGAGAGAGAGAGAGAGAGAGGCTTGAGTGTAGAAGAGACAACACTTTGCACCGGTTCCGAGATAAACACGACCTAAGGGACCCCCTGTAAGCAGACAAAATATACAACATATTTTCAAAATTTCAACGAGGCGGGCATGTCCCATGCCCATGATACTATGGCTAGTTAAACAAAATTGACAGATACATGTGTTGTCTGTGTCACTACTGTGGTAGTGATGTTGGTGGTTACTGACGACGACTGTTGACACCCTCAGGGGCATTTTTTCTTTGACGATAGGTGGAATGTGGTACCCATATGCATAATCTTGGTATGGAATATCATTACGCACTGTACACATATGTACTGGCTGGGACCTTCCTGTGTAAGCATTGTTGTCAGAGACGCTTATAAAGGCATGGGTCTTCGACGGATCTTGATCAAAGTGAAATGGTTGTAAGGTACGATACCATCGTGACATGAAATCTTTTGTTGTAGTCGAATTTCAAGAGGATTGATGACATCTATGGACAATGATGTCTCCCATAGTGCCACCTGAGGATACCCCTTTACATGGGGAGGGGTCATCCAAGGTATCACTTCCTTCTTGAAAAAGAGGTATTGATGTCGACAAAAAGGAAGCCGTAACCGAACCATAATGGGTTTAACATAGGCATGTTGGTGAGTGGTAGCTGAAAATGGATGATGGGGATTCAGTGGCCCGAGGTCGAAGTATATTTGAGCATCTTGGCAGCAGTCATAGGTATTTCTAAAGGGAAAAATCCCTGGAGTCGGTAGGACTTCTAGGGCGGGTATGAACCGGCTATGATTGTCGTAATGGTGCATGCATGGGGGGTATGAAATACTTCGACCAAGGGAGATGGGGTCTGCTGCCATGGGAGGAAAAAGTGCAATATGAGGGTGAAGAGGTGAAGGGCGTTGTTTGTGATATTTGTACACTTACCAAAAGAATAAAATAATAGGTTTTGGTTTGTACAAAACATAGAGACGGGTACCCCAAAACATGAAAGAGGGTCGCTCACTTGATGGTGTGAGGACGGTGTTTTGCTAGGGGTAGGGGTCCCATTGGTTGGTCTCATGTGCAGGGTTGATGAAGCATAAGATGTCACAGATGGGTTAATGCTGATGGAGGTATGGTGGGCCAAATGCAGTGTGCAGAGGCGCGCTTTCATTCTGCTTGTACAACCCAATAATCTAGGAAGGGGGTTTGTTTAGATGGTTAACTTCACCTTATGCATGGTATATGGATGTGCATGAGGTGCTTCCTAGACTAGAAATGGTAGGGCCATGGCTTTACTTGTGGGCTGATGTATGGTCTACTTGGGATGACGATCGCCATGGAGGGGAGGCTCTACCGACCATCATGGACGTTTATCATATGCAGGGTGAGGTGATGATAAACGTGGTCGGGTATGAGGACCCTATGGTTTATTTCTGATGGAGAATGTCAGGATATGCAAAGTTTTCTGGGACTCTATCATGTTGAGGGTAGAATGATACCTCCTCCGGAACTTTTGGTGGTGGGTGTTGTGAATGGTTTGTGGGTTCTTACTAAAAAAACAACTACCTCAAGTGAAATAATCTTATTTTCATCCAATATTATCGAAAAACATGAATTTTGGAAATGAATATGGGAGGGTGCATACCTGCCGGCGCCGAAAATTTAATTTTTTCGGGAGTGCGAATGTGTGGCATCGCCTTTGTTTGCTTGGGAGTTTTTACTTGGATCCTTGTTTTTATTTCAGTTGCGGTTTCCCCCAGACTGAGATCATGGGGAAGTGCATTGCCGGTTACTACCTCCCATCTAGGATCTTCCGGAATATAGATTACTGCTGCCTAGGTGACCCTAGGTCAAAGACCTGACCAAGCCGTCTGCAGTAATCGATGTGCCTGATAACTCAAGAGGATGAGGCAACCATGTTTCCTTTTCCTTGGTTGGTGTATGGTGGCTTGGGGGGAGGAGGGACAAATGGTTGTCGATCTAGTGACCTTCGTTCCTCGTGTAGGTACCAGATGGTACACGGTTCATTTTGAGATGCCTAGATGGAGGGATCCTTTTGGTAGGATCACTTGATCGCATGTAAGGCATCCCTATACTGTGATATTTCTAGATAGTGGTGGGTATAATGCCCATAGGTGTCATAGAGGGTGCATGCATGATTGGTACATGGCGGTTTGCCTGTACTTTTGGTGGTGAGTTCCTTTTTATGGGAATGCCATTTTGAGGTGCCTGCCTCACAACCGAGGAGTGGTTTTAATTCGTCCAACTCCGGGCATATGTGAGTAGGGTGTCCTATGACATCACACATAGTGCAGGCTCATGAATCCCATTGTATGGTGGGGGTCACCACTTTATTTCCTTTCTTGGCGATTTTCTTTATCATGGTTGATGGTTTCGCAGTGGGGATTTCCCTTACGCGGGTGGTTTTTTTTGCTACTTGGGTAGGTTGGGGCTCCTCAGGACCGGGGGGCTGTAACCCAAATGTAGTAACGTTGGTAGTTGGCGTTCCTGGAGGGGGAATGAGATACGACACTGGGAATTACAACGATATGTTGGGTAGTACCAGTGTTGCCAAGACCTACTGGGAGGTAAACCCAGGAGGTGGGTATAGGAAAGGAGTTTGGGAGGTAGCATAAACTATGGAGGCTACAGTAGTTGATGCCTCGATGTCGTTACTGCTTGATTCCATGTCCTGACTAACCTTGGTGCTTGATGTGGACATCATGCACACCAGGGCCACTATGGCATCGGGTGATACCTCAGGGAAAATAGGAGGATCTCCTAGGAATGAGCCTAGGATGGACGATGGTTTGAATTGGCCAGGGGCATATTCTTGATACTATACAAGACCATCAGTGGCTGTGCCTACATAGGGTATAACCATATCTTTGTTGGTCAAAGGAAACTTTTCAGTGTGCGCCAGCTGGTCTACTATAATGATTTGATCCTCGTGGGGGAACATCATGATGCGGAAAACAGAGGATGCTATGGCAGACATGGCATACATGTAACTCCACCCAAGGAGTATATTGTAATCCAAGTGAACGTCTAAGACTTCGATGTCTATGTGGACCGTTTTCCCAGCGAAGCAGACCGGTACGTTTTGGAAGAGACCAACAGGGGTCAAGGGACGACCGTCATATGCTCTAAGTGTGATGATGGAAGGTTTGAGTTCTGGGGCTCCTAACTTCTGCCATACATGTTTTGACATGATGCACATGGATGCACCCTCGTGAATGACACATTGGTGAATAGTGATATTCTGTACCGATACTGGTATCTGGAAGGTGACCATGGAAGGAAGCCTAGGGGTGGCTTTGTCTAAATCAAAAGCCATCATGTACGTGTCGGCAGTGTCGACAGTGCCTAAGGTAGAAAGTAGGGATTTCCGCTACTTCAGGCACGACTGCAGTACCTCTAAAGAAGACATAACAGCAGGTGATTGGGCTAATTCGTCTACGATGCTGTAATTGTGGGCTGCTTTAGAGTAGTTACCTGCTTGCCTATTAGGCCCTTTAACCAATTTTGGAAATGGTTCCAAAGGAATATTTGGAATGGTCAAAGGTGCAGTCGGTGCGGATATACTAGCCCCTGACATACTGATGTCTGGTGGGGTGTTGTAGTTGAGATTCTGTGTTTGGAAAAAAATTTCTTCGCCAGCCATGTAAATTTCATGGTTTTTTTTCTCAGAATCGTTGGGGTTTTGCTGCTGAGTGCTGACCATTCCTTGATGGGGGAAGGGTTCTTGCATAACTGCAGTTGTCTGGGAAGATCCTCCTTGTCCTCGATTACTCTGAAGCTTTTTAAGCTCAGGGAGTTCGGGACAGTGGTGAGTATAGTGCCCGTACTCACCACATATCGAACAAGAATGTTTTGTTTGTAGAGGTGGCTACTTGCCTTGATTTTGGGCATTACTTAGCTCTGGTTCTAGTTCTGTTTGGAGTTATTTCCAGGGCGGGGCCGTGGTCGGCAGTGTTGGTTTCTGTCCCCCTATCCAGGGTTCCCTTTGAGTTTTTTTTTTAAACTTTATTTTGACCACGTTAGGAGGGTAATTATCCTGATCATACTGGTGTGGATGATCTTGGGACGGTTGCAAAAAGTTCACCTGTGCATTGTTTTGCATTGGTGGGTTATGTGCTTGGGAATGAGCATACTGCTGTCCTGTGTTTACACCTGGCCGTTGGGGGGGAGTTCTTCTATTAGTTTTTTTCCTGTGTACTGGGTCCCCCCATCCGGAGGGTAAGGTCCTCCTTGGTGATACGCTAGCACCATATTAGTCAAATTTTGTTGCTGCATATGATGACTTTGAAATTCGGGTTGAGACATGTTTTGGGTAGACCCATGTGTGTAGCCGGGATTTTGACTGCTGCTTCCTAGGTACCCTTGGGTCATTGGCCCAATAAGTCCGTTTGCATATTTCGACGCGCCTGGAAATTCTTGATAAGATTTCAGGTATGGGGCATTAGGCAAGATATTGTATATGTATCCTGATTGCGTATAGATCAATTCAAGTTGTTGGGCTTTACTGATTGCATCCTCTTCAGATGTGGGGTTACGTTGTGCCACATCATTTGAAATCTCTGGCGTCAAATTTTTCAAGAATAAATCTAAAAGGACTCGGTCATTGAGTTGAGCTTTGCATAAGCTACGATGCCGTCTCCACTCATGGAGGTGTTCAGAAATGTGGGTAGAGGGGGATTTTCTAAAATGAGTTAGTAACTCCATTCCTGAATCGTGGTGAATGGGTAGCTGAAAGTATGTGAGGAACGTAGTAGCGAGGGCGCTAAAGGTTCCATGTGAAGCAGGGGGTTGCTCGACATACCATTTCACAGCCACTCCCATGAGAGTGCATTGAAACAAACTCAATTGAATAGTATTATCAACAATGCTATTCAATGAGCACCACTAGTGAAAGGTCATTATATGATTCCCTGGGTCTTCCGCTTGCTTGCCTTCAAACTTTGGTATGTCTGAAGGGAGATTCGTGGGCATAGGAGGCTAATTGGGGTCGTGTGTGATGGGGTCATTGGTGGGCTTGGTTAAATCTGGTAGATTTAACGCTGCTAAGAAGGGTGACTGAGAGGTTGACGCCATGGAAATGTGTGAAGGCACGAAGTTCTGGTTAGAACGAGGGTTAGTCTGTGACGTACCCGGTTGTGAATTCAGCAGGCTTCCCGTATGGGATGCACTCTTCTACCCCCTAGGGGATGAGGGGGGAGTGATGTGCCGTGTGGTGTTGGGAGATGAACTAGGGTTCCCAACTAAGGTTGCTCCAAGAAAGGAGGAACCAACCACTGTGGCAACGTTCCATCTTTGACGCCTAAATGGCGAAATACCTAGAATCCCTCCCGTTAATGGGGGGAGGTCCAAAAGACGCTTGGACCGACGAGGTTCTGTTGGAACCATTTGAGGGTCGTCCAGGTTGGGTTTTGGAAATTTTTTTTGAGGATATTGAGTCTGTGATCATAAAAATTTTATGGCCACGTACATAAGACAAAGAGAAAATGAAATGAATTTTCCTTTAACTTGATTTATGTGAGAAATCAAGAAAAAAATGGTTTTGTTTGTTTGCGCGTGATACTCAAAAAATCCTAGAAGACCTAATAATGTCCTCACACACTCAAAAGTAACTAGGCCTTGAGATGATTTCTTGCAAGTGCTGGCACAACGTCCTGTAAGAGTTGGCGACGCCCCCAGTCAGCCGAAGAGAATCAACCAAGGTAAGGGTAGAGGGTTTGGCGCTTGCCTGCATCATCACCTTTAGGGTAAAGGATGCCCTAGTTTAGGCCACTAAGAACCACCATCCCACTCGGGTGTTCGAGTCTTGGGCTTCTTGGTAGTTAGCTAACAGTATCAAGTATCAACCGGGTTAGGTAACGCCAGCTGATATCGCATGCACTGCGCCTAAGCCTAACCCCCTCTGAATCGAGTCTCTACCACGCTTGGGTTTTATTTTCCATGGGCTAATAGGTGGATTTTAAAGCTCCCTAAAATCACAACTTCTATGTTTCAAATGTGAAGCATGATCAAGGCAGCTTATTGGATGCCCACCCCTTTGATCCTAACTTAAACTATAATTTCTCTTGTGGCCCCTGTGGGGAGAGTTTAGTGAGTTGGTTTAAGTTATTTTTAAATGGATTTCTTTTCTTAGTGGGTGAATATGTGTGAGAGTATGGTGAACAAGCTCATAATTTGAACATATGGATATCGATGATCCTTTACAAATGTCCCCTAGTTAAACTATGTGTCGTTGTTCCTTGCTCGAATAAAAATCATTTGTGGATAATGGGCTGCTTCCAAAGCCTCCTAATTAGTCTATGTGAGTGACTAAAGGGAAACGACGAATCAAAAATGTAGAGTGTTCATATTCTTGTCTAGGTTCACCCAATGGTGCAAAGACAACAAAGATTACTTGCTCGAACTTGCAATTCAATTCTAGTCCCACAATTTCCTAAATGCAAAAATTGAAATTTAAAATAAAAAATTTCTACACTAGCTTATGCATGTGTGGTAATGAACCACTTACTTGGACTATTTAAACTAAGTGTGCATACCAAAATTTGTAAAAAACATAAATTGTTTGGAAAGCGATGGTTAATTCGCTCCCTACTTAAGCTATGTGAACACTTTTTGGAAAAACCAACTTAAATGAAAACTAACTAAATGCCTACAAAAAGCAAAAAAAATTAGTTCTCAGAAGTTGTGGGGTATCAACACAGGTGTTGGCAGATACATTAGGGGCTGCCCAACACACTTACAAGTAGAAAAAATGCAGAAGGTAGGGAGAAAAACTCTCTCTGCAAATTGTGTGCAAAAACCTCTGACAGGTGCACTTTCTTGTGCGCAGGTCACCTCTGAACGCGTGCCATGTGCGTCTGTGTGTAAAAACAACGCGCAAAATTCCTGCAAGTAAAAAAAATATTAGGAGCTGCCTTCTTCAGTCTGTCACCTAAGTGAGTCTAGGGACTACAAGATGGGTCAGAGGACTGTCAGCTCCACTCCAACATAGACTAAGGGTCTCCTTCAAAAGATGGCACAACCACATAAACTTGAAAGACTCGATGGAGTCGCCAATCTTGTTGTGGTAGATTCAACACAAGGGTGTACGAAATCGAACGCGTTTAGATAATGTGGTCTTTTCTCTAAACCATAAGCAACAGGCAGTATTTGGGGGGAGCTTAGTAGTGTAAAACTTAAATGAAGTAATACACTAAAGTATGCTCTATTAAAAAACTAAAAATAAAAACAGGAAAGAAGCTATAGAGAGTTCCAAACAGTAACAAGTAAACAATGGCTCGATGGCCTTCTTCTTATTGAATGCTTGGAATGAAAACAAATCTTACCCAATTTCCAAAAGCCCTAGGCAGTGGCTCTAGGACCCGATGCAAGGATGTTTTTCCTTCAATTTCTGCCTTCTGACGTAGTTCAACTCTCTCTCTCTCTTCTACAATGGGCTAAGATTGTTGGGTGGCCAACAGTCAAGTCCTCTTCTTCAGCTCCTGCTCCTTGGTTCACACAAAAAACTGGTGTTGCTTGGGCAAATTTGGCTAGCATAACCTTGTGATCACCCATTGTTCATCTCTTTGTGGGTTTATATAGGTGAGCCTTCAAATCTCCTTCCCTCCCTTGGTACATGATGGATGGTGACCCAAGGGAGAGGCATTATTCCACTGTCTGCTAAAATATTCCTTTGTGTGCTCACACAGTTCGTAAGGGGGCGCTAGTGCTTTCCTTAGGCGAATTTCACATAAGGATAAATTGTCCTTTCCTTGCTTGTGGTCCCGGAAAGAGAATTTTTTCCACTTCCAGGAATGCGCACTTATCGAGCTCTAGTGAGCACAGAAGGAGCTCTTTTCAAAGGAAAAAGAGCGCATTCGAGCATTTATGACTAGTTCAAATTTGATGTTCTCAAAACCTTAGAGATTTTTAAATACTTTTTTATTCTATAATGTATCCCTGTCCTATAAATCCTTAGGCTCGACATTATGATGTCATTTTCTGCTGTATGATTTCTAGTGTTAACATAATATTTCGAGGAATATTCGCCAGAATATTCTCTAGAATATTCCATATGGACGTATTATATTCCAACACTTAGCATTCTGTTATTCGTTAATGGATTCAGTTTTTGGTTTCTTGGCCAATTAAAGGGTGCCATGTGGCAAGCTCGAAGGCCGCCACATGGCCCCAGGCCGAGGAGAATATGGCACATTAATTTTCTTTTATAGTTGGCAGGATTTGAACCAACGATCTACCACATACCAGCCCACAGACCTGACCAACCCGGCTACACGTTCGGTCTTAGAAATCTATGTTGCCATGTTCTATTTATTGTTTGAATTTTATTTGGGTGGAAAAAAGTGGAGAGCTAGCCCCGTAGGTTCATGACCGAGTGCTGAGACCACGGTCCAAAGGTCCTAACTGGAGGGAGCATACAATTAATCAAACCGTATTATGTGTAATGTGACCACGATAGCACGAAGAAAAAGTTTTAAATGTTGTTGTTAGTTAACAATATTTACACGGTTAGTTCTAATGGTACAGTGGGGGGTCATGTGACCACCCTGCCCTGACATTTATTGCCAACCACTAATGGTCCACCAAATTTGGGGCACGTCTCGCCTTTTCTGGGGAAATTTCCAAATTTGGAGCGCTAACTAGCAGTTCCTCCACATTTAGTGGGGTTTTTGGGGGACATTGGGCAGTTTTCTTATTTCTGCCATAACTCCCTCATTATGGGACCAAATTGAGTGAAAAAATAGTCAATTTTGGGTCTCTTAGACATTCTTAGTAGTTTGGCATAGGTTTCAGATTGAAGGTAATATTCCAAAATAGGATCTGCTAGCAAGGCATGACTGGAAAACACATTTTCTAGGAATGGTTGCTACAGGATTTGAAACCAAGACCTATCTCCCTTAGATCAATGTATCTAAGACTAGAATCTAAGAGGTGGCTCAAAATAAATCCCTTTAGTTGGGTTAAACAGATCTCCCACACCTAGTTGTCTTCGGAAAGTGCCCGATGAAGGGACTACAACAATACTTTAAACAAAAGATAAAATAACAAAATTATATGAATGCAGAAATAGTTAGAAGGTCAAAATAGCCATCATATTAGATCATAGCAGCAACAATGTATACAAAGACTTGAGCAAACAATCACTCAAGTGGGGCAATACCACCCTCAATGGAACATATACATGATAATTGGAAAACACTGCTGCATGAAGGAAGCTATGGCTATATCAACGTAGTTTATAGGAGACACTGAAAAATATAAAATGATAATAAAAATATATGACAATATGATCTCATGAAATGTGGGGGAGCAAGCTCTCAACCCCTGAAAACAACAATACAACAATCCTTAAAAGGATTGGCTGTAATATATATACAAATGGAAAATCTGCAGAAATGTTGGAGTTGCTGGGTAGCAGCTACAACTCAAAAACTGGAGATGGCTAAATACGATGCTCAATCTGAAATAGACCTCCTCCAATAGATATCTCAAGTGATAGGATGATCCTATCCCTGAAGATCTCACCCTTAAAAATAGTGGTGCAAACCTGCACTGCAAATACTCACTGAAATAATGCAGTCTAGAGAAGGGACTGCGCTGTCTATGATGGGAGATGCTTGGCCTGATGCCAAGATATGAAAATTAGCTTTGAAGCCTTCCTCATTAACCTTCCTAAGGAATAGAAGCTCCCTCCTCTAAAAGATGAGCCAAGGAATGGTGTTGTGGAACCCTCCACTGCAACACCCAGCAACACTATGTTATACTTTAGCAGAAATAACGTAGTGACTAAAGAAGTGGCTTTGGCCTTGAGCCTAGATGTGGAGAAATGAAGTGAAATCCTTCAAGAGGCCTCTAAATAAGGAGAGGAAATCCTAAACAGTAATCCCTCGTGCTAAACAGTACTACAACTCAGCTAAACAGTCGGAGACTGCAAATAGTCTACTAGACCAATAATCAAATACTCAAACATGTCCCACTATGGCTGCGTTTTCCTCCTTTTATGCAATTGAATGTCTCTTTGCCCTGGACCCCACACATTAGGGTTTCTTCCACAAGGAATATTTCTCCCTCTCAAATTGCGTTGTCTTCCCAAGCAAGCCACACCCTCTTAGGCAGCGCTGTTGACTTGGTCAAACTTGACCTTGTCCTCATGCATTTTCCCCTTTTCACACTGGAAGGTGCAAAATAAAGCTGCTCCATTGATACCTTTCATACTATGAGAGATTTTATTCCTACTCATGGGTCTCCTTACCCATTTTATTCACCTCCTAGATGGAATGATAAAAATTAATGTTCAAATTAGCTTCATGTATGATGATATCCTCCAAGTGAAGTGATGTTATCTCATCAATCAAGCCTCCACATTGCTCCTCCTCAGCATGCAAGTCAGCTATCAAGCCATCATCATGTAAAGGTGAAATACTCAAGAGGATAGCAAAGTGATGTCTAGAGCTCCCCTTGAGGAATGGGATCTTAAATCTAATGGGAATTGTCTCTCCCATATGGTTCATCCATCCCCAAGCTATTAGCCATGAAAAATGAGTCACCTCCCAACTAGGCAACTCCTGAAAACTGTCATCCGGAAAAGTAGGTGGGATGAAAATCTGCACATGGTAGACAAAATAGCCTACCCCATGTTGTCCATGTCTCCACTCATGATAAATGTATGGTGTTGGCTAATCTTGGGCAGCAATAAGATTTCCCTCAAGTGGCAAGATGAGGACTAGATCTCCAAAGACCTCTCCTCCAATGCTGCAAATCATGCTGGCCCAAATGTCCCCATATATGATGAGTTGGAAATCACCATCATATGGCATCACATCCATCATATGGCTCACCTCATAAGGAAACATTTTTTTTTCTCTAGTGGCCATACCATATCCAATGTTCCTCTTAGAACATGTAGTGCATAAAGTGTGGAGGATTCTCCCTCAAAGGACACATCCATCCAATGTGTCTCTCTCCCCAACATGCTCCTCATAAAGACATAAACAATAGATTCATAGGGAGAAAAAATGAGAATCATTCTTGCTGCCATGTGTAACAAGTGAGAAGGATAACGGTCCCTCAAATGCAACCAACGTAGCTTGACCCTCAACTACAATAGAGACTAATAAAATGTGTGGGTTCTCAACCACTTGCCTGCTGCTCCAATCTCCTCATAAGTATGGAGGAAGTGAATAATGCAAAGTGTAAAGTAAGCATGTCCTCCATAGTACACCTCTTCCCCAAGTCCTCCTAGGGAATGACCATCAATCATGCTTATGACCTCAAGTAGACCATGAAGCTCAAAAGAGAGAATGCTCCTCCTTGGAGCAACATCCTGCACATATATGGTTAAGGGATATATACATACATCATATAAATAATCATGTAAACAATCAACATCATTACCATATGTTTTGCTCATACAAATGGAGTGGCTCATAAATGAGTCTCCTCTCATCCTCAAAGATAAAAGAGGTGGTTGTGCTTACTCTTCTAAAGATTTATGTCTCTCCTCCATCTCCACATGATCCACACATCTCCTCATATGCTGATATATCTCCTCCTCAAAGCCTTTCCAAGAATACCCCTCCATGATGGTGTGGTATGCTCTCATAGAATCTGTGTGGCTGAAAATGAAATCCACATGTCCTGCTTGTAGCAACTTCTCCTTGAGCTTTGAAGCTCTAGATAAGAAGATCCTACCATGATATTATATGACCCCATCTCTGACTAAATACTCATCCACATGCAACTGGCCATCCAATATCATACAAGTGAAGAGATCCTTGGAATACTCCACCAACAGTTGGGAGTTCCAATATGGATCTATCCTCCATAGTGACAATGATGATGATCTCTCATGAAGAACATCTGTCATATGTTCATCCTCTTCCTTGACATCTCCCATGCCAAAGATGCAAGTTGGAAGGCTTCTATCCTTCCCCTGATACAAGTGAAGAGATCTCCATGCTTCCTTGCTCAAAGGTGTGAGATGAAAGCTTTTCTTCCAGCAAGGTATGGTGCAAGTTTTCAGCCCCCTCCATAGTTTTTTGAAGTGGAATTTTTTTTTCATGCAAGGGTTTTGTTTGAGTACCCTTGTTTGTATCCACCATGTGTGTCTCACGAATCCTCCTACCAAATGTTTTCACTAAGGCCCTAGTGAAACTTGCATAAGATGCAGTGTTTACATTTTTCAAAGAAAAGGATTCAAAGATCCACCAGGCATAGGCCTTACCTCTCATATGCAGCGCTCCAACTCTGATGGCTTCATCTTCAGGAATTTGGTGTTGCTGCAAGAAGGTATCTAACTCTTCCACCCAAGCTTTGGCTGAACATGTAGGTTAACCTTAAAAGGTAGATAGAAGAAATATATCTTGCTGCTCTCTCCACTTCACCTTGATCTTGCAAAACTCTGAAAAGCTGAGATGTTCTCATAATTTCTTAGTTTGAGACTCATACTCTTTCAGGAAATCACTAAGAGTTTCCCTCCTAGCAACCTCTTCTCCTCTTTCCATCTCTCTTCTGGAAATCCTGGGCATGTGACTGTGCTGTGTGTTAGAGTGTGTGGCTGCTTTCTCACACTTATCATATGACAATTTAGATTTTGCTTTAGATTCAAACTCTTGTGGAGATTCTCCATGCATCTCCTTCCTTATCTTCTTGAGATCTTCATGAATAATTTGTATAGATTTAGGAATAAGATTTGTAAGCTTATCCCCTTTGTCTCCACTATAAGATGGGGTCTTTTTCCTGCTTATCTCTCTGTCTCCTTCTCGATGAGAATAGGAAGTGCAAGGTCCTTCCTCTTCTATTTTATTATCCTCCTTGGGGAGGTTCTTCATGGATATCAAATATGATGAGATAAAACCCATCCTCTTCAATCTTCTGATCTCTCTGGCTGAGACTCACAGGATGAACCAAGAAAGTTTCTTTGATACCACTGTAATATTCCAAAATGGGATCTGCTAGCAAGGCATGACTGGAAAACACATTTTCCAGGAATGGATACTACAGGATTTGAAACCAAGACCTAGATCCTTTAGATAAATGTATCTAAGACCAGAATCTAAGAGGTGGCTCAAAAGAAATCCCTCTAGGTGTGTTAAACGGATCTCCCACACCTAGTTGTCTTCAGAAAGTGCCTGATGAAGGGACTACAACAATAATTTGAACAAGAGATGGAATAGCAATGTTATATGAATGCAGAAATAGTCAGAAGGTCTAAATAGCCATCATATTAGATCATAGCAGCAATAATGTATACAAAGACTTGAGGAAACAATCACTCAAGTGGGGCAATACCACCCTCAATGGAACATATACATGATAATTGGAAAACACTGCTACATGAAGGAAGCCATGGCTATAGGAGTGCAGTTTATAGGAGACACTACAACATATAAAATGATAATACAAAGATATGACAATATGAGCTCAAGAAATGTGGGGGAGCAAGCTCTCAACCCCTTAAAACAACAATACAACAATCCTTAAAAGGATTGGATGTAATATATATACAAATGGAAAATATACAGAAATGCTGGAGTTGCTGGGTAGCAGCTGCAACTCAGAAACTGGAGATGGCTGAATATGATGCTCAATATAAAATAGACCTCCTCCAACAGATCTCTTAAGTGATAGGCTAATCCTATTCCTGAATATCCCACCCTCTAAAATAGTGGTGCAAACCCCCACTGTAGATACTCACTGAAATAATGCAGTCTAGAGAAGGGACTACGCTGTCTATGATGGGACATGCTTGGCCTGATGCCAAGATATGCAAATCAGTGCTAAAACCTTCCTCACTAACCTTCCTAAGGAATATAATCTCCCTCCTCTGAAATATGAGCCAAGGAATGGTGTTGTGGAGCCCTCCACTGCAACACCCAGCAACACTATGTTATACTTCAGCAGAAATAACGTAGTGACTGAAGAAGTGGCTTTGGCCTTGAGCCTAGGTGTGGAGAAATGAAGTGAAATCCTTCAAGAGGCCTCTAAATAAGGGGAGGAAATCCTAAATAGGAATCCCTCATGCTAAAAAACAGTGAAACTCAGCTAAACAACTGGAGACTACAAATAGTCTACTAGACCAATAATCAAATACTCAAACATGTCCCACTATGACTGCCTCTTCCTCCTTTTATGCAATTGAATGTCTCTTTGCCCTGGACCCCACACATTAGGGTTTATTCCACAAGGAATCTTTCTCCCTCTCAAATTGTGTTATCTTCCCAAGCAAGCCACACCCTCTTACGCAACGTTATTGACTTGGTCAAACTTGACCGTTTCCTCATGCATTTGCCCCTTTTCACATTGGAAGGTGCAAAATAAAGCTGCTCCATTGATCCCTTTCATACTATGAGGGATTTTATTCCTACTCATGGGTCTCCTTACCCATTTTATTCACCTCCTATATGGAATGAGAAAAATTAATGTTCAAATTACTTCATGCTAATTTTGGAATATTACATCGAACAGAGGTCATCTTTAGCATTTTTTTCTTTGAGGAAGATGAAGAGGCCATCAGGCCCACCATGAGGCAGAATCAGTTTGAGGCCTAGCCAGGGGAGCTAGAGTCCTTTTCCAGAGTTACAATAGTATAAATTGGATATTTCAGATGTTTTGAATCTGATGAGATGGTTTTAAGAGCCTTTAGATAACATTTGAATGCCGAAAAGCTTCAATCAAATTCCAGGGGCCATTAGTGTCAACTTTTGCCAACATCAGTGCAGGTCCTAGCCAGAGCTGCTAGAGACCATATGCAGGGAACCAATAGTAATTATTGACTGAAAAATTCATTATGAATCTAATTATAGAGGTTTTATCAAGTGTTGAAGACTTCTAGAGGTTGAAAACTCAGCAGAGAAGTTTTCGTTGACCCTAGTGCCAGGGGGTGTAGATAGGTGATTGAGGTGAAACTGAAGTAGTCGAAGGCCATTTTTGATGAATGAAAAGTATATATTTACTATTTAAGAAATTTTGGAACCAATGGAGGTGGTTTCAGAACATTTTTAGAACTTATAGAGCTCGAGAAACTGATGTGATGTTTTGGGCAGCCTTGAGCAAACCGTGGAGGATAAGCTATTTTGGGGATGCAGTGATCAATTTGAGAAATTTATCAGTTGATATTTGGTGTTGTATGTGTGTTGGATATAGTAGGAGTGTTTTCAGTGACAGAAAAATAATTCTGAGGGAGTTTGTGCCATTTAGAAGCTCAGAGTAGCTTAGTGTATTGACAAAAGGAATCATGTCAACAAGAGCCTAAAGCTGTTTAGAGAGTTTGGAAAGCCATTAGAGGGATATTTATGGTATTTTCAGTCCTTTTTATCATTTTTTCATTCATTGGAGTTAAGTATTTACTTGTAAAAGAACATACCATAATACCAAAGAGCCGAGTCAAGATGACCAAGCTCAAAGGAGACGTAGCTCATGAGATTTCGGGTGAACTCCTAGATTCAGTTTTATGTTGTGTTTAAATGTTTATTTTCTACATTATGTTTCTGTTATACATGTTAAATTTCAGCAAGAAAAAATGAGCTTAAGACACATAAACAGTAAAAATTCATACACCACTTTCAAGTAAATAATTCCGCAAAATTGTCAAGTACAAGCTAGATCATTTAATTTTGACTGAGTGGTAGGTTCTTGAAATACATACAAGTTATCCAGACCATTTTCAGATCAGAAATTCATCTAAAAATCACCAAGAAGGCTCAATGCCTTCACTATCTAGCTGCAACAACACTTGTTATCCCATGCATTCATCAAATATTCAATAACCTATCAAATCATGAAAGAGATTCATAGCTAGGGAACATCATATAACTAGGTCAATAACTAACATCTAACCATAATAGAAACTATGAAAAATCAACTATAATATCACTATAATAACTAATGCAAGTGCTCATATATCACAATAGGAAAATAACTCATATTAAAATATGAAAAATCCAACCAATTTAGGGACTTACACATACTTCCCAACCATATATTGGGTTGAACCATTGCTCTTGCTTCTAGAGGGCTTCCAGAGGCCAAGCCACCTCAACCCTCAACCATAGTGATAGCACCTACACGGTCCATAAATCACTAACATCAATAAGATCAGCCTCTACCCACGTTATCGAGGGCTCCAAGAACTAGTAGCTCAACCCACAACTAATTCAGGGCTCTAGAGAATTTATTCCAACCCACAGCTCCAGGGACTAGTAACTCAACCCACAAGGCTCTAGAGAATTTGTCCCAACCTGCAGGCTCCAAGAACTAGTAGCTCAACCCAAGTTGTTTTAGGGATCCATAACATTTTTTCCAACCCATAACCATAGGGAACCTGAGAACCAATCATAAAAATAAGTGGGAAACCCACAACACCATGGATATGTAGGAAATGACAACGCAAGGCTGAAACCATAGTCAATCCAAGAAAATATACATGCTAATGATAACACATAAGAAAATAACCACATGAATATACCATGCATCCAAAAATCAACAAGGAAATCATACAAGCAACATGTTACCTGCAAAGTAATCTTATTGTAGTTGTTGATGAAATTGTCCCCTGCACTCCCTTACTTTCCTTTATTTTCTTTCTCCAATCCAAGTGAATGTTAGAGTGCTCCAAGAATTTTCGAAGTGTGCAAGAGTATGAGAGAGAGAGAGTGTGTGCTCAACTCAAAAATGTAAAAACGCTAGCAACTAATTCTATGATGCATTTTTATCATTGATATCCTTTTTCTCTTCATTTTACTTCATTTTTCCTCTAATTTCCCTTGAATGAAAATTTGTGTCTCTTCACCTTCCTTTTCTCCTATTTTCCTATATTTTCATAATTAAATGTCATTTATTGCCTCTTTTCCCTTACCAATTTCCATAGCCATTATTAATCCATAAGTGATTCCTGATATAATTTTTACCCACCATTTAACGTGGAATATGTGTTCCATGATCTTGGTCTTACTTTATTTACAAGGAAATCGATAAGGGGTTTTTCCATATGGTCTTATTAAAAAAAATAAAAAATAAAATACATAACAAAACAAGAAATACAGAAGCAAAAGAATAAATAAAATTAAAAACTGAAGTTAAAAATAAAATGCGAGGCAAAATCAAGAAAACAAACAAATGCAGGGCCAAGAAATGCAACTAGAAAAGTAAAAATGCAGATAGACCTACTCCTATCCTAATGAGCTAGAAGGCCAGGAATAAGTGAAGTAAAATTTCCAATGTAGCCATCGAAGTTGATCCTGACATAAAAACACAAAGATACGAGCAATTAAAATCAATATAAATCAATGTGCAAAAGTAAAGGTAATGGTCTAGTCTATAGGAAGAAAAATGTGCTATAACAACTAACTTTATCCAGTCTGCAACCTTACCTTTAGATTAGAACAACAATCATACAAAAATTGAAAACCTCTTATGAATGTGCTTTCATCTGTGTTATCATCCTTAACAAACATCATGAAAGATCAAAAATCATTATTAGCGACATAGCTTGCTAAGTAAGATGCTTCTATCCAATCATAGATTTGATCATGAAATCCAAAATAAACTATTGAAAACCCTAAAATTCTTGAGAAAATGAATTTTCAATTAATGGCATGAAATCAAGGGGAGATTCTTGTTACGGAAATTAAATTCAATCACTCTCGGAATGCTTTCCATCACCATGAAGGTCTGACATAACCATCAACAACAACTGAAGTGATTCAACTACTTAACAAATATCTAAAAAATGAAATGACGAATAATAGGAATTTATATCCTTGATGGAATCAACACATGTAACAAAATTATCATCAGATACACTAGTGGGAAAATGATTAGTCGAAAAATAGGTGTTAAGGAACTAGTACATATGGTAAATTTTCTGACACTTTAGTTCCGACAGTTTTGACGTATTGTCGGAAAGTTCCCAATTTTTTCTCAATTTTTTTTAATCCCACGAAAAACCATCGCTCTTGTGACAATACCCAAAAAGCTTCAAAATAGTGACACTACCCAAAAATTTTCGGAATAGCAACATCGTCAGAATAACGACACTACCCAAAAAGTGTTGGAATAACGGCACTACCCAAAAAACGTCGGAATAGCAACATCGTCGGAATAGCAATGATATGAAAGTGACCATTGTGGAACGATCACTTTCCCTTTGAAAGAGTAAAAGTTGACTTGTTCAACTAGCGTAGCAATAGTGACAATTTATTTTAAATATAGAAGGCACCTTGTAAAGATGTTTTATGATAACTTTGTTTTAATAGCGACATATTTTATTGTAGTAGCGATGATTCGGAAAGGGTATATGATATTTTGTCTAGTAAAAAAACATAATTTTTTTTCTTTATAGGATAATTTGCATCAATGGTAGAAAACATTAGAGTGGAAAACAAATTCAAGAGGGTGAAAGGGGTGATGGTCACGTTTATTGCCCTTCCAACAAATGTTGTTTGAGAAGTAATGCTAGAGTTTTAATAGCAACAACAACAAAACCTTGTAAGAAATATGGGCACATTGATGGTGGATCAAATGACTATTGTCCCGTGATAATTAATTAGCAATATATATATATATATATATATATATATATATATATATTCATTATCTATATTCATTTTGATTATATAGTAAAATTTTATACTATTTTAATATTTTTTATATACGCACTAATGTTTAATGATTGTTTGTAATTTTTATAAAGGCACAATTTCCCCCCAACTTTTTGTAGAACCAGCTTCCACAACTAAATAATAGTAGATTAGATGATGTTTTACCACAAGAGAATATTGCAGCAAATAGTAGTACTAGAAATTTTGTTGTACAAGGTGAAGAACATGAAGCGAATGATGAAGATGATGTTAATGATCCCATGGAGGTAGATGATGACAAAAATGATATAGTTCACAATGATGGGACAAATCAAATGCTCCAAGACTTGTATGGTAAGTCAGATGATGATTGTGGAAATAGTGATGGTGTTTATGATGTACCTCTGGTTGAAGCGTCAAATGAAAAACTTTTTGAACACTCAAATGCAACTCTTCTCTTCACTACATTGTTGTTGGTGAACTTAAAGGTTATGAATAGTTTTTTGAACAGATGTATGATGCAAATCCTAGGGTATGAAATATGTATATATGATCACATATATGTAAATGTTGATTATTTTCCATTTTTTTTATTTATAATAAATGTGTAAAATAATAATTCAATAGTTATATATGATTAATAATCTTTACATTAACTAGTTTTTTTTTATGTTGTAGATTGTTGGGTGAATTTTTGTTAGCATCACGAAAAAATTTACTTCACACATATCGAGATTTATGTGATATTATGAAAGCCTTTGGAATGGAGTATAACACTATAGATTCATGTCCTAAAGATGATATTATATATTACAGAGAGCATGCGTCGAAAATAGAATGTCTGAAATGTGGTACCAGTAGATATTGAACCGAACAACTAACAAAAGAGGTGCCTCAAAAGGTTCTTCTTCATATTCCCATAATTCCACGTTTGCAGCAAATGTTCAGGTGTAAGAGAATAACATATTTTATGGATTACCATTCAAATAATAGAAGTGGATATGGTGTTCTTAGAATTCCTACAGATGGTTCTGCATTTTGGGAAATCGAGGAAAAATATGTAGATTTTAAAAATGAACCTCGTAATGTCAGGCTTTCATTGGCAACTGATGGTGTTAATCGATTCAGAGAGCTTAGGTATACTTACTCAGTGTGGCCTATTTTCATTATCAACAATAACATTCCTCCTTAGATGTCAATAAATACGGAGCACATAATGTTGACTATGATTATTCCAAGTATTTGATACATTATTTTTTCAAATGTAAAATTTTCATTTTTCTTGTTCTTTGCATAATATATTTTATTTATTTACTTACTTATATATACATATCATGGTAGTAATTATGTACCATAATTTTGAAAAATTAGGTAAGTACCAGGTCAAATATATGAATGTATATATCAAGCCTCTTATCGATGAGCTAATAAAGTTATGGCATGGAATCACTATGTATGACTTCACTAAACCAATCAAGCAGAAGATATTTCAATGTCGTGGAATGTTTGTATGGATAATTCATGATGCCACAGGGCTAACACATCTTGGTGGTATGTAATATTTCATTGCACTTTAATATAGTATATAGTTATTTAAATTAGATATACCATATTGCATGTTTTTAAAATGACCTCATTGTATAATTGTCATTTATCCATCTATTGCACGTCTTCAAACAAAGGGTAGATTTGCATGTCCAGTTTTTGGCCCTAAGATGAAGTATCATCATTCGCTAGATTTAGGAAAAATGGCGTTTGATGAGTATAGGCACTTCCTCTCTAGGAGCCATAAGTATCGTACAACTGAAAAACATGTTTTCAGTGATAAAGAAGAAACTTGATTAAAACCACAAAGAATGACACCTCGGTTGTGGAAGTTGGAATATAACATAATTAATAATCGTCAAGGTACGTAATTTGTCTATATATGTATATATATATTAATTTTTTATGTAATGTTTTGAATTTTTGTTTTAATTATTGAATTTATTTTAATGTATTTGATAATTATTGTTATGATTTATTTTATCCTTCAATATCAAGGTCGTCGTCATGAAGGTACTAATATTGTACTTCCACCTGGAATGAAATGTTATCCTTCACAATTCATGAGGTTTCCCTACTATGAGGACCTAAAAATATCTCATTTGTATGATACAATGCATATCGGGAAGAATGTGACAGAAATGCTATGGTGAATCATAGATGGTGCGCATGATAGAGATAAATTTGACAAAATTTGTGCTGACATTGAGAAATTGAATCATGCAATGAAAAGTGTGATCAACTGATCAAATAACAACGAAGGTCGAAATTATAATAATATTCCATGGTTATTAACAGAGCAACAAAACAATGATATAAAAGATGTCGTCAGAAGAATTAAATTTCCAACGTGTTTTACTTCAAACATAAATAATATCTTAATGAAGAAAGGTGACTTTGGTGGGGTGAAAACACCTGATTGGAATACCTTCGTTAAGGTAATTTTTTTGGTATACATTTTTGTATATTATTTCTTGAATACATTTATTTATTTATTTTTTATTTGGAAACCAACAAATATTCAATCTTTATTGTTATAGTATGTTCTACCCATATCTCTCCCAAACGACTTCGACAACAATGTCAAACAAGTTATATATGGTCTTGTTAAATACATGAGGTAAGTACTTTTTATTTATACACAATATCTCACTACAATTTGTTGTTGTACTTAATGACATGATGTGTTAATTTTCTTGTAATGTAATATATATTATGTTTCATTGAAATAACCTTGTGTAATGATTTTCAGATGGTTTTTATTGAAAGAAATCCATTAAGATGAAATAAAGTATTGGAAGAGAGAAATTCCTCGGCCAATGTGTGAAATGAAAAAGTATCTAGCTCCAAAATTTTTCAATGCACAAGAACACTACTTGATACACCAGGTTGAGGATATTGAAAGGTGTGGACCAATATACACAAGGTCAATGTGGATGGTGGAGAGGCACTTGAAATCCTTGAAGGTGTTGGTTACACAAAGAGCACGTCTTGAGGGTTCTATGGTGGAGGGATATGTGGTATATGAATCCATGGTGTATATTAGTTAGTATCTTCCTATATTAGTTGTGCCAACTATGGATGTTTTGGATTGCATTTTGGATGTGAAATCCATCAAAATAATTGAAGGGGAGCACATTCTGGGAAAAGGTAGAATGAGGAAAGTGAGAGGTAAAATATTTATTATATATAATACATATAATGTTTCATTTTTTTACATGATGTATATGATCATATTCATTTAAGTCTTATTCTTTCATCATTTATTAATTAATATAATTTACCATGGTTATAAGTTATATTTAATATCGATGAATTATTATTTTTTTATTCAGGTGCTCAAGATTATGAGGCACTACTTTTATACATTGCAAAAAATCTTGAGTGGATGATTGATTGGATGGAAATATGTAAAGAAAATAACGACTATAGATTATCATGGAAACTGTTGTCTGAATTGGTTAGAGAAGCTTATCATAGTGGAGATGGAAATTTTATAGACATGGAAATTGATTTAGCATATGGTTTGAAAGATATAAAGGCAAGAAATTAATTCACCTATTTTATTCAGTACTTACTTTATATTATATTTATACTGTGACAATAGGTTTGATTTTTCAGATAGTTTTCAAGCTGTGTAAATTATATGATTAATTATTAATTGAGAATGCATATTTTTCATGTTTGGCATATTGCAGTTGAAACACTGCAAGGCTGTGTGGTGCAGTGGTTGTAAATTTCACATCAAACAACTAGATGATAAGAGGAAAACTTCTGATAGCGGGATAACTATAGTATTCCATGTCACTAATGTATCCTCCAGGAGTGAGAAACATCCTCGAGAATTTGAAAACAAATATTATGGGTTTTTAGATGATATAGTTGAGTGTGTATTTAATTCCTTCAGATGAGTTTTGTTCGAAGTCAAATGGTATATTATACGAATGAATGCACGTGATGATGACAAAAATGTTATTCAACATGACAATGGATTTCCAATGGTTAAAACATCGCAGTTTGAAGTAGGAAAAAATCTCTATGTTTTTCCAAGCCAATGTGAACGAGTCTTTTACTTGGAGGTTCTAGGTGAGAACGGATGGTCATTTGTTATTATATATGATCCAAGAGGAATTCCAGTAGAGTATACTGTAGAGGAAGAAGATGATATTGATCAAGAAGAAGATGATGCAGTGGCAGATGAGCAGGAAGATGCATTGACAGACAAAGAAGATAGAGAATATGAACCATCCATAGGATATGATGCAACAGTTATTGATGATGATGTTGATGAGGATATTATTGAAAATTACATAATTGATGATGATGATGACATGGTCAATCATTTCAACACTGTTTCTGAATTAGATGTTGGTATATATGTCGATCAATTGGATGAAGAACAAGAAGATACATAAGAAGAATGATACAAATGTTGTGTTCGAGTATGAGTTGGTATGTTATAAATTTATAATTTAATATGTATGAATTATTTTATTTAAATAATTTACTAATTATGTGGGTTTATTTCATTTTGTTTATTATGTCAAACCAAAAAATAATGGCCATACTAGTGTACAAGCTAAACTAAAATTATGTTTTTATACAAACACATGAAAATTTTGTTTGCTGCCCTAACTAATTTTTGGTTTGTTCATATTATATTTCATAGATTGGGTATTGGGGAAATGCGAGTGATGTGAGGGCATTGGGAGGGGCCATATGAGCTTCCAACTTCACATGGTTGGCCCTTTTTAGTAGAGAATAAATTATTCTTGAAACCAAGAGAAGCTCATTCATCTTTATTTGCATCATTGTAATTGTCATCATTGTTCTCAGATTATTGCAACACCGAAACTATTGAAATTTTTAGAAAACATTAGGTCACTTATGACATGATATTACCTTGCATCATTAACTTTATAAGCCAAGAGTGACCTTTAAATGGGGTCAACATTGATTTTTTTTCAAATTGTTACTGTATACACTAAAATTTGACATGGAAAGACTCCTCACATGCCTTAAAAATATAGGAGTTGGGTTTCTAGACTCAAATATGACTCAAAAACCCAGTATCATAAATAGATATTTAGTTGATCCTTTAGTTTCATCATTACTTAATCCTAATTAACCAAGTACTGAGACATTAAAAATGCCTAAATAATCATGAAATTAAGCAAAGATGGATATGGCAGGCAAACCTCTAAACCCCTGACCCATTTAACCCCTAAAACCTAAACCTCTAACCCCTTAAACACTAATTCCCAACCCCTAACCCATTTAACCCCCTAAACCCATAAACCCCTAAGTAGACTGGGTGGTTTCAACATTTTATACAATCAATAGTTATGCTTCCACTTTATTAATAATGGAAATGTTGCAAAGATTTTGGGATCATATTGGGTTCATGGTTTTTGTTTCCTCTCTTTATATAACTGACATGTGGGATTTGATCCATACCTAGAATTACCACGAAAGAAATTGGTTTCAAGCTAAACTCCCAGTTTACCGCTCGTATTATGGTTCTGTGAATCACTAATGATGATAAAAAATTCCATTGGTAAATTTTATTTCCTAGTGGAAGAAAGTCTGTTACAGAGACAGAAACATATCACATGGATTTTGGTGGAGGTGGAATTCGCTATTGGCCTTCATGCAGAGGTGGAGCTCAATTAGAGTGGCTTGTCTACTACGAAATGAATTGACTATTGAGTCGTGTGAGGGAGTCCATGTAAAAAATGCTAAGTTGTGACTGCACCCATGCCTTGTGCAGAAATTCGTGTGACCCATTTTTCGTTTACTCCTTAGTGCCTTTTTTTGGTGGGTCGGGTAGTGTGAGGGCGACTTTGTGAAAAATGCTAAGTTGTGACCACCCATGTGCCTTGTACATATTCACATGAATCTTTTGCCATTTCCTCCCTCGTGCCTTCATTTGGACAGGTCGTGTCGTGTGAGGGCACTCGAGGAAATGTGTTCGGGAAAGTCGGGTCAGGTCGGGTCGTATGAGGGCACCCAAGGAAAAATGTTCCAGCGGATAGGGTCGGGTCAGGTCATACCATGTGAGGGAACTTTAGGAAATACGTTCGGGCGGGTCAGGTCGGGTCAGGTCATGTGAGGGCACCCAAGGAAATGTGTTTGGGCAGCCTGGGTTGGTTTGGGTCAGGTCATGTGAGGGTGCCCAAGGAAACACGTTTGTGCGGGTCGGGTCGAGTCGTGTGAGGGCACCTAAGGAAATGTGTCATGCTGGCCAGGTCAGGTTGTGCCATTTGACGATGCCAAAAAAACACATTTAGGTGGGTTGGGGTGGGTCGGGTCGGGTCGTGTGTTTAGTCAATTTAATTTCTTAAATTGCTATCATAAATGATCAACCGAGGTTAGTAATCTGATGAAGTGTGGTGAACAATATATGCTTAGTTAACCTTCTTTCTTACTTCGTTGTGTATGTTTTTATATTGTTTTGGGGGTTTTATTTCTTTATGTCCAAAAAGAATTAATCTAAGAAATGAAAAATATGAAATCTCTAAATTTTAATAATTAACTAAATCTAATGAAGTTTTAATGTTGAAAACTAGTTTTGAAAGAAGGAAGAAAAGGAAATGTTCTTTAACTATTTTAAATCGCATAAAAATGAATCAAACTTTGAATGGTTAGAATCTGATCTAAAAGTAGAGAATTTATTCTAATGATTATGATATTATGGATTTAAAGCTAAATTCTATTCTATTTTAATCTAATTCTACTCCATGGATTGAAAGCATAAGTCCTATGATTTAAGAATTGAAAAGACAATGCTAATCTAAATGGAAAGAAAATTCAAAACAATTGAAAGGAAACGACATGGCCAAATACTTCAACTATCATTCAATTGGAAAATGACAAGGTCACCTTCTTGAGATGATTAAGCACATGATTATACATTTCAATTGTAAACTTAATCTAATAAAGCAATTAAAAAGCATGTAAAGGGAAAACTAAACTACTGTATGACCAAATACTCAAATATCATTGAATTTTGGAAAATGACAAAGTCATCTTCTTGATACGATTTAGCAAGCATTTGATTACACATTTAAAATTAATCTAGGAAAGAAATTAAAAATCATGTAAAAGGAAACTAAGATAATTGTATGCTCCAATGCTTCAAATACAATCCAATTTTGGAAAATAGAAAAACTACTTTTTTGAGATGCTTTGATAAGCATAAGATTATACAGTTAGTTTATAACTAATTCTAAGAAAGAATTCATGAATTTAATCTATGAAATAGTAAGAAATTTAATCTAAGAATCAACTACAAAGCAATGCAAATCTAATCACGAATTGAAAAAATAGAGCTAATAAATTTTAAACTAAAAAAAAATAACGAAAACCTCCTTTATATGCAGGCGCCATCTGCAACAGAATGAGTTGAAATCATAGTAGGCTATGCGCACATCAATAAGGATCTGGAAAAAATCAACATGGTCTTCATATTATCAAAACAAATTTTCAAGGCATACACACGATTCACAATAATAAGATTGTCTTTCGGTTTCAAAACGACCGGTATTTAAATTTTTTTAAATGTAAATGTCTTGAAGTATTTCAGCCTATAGATGGAAATTATAATTGAAACAAAAAAGAAAAATCTAAGTAGCTAACTCTCGATTTGCTACGTCAGAGAAAATCGAGAGGCTTTCATTCTCAGATCACGTCTGTTATCACCCAGAAAATTTCAAAACATCATTTTGACAAGGTTACAAAATTTTATGGATCAAAATAGGGTTTTAGGTGTCAATTTAGGTTTGATCAAGGGAAGGTTTTAGATTTTTTATAGTTTAAATCTCATCCTCAGGTTCAAATTAAACCTTGTTTAAAACCTTTTCATGTCAAACATTCATCATTTTCCATTTGTATTTTATTTCCCAAAGTTTTGTGTCAAAATTGTCCAATTAGCCGAGAAACCGCAGTTTCGTAGTGCCACCCGTTGGAAAAAGTCGTTTTGCGCTATGAAAGAGATGATAGTTTTGTAGCGCAAACAGGAAAAATTACACTGTAGGCACTACGAAAGCGCAATTTTGTAACTATCTTGTCAGTTGAGTTGGAAAATGTCAGAAACCATTGGGAAATGGTAGGATAGTGCCATGTTGAGTCATGTAATGATGAAATCAAGTTACACACCCATGTTTGTAGTCATCATGGTCATTTTAGGTATGAGAGAGTCATCATTTAGTTATAAGAGGACATTTACAATTTCAAAATATTTCCTAATTAGTCATTTTGATTCCCTTTTGCCTCCATTCAAAATTTTTGAGCTCTAAGTGTCAAGCCAAACCTGTGGTTGGTTCATATAAAGGTTTTACTACACCCATATCAAGCGAGGCTGCTGTTACAATTATTCAAGCGAGGCTGCTATTACATTTTGTCAAGCGAGCCTGACATTTTTCTCTGAAGAATATGGTAGAAGAAAAGAAAACACACAGAGGAGGACAGTTCCTAAGGCATGAACTTGAAGATATGAGGGCGATAACTGAAGACCCAACATTGATGGAAGCGTTCAGAAGAACTGGTTTCCTACGGTTTTGTGAGAAGTTTCAGGGCTGTCACACACAGTTATCCAAGGAATTTGCTATGAATTTCAATGGAATAGCCACTAAGGTCGGGATGCTAAGTGTGTATATTACACCAGAGATCATTGCTACGATTACAAAGATACCAAAAGGTCAAGAAACCTAGTTCAAAGGTTTCAAATTTGATATGGAGCAGTGTAAAGAGTTCATGAAACTAGAGCAAACAGACATGGATATTAATAATGCTATCCCTAGAAGCTGCATCAAAGATAACTACTCAAAATTGTTGCTCAACATTCAGAAATATTTTACCTGTGAAGGAAGATATCACAAGGTTTATTCATATCATTTCAAATTTCTTCTACACTTCACGGGTAAGATTTCACTTGATTTACCTTTTTATCTGCATATGAGTCTTGCAAAGATGGCTAATAAGGTGCAAGAAAATTCTGAAGGGAGTGAAACATCCTTGTTTCATCATGGCTTAATGAAATTATTAATTTTAGATGAACTTTAGAAGATAGGAAGAGATTGGTCATCATTCTTATTTATAAATGGTTTTGAGTTGGAAACCCTAACTTCTGCAAGAAACCCTAAAACTAAAGAAGTTCCATCACCACCAGAAGCAGAACCAAGCCAACCTATGGTTGTAAAACCAAAAGCAACTGCAAGAGTCAAGCCACGAAAGATAATTGAGGAAGGGCTAGAGAAAATGCAAATGCTTGATACACCAACTCTCCCACCTACAAAACAAAGATCAAAGGTTGTCAAATATGCAAAACAAAAACATGTTGTCAGCAAAGGGGAATCTAGAGGAAATTCTTCATCCTATTGACATAGAGGAAACACCCATTGTCCAAGCTGAGTTCATTAGGGAGGAGGAGCATAAGCTAAGAAAAGGCAAGTCTGCAAAGAAGCTAGGGGGAAGTTTGAGGGGGAAGATGCAGGTTTCATCTTTCAAGCAAGAAAGCCTATGACTAGGCATGCTAGAAAACTAATGGAAGGTAGCAAAGAAGTTCAAAAACCCACTGAGACAACTAAATATCGTAAAGAAGTTGTGGATATTTCATCACCTACAATGAAGCATACAATCCATAGAACAAAGAGGGGAAAAGAGGAAATGACAGAGAAAACAGAGTTTCAGTGTCTTGAGGAGAAATTAAGGTTGGAAAACCAAGAGATTCCTGTCATGAAAAAGAGAGCTAGAAAGCATAGTGTCGAGAAAGTACAGTTTAAAAGGATGAAGGCAATGTGGGAAGGAAAATTTGATTCTGCTTCTGAAAACTTAAGTAATACAGAGCAATTTTTCAAATGGACAGTTCCAACAATAAAAGAAGCTAAATTTGTTAGAATAGTAAACACTCATCTGAGAGCTACTAACAGAACAGTTAAAGATCAGGTGGAAGGCTTAGAGCAGCAACTGGAGTTGATTCATGATGAGTTAAAGAGCAGAGGGATTAAAATGACAGTCATAGAAGAACCAATGGCTCAACCAAGTGTAAATGAAGAAGGAAGGCCTCAAGAAAGCTAGAATGAAGTGGGTTTACAGTTCATATCATTTGTAAATACTGAGGATAGGTTATGTTTTGAGTTTTTGAGGCAAAATTGGTTTTTACTTGGAAAATTTATGAAAAACTGCATACTCAACAGTTTCGTAGCACATTCAGTGTAAAAAAGTAGAAGAGCACTACAAAACTGCTATAGTTGCTTTTCTTGCTTATTTTGATCAGTTTTTGAAGGGTTCAAGAATGAGTCAAGAACTAAATTTGCTATGGAAGATGCATTAAAGGTTAATTAAAACAATGTTGGAGGAAAGAGTCAAATATTTGAAGAATAAAGGTTGAAATGGCAGTGCTATAAAAGGCGCTACAAAACTGCTGTGTTTTCGTAACACAGGACATTACAACATTTTGAGTAGTGTTTAAAGTGATTTTAGATAGCTGGAGGTAAGGGAGGAGTTATGGGACATGTTAAGATGACCTCCAATAGCCAAGGACCACGAAATGAAGAGTACATAATGGTCATAATGTTCAAAGAATGCAAAATATCTTATGCCTAAAAAACAGGGTATTGTTTGCTATTTTGGTAGAGGTTAGCAATATGGTCATGACGAAATGAAGCCCATCATCCAGATTTGATCATGTGATGATACACTTGGAAATGATGTAAATATAAATATATAAGGTTGTTATAGATGGGGATAATGAGTTTGAGTCCTTTTTGGAATAGGACCGTTAAGTAGAATATGTGTCTTTTTGTAATAAATTCCATGTTTTATGGTTATGGAAGGTGTCAAGAGTTAGAAATTTGATGTATCTAGCCCAGAGGCAGATCATCCCATGTTTTAAGATGTCTATTAAATACCAAGAGGTCAAATTTTTCAGGGGTTGGACATTTTTGGCAAAAACTGTGCTTGTTGTGAATTGACTGGTTTTCAGCTAATACAAAGATTTTATACTTGACCAACTTGATATTCAGAAGGAGTTTTAGTGCGTTCCTATTCTATTTGCATCTCTTATATTATCTCATTGTAGTGGTGTTCATCTATATTACTCAAGATTCATATTTTAGATGCTCTGACTTCCTATATAAGTGAACTGACTGTGTTTTTACAGTTTCATGTGTGTGTATCTCATGAGTAAAACTTGGTATGCCTCAACTTCCATGTTAAGTAGATTCACTGGATTGCTGAATTGTTTTGACTCCATAAGCCCAATGTGTACATGCTGATGTGATTCTCAACCTACATCTATCATTTATCTATTCATTACCTAAATAGAGTTAGCCACCTAAATTTTTATCCAAATCATTAACCCTTGAGAGAGCCCTCTCAGGCTGAGGAGGCTAAGCCTCATTCAAAAGATTAGGTTTGAAATAGTTACATGAAGTTGACTGATTAAGCAACCTATCAGATCCAATTTTGTGATAACAACGTCCTTTGACCGAACTTTGACTGCGAGCATAAGCACATTTTTCTGTTAAATTCAAAGAAGTGGATAGGATGGGATCCATGTGTGGATCATTCTGAAGATGCTCATGTGACTCATTCCTTCATTTTCTCCTCAGAACCTATCAAAACATCAAAGCAGTTGCAGAAACAAGAATTAGCTACAAAAGAGCACACATTCTGTAGCTAAGTTACAAAAATTCATTTAAATAAAAAGAAACATCAAAATATAAAATAGTTACCAGTCAAATACATTCTCTGAGATAGAATATGTCATTTATCATTGATTGGAGTTATGGATTTATGAAAAGGTAGGAATAAGTGATGAAAAAGGATGTCAGAGAAAGAACAATTTTGAGGTTCAACATACCCCCACTAAGAATCCATTTCACATCCTCTGCAATTACCAAAAATGTGAACTTATTCTCCTATTGCATTTGTTCATATACCTCTGCTAATACATACAGTTTTCTCTTCTTTCTTTTCATTGAGGTGGCTGCCATCCCGGGCTTCCTCATAAGGAGTTTTTATTTGAGGTTGATGACTGTCCTGTTCAGAGATTTGTTATTTATCTTTAGATTCCTGTTCTTCTTGTACCACAGTCCAAAATGTAGGATGGTGTTATCACTCATGACTTTCTCCAAGTGGTTCTGCTATTTCAAAGCTTCATTTTCCTATTTAATGTGCCTTTTGAGTAACTCTAGCTCATAGATTTATTTCTGAGGGTGTTAACCAGATGTTCTTGTGGACTGATAGGTTGTTCTGGCATACATGGATTCACTTTTGTATTTCTTTTCTCCAATGACTCAATATAGTCAAATATCTCTTTTTGTACTGGGTCAATGCCTGGAGATATTCTGCTTGGACTACCTTCAAAATTATGTACAAGAGAATGTGTAGGGCTATGTGGAGGAGAGACATTGATGGGTGGCAGCACTTGAGGTTCCTCATCTAAATTCACAAAGTCTGTTCCTTGTGATGTTTTCTTCTTCATGGATTTTCGGATACTAGAGCTTCTCCTTGACTGTGGAGGTTTTATATTTTCTTCACTTATAACCTTGCTCTTCTTCTCTATTTTACTTCTTTTCTTGACTCCACCCTATTTCTTATTTTTCATAAACTCCGCAAGGGTGAGTTCCTCTTCTTATTTTTTTTTTGGAGGTGAAGGTTTGTCCTCAATGCTTGTGTCAATCTTCCTTCTACTTTTTCTAGTCTTGTCTTCCTTAGGCTTCTCTGGCTCATATTGGAAATGGTTTATGATTAGAAAACTATCCCAAGATTCTCCTATACTTTTCAAATGGAATTCAAGAAGTATTTTTATTAACCCATGATGGTGCATAGTGTTGTCTATGAAATGAATTATTTTATGTAAATTTGTGGACATTATTTTTAAACTATTCAGTAGACAAAAAGGGAGGTTTATTTCTCCATCCTCCAAAAATTTCATTAACAACCGAGCATGAAAAACAAACATGAAGCCAAATATGCCTTCACACGTGATAAAATTTTGTAAAATTAAAAGCATATTTTTCCATTTTTTCTCGAGTGCTGAGCAAGGAATACCTTTCTTATAAACAGAAGTATCCATACTTGGTTTCTTGAGGAAAACTCTCCATGCTTCACTGTGAAATTATTTGTTTTTAAAATATACCTTTCCAATTCTTAGAAGCTCTGTAGCTTCAACTATGAAGGCCTCGGTCACTGAAAAATTTATGTCTCCTATTTCAACCTCTGTTCAGTTGAAATACCTCACAAAAGACTTAGTGATCTCCTTATGGAATCCACCAATTTTTTCTATAAACCTGAGACACTTAACCTAGATATCGTTTTTGGGGATTCAACTATGCTGAGTAAGTCATTCATCTATGACCATTTTCATGAGAGGTAGTCGTAACTGACTAATTTATCAGTATTTTTGAATAATCCACTTAGCACTCATTGCATCGGGTGATGCTCACAGGGGTGAAGAAGTGATATTGAAACTAGTGAAATGAATCACATATCATCAATCATCACTTTCGGGGCTTGCACCCGGTAACCAGGACTTCCTAGGAGGTCACCCATCCCAGAATTCCTCTGGCTCAAGCACGCTTAACTGTGGAGTTTTCCCCACAATCAAGCCCACTTAGCTTGCTACCCCATTTGCAAAACCTTAGCAAGTATTGTGCCTCATGAACCATTCAAGAAGAGATCCCTTTACTCTTTGTATTTTAAGTATGAGGGGTTTCCGCAGATTTTTGAATAATCTACCTAGCACTCATTGCATCGGGTGATGCCCACAGGGGTGAAGAAGTGAAATTGAAACTAGTGAAATGAATCACATAGCATCAATCATCACTTCTGGGGCTTGCACATGGTAACCAGGACTTCCCGGGAGGTCAGCCATCCCAAAACTCCTCTGGCTCAAGTGCGCTTAATTGTGGAGTTTTCCCCACAATCAAGCCCACTTAGCTTGCTACCCCATTTGCAAAACCTTAGCAAGTATTGTGCCTCATGAACCATTCAAGAAGAGATCCCTTCTGCAGCATTTATTTTATCTGAGGATAACCCTCCATGAAATTTTCTCCCACTAGTTCAGTCCTGACTATCAAACCCATGTCTTCTGTCATGAAGAGTCTTGCCTTCAGAATTATTCTTCTCTGTTTGAAATGAATTTAGTTTGAGATCTGGTTAAGGACGTCGAGGGTTTGTAGGAAAATATGAGTGAAATGAATACTTGATGGGGTTTTAAGAAATATGTATGAATGGGTTACGGAAGTAGGATATGACCATTTAATCATAAATGGGAAAATATGTTATGGATTGTTATGAGATACAATACGGATGATGTGGTTGGTTTATGAAGTGATGTGAGTCCAAATCAAATCAAATAATGACATATTTAGGCAACATGTTATCATCTACATTATATATGCTAATGTTTTGATCTTATTATTTAAACAAATTTTTGTAACATACCTTTAGAACTAACGTTTTGTTGCTATTTCCTTGATTTTGATTCTTCATGTATCCTTCAACATGATCTTCAAATGGAGTTCTCTATTTCTTATGCTCAGTATGTTTGCTTCAGTAGGTTGTAAGAAAATGTAACAGAGCTGCAGAATGTGATATCAGCTGGAGAATGGAATGACAACTGCAGAATGGAAGTGGTTCTGTAGCTACTTCTTTTATTGCTTCAGAAAAAGAAAGGGGAAATAGATTTTTGGGATTTTTAGAATGGGATAGAAAATATAAGATGTTAGAACTCTGATTTTCATCCTATATTTTCTATATAAGGATGCCAATCATCAATTGGTTTTCACATTTATGAAATTAATATTATTTTTGACATATATATATATATATATATATATATATATATATATATATATATATATATATATATTTATATATTTGCCCCCCCCTATGCCCCCTATTTATTTATTATATATATATATGAAAAAAATAAAAAGGAGACTAAGTTGGGGAAGAAGAAGGATTCTTCTTCACCAACTTCATATTAGTATTATCTTGGAAATTTTTGATAAACTCCTCCTTTGTAATTGGCTTATGATAGAATTTTAATCGACGTCCATTCACATGAAGAGGTGTGCTTTCTTCGTCAATTGTCCTTATCTTGACTGCTCCGTTCTCAAATAATTTTTCAATCTCATAAGTCCCAAGCCAATGATCTGAAACTTTCCTTGAAATTATTTGAAATTTGAATCGAAAAAAAGTTCCCAATCTCCTACTTGAAACTTTCTTTCCTTTATATATTTATCATACCATTTAGACCTTTATTGTTGGACTAGCCTGGTTCTTTGAACTGCATCTTGCCTAATCTCATCAAGCTCATTAAGTTGCTACATTTTGTGCTTTTGGGTTTTTGATAAATCAAGCCCCAATTTGACTGCCATCTTGAAGGTTTTAATCTGAAATTCTATAGGAAATAGGACTTTCTTCACATAAATAAGTTCATAGGGAGTATGTCTTGTTGTATTCCTCCATGTATCTCAGTAGGCCCATAAGGCTTCAGGAAGCCTATCTTTCCAATCCTTCATATGTAGATGTACAGGCTTTGTGAGGATTCCTTCGATCACTTTATTGGTAGACTCCACTTGACCATTTTCTTGTGGATGATATGGAGTAGTTTTTCTATGTTTAATATTGTAATCATCCACAAGCCTCTGCACCAACTTGGATGTAAACTAAGATCCCTGATCTATTGTAATTTCTCTCGAGACACCAAAATGAGTGAAAATATCCTCAAAGATAAAATTAACTACATATTTTTTTCATTAGTTAAAGAAAGTGCTTTATCCTCTACCCATTTAGTGACATAATCAGTACAAACCATAATATATTTATTTTGATTAGATGGTGGATTGATTGGTCCAACAAAATCCAGGGCCTATTTTTCAAATGGTTTGATGAGTACCTGAGGTTGTAAGGGCATTTCATTTGTAGGAACATGTCTCCCCATTATTTGACAGTTGTCACACCTTTTGACATACTCCCTGGCATCTTTAAAGATGGATGACCAATAATATCCTAAATGAAGGATTTTGTAGGCAGTCCTCTTATCAGAAAAGTGTCCACCACAAGTTTCATCGTGACATGCCCTCATAATCTCGGGCATTTCATCTTCTTGAACACACCTTCTGATGATGAGATCTGGACCTGTTTTATACAATTAATCATTAACCCATGAGCACAATGTACTTGTTTGAATATTTTTTCTTTTCTCTCTAGGAAACAAGTATACAGGTAACTTTCCTGTAGCTAAGTAATTAGAAATATTTGCAAACCAAGGGGATTTAGTAGACATTGCAAAGAGATATTCATTAGGAAATTTATCTTCTACAAGAGTATCATTTTTATCATTTTTAATTCTAGACAAGAAATTAGCAACTCTGTTTTGTTTTCCAGGTCGGTCTAGAATGGTGATATTGAATTATTGTAGGAGTAATAACCATCTTGTGATTTTTCCACTAGTAATATATTTATTCATGAAATATCTAATTGAAAAATGATCTTTATGGATAAAGGTTTCATAATCGGTGATGTAATGTCTAAATTTATCAATAGCATGGACAACATGTGGAAATTATTTTTTTAGTTACAGTGTAATTTAAATCAGCAAGAGTTAAATTTTTTCTTGTGTAATAGATAACATAGGGGATCAAATCTTTTTGTCCTAATACAATTCCCAGAACTGTATCTGAAGCATCTGTTGAAATGTGCAAAGGTAGTTTCCAATTTGGACCTCTTAAGATGGGTGCTTTAGAAATTTTTGTTTTTAAAGTTTCAAATGCCAATTGGCAATCACGATTCCAACTAAATTCACAATATTTGGTAAGCAATTTAAAGAGTGTGGATGCTATTTTAATGAATTTTTATATAAATCTTCTATAATACCATGTGAATCCTAGAAAACTTCTAACATCCTTTTGACAAATTGGAACCGATAATTTGTAGATGACTTCAACCTTATATGAGTCGACTTTAATTCCATATCCTCAAATGTGATGTCCTAAGAAAATTCCTTTAATAAACATCATAAAACATTTTTCATAACTTAGTGAAAGATTTTATTCTTTACATCTTTTAATAACCTTTTCCAAATTTTCAAGAGCTTCTTCAAATGAATTCTCATAAACTATAAAATCATCCATATATACTTCCACACAATCATGTATTATATTAGATAAAATTCCTAATACTACCCTTTGGAATGTTACAGGTGCATTGCACAATCCAAAAGGAATTACTCAGTAGGCATTGGTTCCCCATGGAGAGGTGAATCTGGTTTTATCTTGGTCTTTAGGTGCTACCTAAAATTTATTGTAACCACTAAAACAATCCAAGAATGAGAAATACTTCTTTCCTACTAATGTATCTAATACTTGATCTATGAAAGGTAATGGAAAATGATATTTTAGAGTAGCTTTATTCAATTCTCGATAATCAATGCATATTATCCATTTACCATTATTTTTAGGTATAATCACCAAAGGAGAAACCCACTGACTATCTGAAATTGGATAAGTTAAGTTTACATTCATCAATTTTTTCCATGTACCTTTATCTCTGGAAGCTAGAGAAGAAGCTCATTTACTCATGTTTTCTAAGACAAATCTTTTGTCTCTTCTTTCACAATTTCCCTAAGATTTGGATTCATCCTTCTTTGAGGTTGTCTGATAGGCTTAAAATTTTCATTAATGTAGATATGATGTATACAAGTCTTAGGACTAATTCCTTTCATGTCAGTGTATTCCCGTGCATATGCAGAAGAATGTTGTTGCAATGTTTTGATTAACTTTTCTTGCCATAAATTTTGCAAGTTTATTTATGTTCAAATATTTTCCCGGAAAGATTTCAACTGTAGGGTTACCAAATTCTTCCATAGAATATAAATACATCTGTCTAGATGAAAAGTATTCAATATTGCATTGTTCTTGAAAGCTATGATCATGTTCATATCCTGAGGATGATTCAAAGTTTTCTATTGAATTTAATATTTGAATATCTTCACTAATACAAGAAATAATAAAGAGAGGTTGTATATCGTTATCGTCATCAATCCATTCTTCATATTCTATTTCTGTGATTGTTCTTGCTGGATGATATCAAGTGAATTTATTTGTTGAATTACCATTATAAATGTACATGTCACCAGATCTACAACTAATGAAAGCATCAGCGATAGCCAACCAAGGTCTTCCTAATATTAGTGGATGCCCTCCTAGATTGTTCTTGGGAGTTAAATTCATAAAATCAACCAGATACTCCCAAGAGTCTAAGGATACTGAAATGTCTTCTAATACACCATTTGGCTTGATTACTGATCTATCTGCTAGTTGCAGTAATGTAGGTGTATACTAAAGGTTTGGAAGCTTGAGTTGTTCCATGGTTTGTTTGCTCATGATGTTTATGGTTGCTCTTAAGTCAATCGATGTATTTGGAATTTCAATAACATTGATGTGTGTTTTTACAACTGGAATTCCTGGATCTAAATATTTTTGTATGGAAATTTTTCCCATCATAATGTCGACAAATTTTCCTACTAACTCAATTCTTTTTATTTCTTTTTTTTTTCTCCCTGATTTCTTCATGCTCAAAACTCTTATTTTTTTGGCTAGAATTGGATTCTCTTTAATGGTTTGTAGCAAACGAATTTTTATACAGAAAAATTTCAATTCATCTATAAAATCATAATTGGGCAACATTATTTATTTTTATACCCCTCTATCAACTTGTAATATTTCAGAAAAAGGAGGGTTAGAAATAGATACTGATGGTTGCTCTATGATAGGAGTTGAGTTTATTGGATTTTCTTGTTTTTCATTTTCAGAATTCTGGTTCTGTTGAAGAGATGTCCCTTCTTCAGAACTTTTATTTTACTATAGAGAAATTTCTTCATCAAAATTATCTTGTTCTTGAATAACAACAGAAGGCATTTTCATTTCTAATATTCTACCAGATCTAAGTTGAACATCATTAATATCTATCAGAGTAATCATGTAAGTTGGAAATTGTTGTCCTTCTATGTTGTAAGCATTTTGAGAATTTTTGTTATTTGGGTTTGGAAATGGCTGGGCAGGTAGTTGGTTTGGTATTTGTGGGAATGGTAATGAAAGTTGTGGATTTTTATTTTGGAGTTGGGGTTATTGATTTTGTTGTGGAAATTGTTGGGGAGGATAGTTTGGATATGATTGTGGATATTTGGTAGTATTGAGAATATCTACCATATGTATTTTGCATCTTTTGTTTCCAAGGTTGAGTTTGGGACCAAGGTTGATGCTAATAATTCCAATTATTTGGTGGGGGATGAGTATACATGTTGTTGTTAAAACCTTGGGTTTGTGGCCCTTGCCATGGTCTTATAGAGAAAAATCAAAGAGGTTCTACTGGATTTGAAGTTACTTCTTCCTGAAAAACATCCTTAAGACCTGTAATAGAAGGGAAACTCTTAGTTTCATGATTTTATGATCAAATAACATAGGTCTCTATGGCTTTTAAATCAAGAGGAAATTCTCTTAAGGCTTGCTTATATTTGCATTTAGGACAGAAAATAGCTAAGGCACCAGTTTCAGCTTTCTGCTCCTTTTGTAATTTAAGGGTGTCTATCTATTCACTAAGACTCCATAAGATTTCTGTTTTAAATTCATCAAGCATATTTCCAATTTCTCCCCTACTTACTGTTCCAGTTGGAAATTCATTCACTCTAGAGAGAATAGGATCTCTTGTATTTTTCCTAGTTCTTGATTTTCCTCTTGAGAGATGAATGCATAATTCACCAATTTTAGGTAATGTGAGTTGAGAGATGTCTCCCCTCCCCATCATGTTGAGAATGTCTATCCGTTCATCTCTAATGGCTTTTAAAAAGAGATATTTTAAAGTATCTTTATCTAATTTTTCCATTCTAGCTCTTTTTATGTTGTAAATGAATCTTTCAATTAGATCTTCTAGGTTTTCATCCTCTTTTTGCATAATCTTGAATACTTCATCCTTCCAATTAATGGGTATGCAATAATCAAAATATCTTTGTAAAAATGCACTTTTCATATCATTCCATGTCCTAATAGATTGTGTGATTAAACCCATGAATAATTTTAAAGATGCTCCTTTAAGTGTTGCAGGAAATAGCTTTGCTTTTTTAGAGTCTTGTAAGTAGTCATAAGATCTACAAAAAATTTCAAATTCAAACAAAAAGGTTTAAGGATATTCATTCTTTAATCCATGGAAATTTGGAAGAATGGAAGGTGAAATATTTTTCATTGTGGCATTTGTATCCTCATCAACTATAGGAAATCCAAAAGAATTATCATCTTCCCTATTTCTTCTATTTTCTTCACCTCCTCCTCTATTCCCTCTACCTCATCCTCCACCTATTCCTCCTCCAATTCTTACATTTTCTCCATTGATAATTTCTCATTCTCCTTCTCCTGCCATTGTGGATTCCTCAGAGCTAATATAGGGTTCTAACTGTAAAGTTAATTTATCTTCCTCTAGTTCTTCTATCAATGAGATATTGAAGAAAGTTTCTTCTTCTTCTTCCTTGATCAGGAGTTCATAAATTTTTGCTCAAAATTCAAAGTTATAGGGTTGGGTTGAAACCAATATGGTTGCGTAGAATTCATCTTCCTGATTCTGACGTCATGAACGGTTTGAAAAATAGATCTCTTATGAGGGATATATCGCGTTTAGATTGAAATACCAAATAGGGAAATTTGCGACAGTTTGACCAAGTTTGAATGGGATGCACAGTCAGCAAAAAGTGCATATGCTGAGGAATATTCATTCCTTAGAATAAATTACAGGTTGAAAAGTGTCTGAATCCTATTGGTTGAAGGATTTTGGTACGGTTTTGGAGGGCCAATCAAAGGGTGCGACACGACCAACACTAAGGCTTCCACGTGTCCCTGAAATGGGGTTATAAAATTGTTGAGGGTCTGCAGGAATCGACCACAGGACCTCCTGCCCAGCAAGCGCATGAATTACCACCCGAGCTACACTTTCATTCTTTACTCTATATGGTTGCGGCTTTATGTTATGGTTTAGTGGAAAGGCATGTGGGGGTTGGGGGCCACCGTTAAACAAAACCATTGCCAACTCTCCATTGCGGTTAGCCTAACTCGCAGTCTCCTCCAGCATTCTACAATAGTTATCACATGCCATGTTTTAAAATGTTAACTCTGCGGATAAGGCACTAACCTCCAACATTCAAACCAGAGTTTAAAACTATCCACTAGGGTTACTACGCCAGGTTATGTTGATGGTTGCGATAACTGCGGGTTTCGGGTTGGCATGTGGCCACCCTAACCACAAACTTTAATTTCCGTTGTTTATTTGGTGGTCAAGATTGGCGGGTGCACTATTTTTGGTGGTGATTGTTATTTTAACTGCAGTTAAGTGGAGTTCTCCACTTTTAGTGGAGCTTTTCTAGGTGTAACTGGGCAAAAGAGTAGGAGACTCAATTTTCACCCATTCTGAGTGAATGAAGAGTCATTTTTGACTAATTGGAGCATTATGGAGCCATTGGTTCAGAGAAAACATCCATTAGAGCATTGTAACTACATGTAATAGCAAAATTTTGAGCATAATGAAATATGGACATGTCATTGGGAGCTGGACCAACAGATGTAGCCCAGGAGGGGTGAACTACTTCATCATGCCTGTTGTGTAAATTTCATGTGGTGAATTATTTATCTATTTTACACTACTTTTCAGTGTTATTTAAGCTTGTTTAATGCTTCTAATTCTCTAAAAATCATCTACAATTCATGTTTAAAATCCTCAATCCTTATGCAAACTCATGAACCAATTATGCATATGTTTATAAGATGAAAAGACACTTAGCACAGTAAAACTAATACAATCATTTCATATCATATTGGTATCAGAGCCAAGTTTATTCTCTGGTGTTGTTTAGTGCAAATAATTTTTTAACTTTTTGCAAGTTTTAGATGCTTACAAGGCTCAAGCTCAAAAGAGGAGAAGGAAAATTGGTGGAAGCAGAAGAGTCTCAAGAAGAGCCAAAGAAAAGGAGAGAAAGATTTCCATAATATCCACCACCTAGTTCACCTTATAATGAAACCGAAGATACATTAAGCATGCCTTAAGAGGAAGGAGAAATCCATGAAGAAGTTGATCCCAAGGAGGAAGAAAGAGTGTACAGGAAAGCATTTCTTGACATGACTGAGATGGTTAGAATCCTTTATCGAGAAAGGAATGAGAGACTAGAAGGAGAAGGATCTAAACTTCACAAGGAAGGAAAAGGATCTTCAGGAGGTCACAATGATGAAGATAAGTTAAAGAAGGGAAATGGAGGAAATGGAGGCAATGGAGAGCCATCATCCTCACCCTCATCATCATCATCCTCTACTTCTTCTTTAGTACATCAGCCACACAAGTCAAAGAACACTAGAAAAAGTCCTTTTTTAAAACTTGATGTTAAGTTTGAATTTTCAATTTTTAATGGTGAAGTCAATGCATAAAATCTTGATAATTGGATTAGGAAATTGGAGGTCTATTTGAGAATCCATAACATTCAAGATGATGATACCAAAATTCAATTAGCTTCATTGAGAATGGAAGGTGCAACACTTTTTTGGTGGGAATCCAAGACAAAGGAGGAAATCAAGAGACATGGTAAGATTATTATTTCATGGTCAGATTTCATTACTGATATAAAACAATAGTTTTATCCATGATCTCTTATGAAAAAATCCATCATGAACTGGCAAAAATTTAGGCAATTAAAGGGACAAAATATGCAACAATACACCCAAGAATTTAGGAGAAGAGCTCTCTTATTAGGGGTAGATTTGCAAAGCCAAGATACTTTGATCAAGTAAATAGGAGGCTTACATAACTACCTAAAACATATTATTCTCATGTTTAACCCCACTAGTCTAGATGAAATATGTGTTCAGGCCACACATCTAGAAGCTAGAGGGAAGAACATTTCTGAAGAGGGTAGGAAGAAACATTTTAAGGGTAAAGCCAAAGAGAAGAACTCAAAAGGTAAAAACAAAAAGAATGCATCTGTTAATAAAGGGGGAGAAAAAGTGGTTTTTAAAAATTGTTCAAAAGAATGCCATGATGAAACTCATTGTTGGAAATTACATCCTGAAATGATGCCAAAGAAACCCAATAACAAAGGAAAACAAAAAACTACTGCTACAACTCAATATGATTTAGGATCCGATTTAGATGATGAATATAAGATTATAGCCATGGGATTGAAGAACATGAAGGGAAAGAAATTTAAACTAAACCCAGTACTGGTACATCAAACTGTCACATAAACACTCCAAATGTAGAAGAAATAATTGAACTGTTTCATGTGAGGGTCATATCCAAACATACCGAGATTGACACATTGTTTGATAGTGGGTCACAAGAAAAAATAATCTCTAAAGACTTGGTCAAGAAACTTAACCTTGATACCATACCACATCCAAAAACATATCCATTGGGTTGGATTTGTAAGAATGAAAATCTGCAGGTTTCAAAGAAATGTATATTGCGGTTTGCAATCACTGCAAATTTTGTTGACACAGTTTAATTAGATGTGGTTCTTCTTGACATCACTGGTATTGTATTAGGGAATCCTTAATTGTATGAGATGAAAGTGATATTCTATCACCATGAGAACAAGTATCATTTATTCAAATATGGAAAGGAGTTCATTGTTAGAGCACATCGCAAGAAGACAAGCATTGCTATGGTAAATGTTGGACAGGTAAAGAGGTTGGTAAATTCAAGTAAGAATTTTCTTCTTCTTATGGTTAAGCCTAAAGTTGATATTAATCATGATTCATTTGAGGGATGTGATTTTAAGTTGAAATCAGAATTATATGATGTAGTTAATGCACATCATGAGACGTTTCAGGAGCCAACGAGATTGCCTCCAAAAAGAGTGATTCAATATGAGATTCAGTTGCAGCAAGATTGTCCTCTTCCGAACATCGGTATGTATCGCATGTCGATAATGGAGAATGCTGAAATGAAGAGGCAAATCAAAGAGATTTTGGAAAAAGGAATCATAAGCCCAAGCACCTCGCCATGCGGTTCAACCATAGTCTTGATACCAAAGAAAGATGGGACTTGGCGCATGTGAGTAGATTTTCAAGCTTTGAACAAGATTACGGTAAAAAAGCGTCCCACAAATAGATGATTTTATTGATCAAATGAAAGAAGAAATTTTTTTCACTAAGTTAGATTTACGAAGTGGATATAATCAAGTAAGAATTGCAGAAAGTGATATATGGAAAACTGCATTCAAAACCAAACAAGGACTCTTTGAGTGGCTAGTTATGCGTTTTGGTTTTGTAATGCACCGGAAACGTTCATGCGTATTATGGATAGTGTTTTGCATCCATTCCTTGATGACTTTGTGATTGTGTACTTATATGACATTAAATTTCAGAAAAACAAGAGAAGATCATGTCTTGCATGTGAATAGAGTGCTTGATATTGTTTCTTAAGATGTCAAAGTGTGAGTTTGGAAATACTTCTTTGGTCTATTTGGGACATATTGTAGGAGGAGTGTTACATTGAAATTTGTCACCATGACATCTTAGTACTCCCTTGGAAGTCTATAATATCCGATTTCCTAAAATTCAAGCCTTGATGCTAAGAGAAAATCTCATAAAAGCCTTAAAACTCTGGTACCGCACTTTCTCTTAGTATTGCCTACGGTCCTGCACCTTTTGGCTATAAATCATGCGTAGCCAAATGCATTTTCTGTTTATTAAAAGTGCAGAAACCTGTAAAAGATAAGAAAAGGCACAAGTAAAATCTAGAAGGTTAGTTAAAGTCATTTTTGGAAGCTTCTAGAAACATTCCTGCGGTGGAAAATCCGCTCCTTTCATGTTCATGCATCCCATCCAATGAGCTAACCCCTTGATGTAAGGAGCTAATCCCTTTGAAGGAGGATTTTATCCTTTCTTGTATGGAGCTGTAACTTCCTCTCTTTCACTATAAAAATAGGCATATGGCATCCTCAAAGAGTTACAATTGATGAGTTGAAGTTTTTAGTATTATTGGAATCGAAGTGCTGTTGAAACTCAGACCCTTTTAGCTGAGATTTTATGTGGGAAAGATTACATACCTGTATGTATCTCAGTTGGAAGAGTGCAAGGCTTGTTAGAGTAAAGGAAACACTTGTTCTAGACCCGAGGAAGACCTGTACAACATCAAGGCAGACTCAGTTGTAAGGCTCTTCTTATTTAAGATTAATACAAATAATCCATTTTTCTCAATAAACTGTCAATTGATTGGTTTATTTTATGGATTCCTTGATCACCATAGTAGATATGATTTATGAATATATGATATGTAGGTGCTATTTTATGTTTTCTTGTTTTTTATTGCAGATATTCGAAGGAAACTCTTTCAGGCAACTGAAGGATTACTACTACAAACAAGTGTTAGATCAAAGGTAGGATCGTTAAGCCTTTATAGCATTTAATTATGAATCAAAACATATCTAGAGAAAGATAGATTTAGTTGTCTGTTTGTTGCTAGCTGTCCGTAGGACACTTGGGAGGTCTGTCTTGTCTGCAAGAATGACTTATCTGTCCAAAAAAATGGTGAATCCACTGGGGAATAAATCTTGAACTTTGATTTCTTTTATTTTTGACTTGTGAGTTGATTTTTTCTGAATTTGATTGATTTATGCTGGCTTGGGTAGTTTATCCCTATAGAATCCCTGAGAAATGATTGATAATTTTTTGTTTTTTCTTTAGTTTTCTTATGTCGGCTCTTTTCCTTTAGAGACAGTGTGGGAAGTTCTGCACTTTTCCTGTACCCACAGTGCGGGACCGCACTATTTTGCACTAAATCCTGCGGACCCTGTCAAAATTTTTGAAAAGTCTTAAAATCCTCTTTCCTAGATTAGTTTGTTAGATTCTTAGTGATTACCCAAACTTGTGTCTTCTGTTAGAAAGCCTCGGTTAAGAGTTTATTTCAACATTTTTAGTTTTGAATGATTTTCTAAAAGATCTGCATGGTATAATGATGTTTTCTTTGTCTTATATCCCGCTTAAAGATTAGAAACCCTGGTATACCTTTAGATCACTGGTATTTACTTGCTTTATTGCTGAGTCTGACATCATAGTAGAAATTGTTTTATGAGATTTAGATCCCATTTTTCTCATTTGCAAATATTTTAAAAACTTTGGTTAATAAGTTTGGAATTTCACTTAAAAAATGAAAATTGGATGTTTTTTCGAGTTCTTTTCTGATTCAAGCAAATAATTTCTTAGTTAGATTACAAGCTAAGTAATACATCCTTAAAATATTTGAAGTTTTAATTCAGATTTAGTCTTAGAATTTTTAGATCTCAAAATAGTTTTTTTAGCTTTGAGTGTTATTTCTAGAAATTGTAGTGTCTTTTGAAGAAAAACTTTGTTTGTAGTTACGATCTTGAATAAAAGGGATTTGTTGTTGAGTAATAGATCATTTTGAGTTCTCTTTGAAGTTAGATTTCTTTTCATTTATTCTTCTTTGAAGGAAAGATTTGTTTTTAAAAGATTTCATTTCTCAACTCTTCCTTTAGATAGAATTCATTGAAAGAAAACGGATTGTTTCTCATAATAGAAGAATTTTCTAGTATGTTTTAAGTCAGGTCACTACATATCATTAGTTTCACTTTCGCACCTATTTTCCTAAGAAACAAATTTTTAAAATCAACACTTAAATTAAAATCAATCTCGTAATTTTTATATTTCTAGGGCTCTTTTCACCAATATAGCTTAGGCTAGTGTCTTGGAGTAGGGAGTAATTAACTCTTCAAGAAAATTAAAACAAACAAGTAGTTGATCTTGCGGTAGGAAAAAATCCAATAGTCGCTTGTATGCTCTGGGAAGCTCCTCTTAAAGGAGTCAAGCATGAAGTCATATCTAAACCAGTGGGATAATCAATTCTATCTCATTGGGAACGATAGAAGATATGCGTGTATTAACAACGGTAAACCTCAGATAGACCATTGTCGAGGAGCCTGGGGTCACTTGTCAATATACCTTGGATTATGTCAAGGATCCTTCAAGGGGATTGAGCTTTGTTACTCTGCCCTTGCACGTATGTCGGACTGTAGACTGTTCCCCCTGGTATATTAGTTCCTGTTGGTAACCATAGTGACCATAATCTTACGGTTTTTTCCTAAGGTGACGATGGTGGAAAGATCCCACTGTACCTAGAGCAGACGTCGACTAGACTCACTTGGAATCTCCAGAGGGTTATCTTCACTCGAGATGGTTTAAGTGGAGAAACTTGCATCGGTTTGTTTCATTAAGAAGGTTGTCAGGGTAATTGTTCCAACTGCCCTTTCTACATTAAATACTATGATATTGGATTTCATCACCAGCTAGTGTTTTTAGTGTGGGAAGTTACTGTTTGTGTGTGGATTGATCTCCTAGATTTTTAGGCGTGTGATTCATCTGTTTGTTTCCTTAGTGACTCTAGGAGTTTTTATTGAAATTTTATTTGATTGCGTGTGATTTATAATTTTTAATCGTGGCTAAATTACGAAGACAATCATGCAGACTTCAGGGGAAGCCCCCTGAGTATACACCAAGCCAACTTGAAGGGCTCCGAGCTCTAGTATCACCTAGTGACAGTAGAATTACATCAACAGAAGTAGGAGAGTCATCTATTGATGTTCATCCTGATTATCAATTCCAAACAACATAGCACATTCAAGAGCCAATTTCAGTTTCCGAAGTTACTGGCAGTATTTATCCTTCTAGTGAATTAGCTGAAGAACCTGAAATTTCTGAACCTAACACTGAACCTGTTGTTTTGGAACCATCTTCAGGATTTGTTACTCCAACTTCTAGTTGTCCTAGTTCACCTAGGGTAAGACATATCATTATTGAAAATCTTCCTTCTGACCTCATATCTATTGAAGAACTTGTTGGTCTAGACGAAGACGTAACTCTTCCTGAAACCCAACAGAATTTGAATCTTAGGGAGCGTGAATCGATATTCTACAGTCCTTTTAGAAGTGACGCTTGGTATTTATCATTGACAGATTTTTTAGAAAACCCGAGTCTTAGTTTTTCACCACCCCGAATTCCTTTTCATCCTACACCAAGAGGTTGTTATCCTTCATCAATCATGTCAACTAAGTCATCTATGTTTTCCCAATCATTGGAAAAATTTTTATACGTTGGTCCTTCTGTTCCTTCGGGGTACCAGTCACTCTCTCGTACTTTATCTTGACCAACTGAACAAGTGTTATCAACTGGTATAAATGGAGCTAAAACTGAAACATTGAACGCAGAGCAAATTTTTATGATGTCTGGTAATATTCCAAATCCTCAACCTCAAGGTAGTCAATTACCACCTGGGGGGAAACCTCAAGGTAGTCAGTTAACTCCTGGGGGGCAACCTTAAGGTAGTCAGTTACCACCTGGGGGGAAAACTCAAGGTAGTGAGTTACTGCCTGGGGGCAACCTCAAGGTAGTCAATTACCCCCTGGGGGGCAACCTCAAGGTAATTTTTTACCAGGAAAAACTGTAGGACAATATTATTTTCCTATAGAACAACCTCGAGGACAGTACATACCTCAAGGATAGTACATACCCCAAGGTCAACCCCAGACTTAGTATATTCCTCAGGGTCCTTATCAACCCTAGATTCAGTACGTGCCTCAAGATTATCAACCTCAAGGTCAGTACCCAACTGAAGGTTTCCAACCACCTTTCGGTCAATCATTTTTACAAGGAGATAGAAATTTACCGCTTAATTATCAACCTTATGTTCAACCCAGCTATGGTCCTTGATATGTACAACCTTCTATGATTCAATACCCTGAAATGAACATGGTGTGGAATCCATCTCAAATTCAACAGACTATGAAACCTAATGTGCAGTACCTAATCAACCTGGACAACCTTTGGTTTCTGGTCCAACCCAGCAACCTGTCGAACCTACTACTCAAGTCCCTGCACCTGGTTCTGTTCAGCAGCATGGGCCTAGTACACCTCAGACTTCGCCTCAAACTGTTGCAACTACTGCAACTTCTGTTCAACCTACAACACCTGTTTCTAGAGTAAGTGTAGCTCTAGTTTCTTCTATCCCTACATCAGTGCAAATTCCTCAAGCATCTGTGCCACAATCGAGACCTACAAGTTAGACTATAGCCCAGATGCCTATAGGACAAGATGGTACTAGTACGATTGTTTACTTATCAACCGTACTAGGGAAAGTATCAATTTAGTCAGACTACACAAAATCCAGTGTATCAGTATCAGCCGTACCCTGGGTATACTTTCAAATACCTCAACAACCCCAATATGGTCCACTTAATCCTGGTTACCCAGGAGGTTACACGATTCAAAATGCACATTCAATTCTAGGGTATCCTGGATATCCTCCTCCTAGCACTGGTTTGATCACACAAGGTTATCAAGACCCTAGTTATCGGTTACCATTCATAGCAACTTTAGGTTTACTAGATCTATCGCACCTTACGAACGATCCCATTTTTTATCTTCCATATTGGTCGCCGATGCCTAACAGGTTGCCTAGTGATATTCCAAAATTTGAAGGTAAGTCAGGAGAGGACCCATCTAATCACGTTATGACTTATCACCTCTGGTGTGCATCCAATTTTCTAGTCGATGATTCGATTCGATTACGTCTTTTTCAGATAACTCTCATTGGTATAGCTGCCAAATGGTACATTGAGTTACCATGTGGCTCTTTTAATAATTTTAACGCATTAGCTACTGCTTTCTTGACCCATTTTCAGTTACCTATCAGATACGACAATGGCATTGAATTGCTGACTTCATTAAAATAGTCTACGTCTACGTACATACCTGATCATATTCATGAGTGGAGACGAAGAAGGCGTTTAGTGAAAGTATTTATTCTTGATCAAATTTTAGCTGAATGGTTTATTAAATCATTATTTCCCAAAATTACTGAATATGTGGCCAAAGGAGGCGTTGTTACGAAAGAGAAAGTCATTGCTCAAGCTCAGTACCTTGACCTTGTATATACTTAGTCGGGTACTCTGTATGATAAAATCCTCGATTTACCAAGACCTGGTCAGTTAACTGCAACTCCTTCTGGCTCTCATGCTACTGATGGTGTAATTGGTTCTGTTAGTACTGGTAAAAGTAATAAGTCTTCCAAGACTACTTCTCCTATTATCACTTTACCCGATTCACCCAAAGGAGATTCTTCCCAAGAATCTTCCGCCGATATTCACATTGTAGAGTCATCTACAACCAATTCTAAAATTGGTGGTAAGAAGAAAGGTAAGAATAAAAATAAAAAATCTTCAAAAGAGAAAAACGATACAACTGAACCAACTGACGAAAAATGTAAACCCCGATATCCCTGTATCATCTGTGACTAGGATCATTTTATGAAAGAGTGCCCACATAGGGCCGAAATATCAAAATTCGTTAAGGGCTTGCCAATACCTGATGTCTTGAAGGGTCCCTTTCCCACTTAAGATAGTAACATGGTTGGATCTTCCTCCAATCCGGTTGAGGATATTTTTATGATTGAGACACGATCGCAAGATTATGGTAGTAAAAATACTGGTAAAGAAGCAAAAACATCCAATTCTACATCGACTACATCTCCTTCAGTTTTTGATGCATTATAGATTGAGAAACAAAATCCTGACTTAGTGATTAAACCGCCTGCAAAAGGTGTACTTCGTAAATCAGCTTTCAATCCACATGCGAGAGCTGCTCAGAATTACAATATTGTTGAATATTTGGTAATTTCCCCTTCAGTAATGTCGGCTTTGGAAGTATTGCAATCATGCCCAGCCCAAAGAAAATTTCTTTTGTCAGCCTTAGGAGCCATAGATTTCCAGGATTCGAACCTCATGATCTTCGATTTAGAGAATTTTACACCCCGCCTACCCCATCAAATGGATTTTCAGATTCCAGCAATAGTAAAAAACAAAAATGTCTTTCGTACTGTTGTTGATGAAGGGGCTTCTAAGTGTATTATGTCGTTAAAATGTTGGAAATCACTTGGTTCTCTGACAATTAACCAATCACCAACTATTCTCAAAGCTTTCGATGGAAGAGGTTTTCAGCCATATGTTATTTTACAAGATCTACAAATAGAGGTTGAAGGAAAAATGGTTAATCTAGATGTGGAGGTGGTTGATGCCCCTCTGGATTACAACCTTCTCCTAGGTCGCAGTTGGTCTTACGCTATGACTATTATTGTATCATCGATATTTCATCTCATCATGTTTCCTCATAAAGGAAAGATCGTTAAGATAGATCAACTCTCATATTATTCATCTGACCTAGCTTCTACTGATAGTATCCAACATATCGGAGAATCGAATATCCCTTATAAGGATGTCAAAGTAGGTTTGATTAAAGATTCAGCTTTACTGAGAACTTTTTCCCTACCTCCTCCCAACGTACAAACTCCTATTGCTAATATAAATATGATTACATCAAGCACTATGTCCTTTAATGATCCTTTGATAGTACCTTCAGAATCAGAATTGGATTCATTCGATGGCCCAATGCCTTTGAGTCCTTTTGAGTTAGCATATCAACATGTACAGTCATTTTCTGACACTCTTTCAACTGAGTCTGATCCAGTGAATGTGATCAATCAGGAGTCATTTTCAATATCGAGTTTAGATTTGACACCAATTCCGGATCCTGCTCAACAAGTATTCAATACTGATGAACATATTCGTGAATTCTTGTCGGTAGATGAGTTACCATGGGAAGATATTCATCATAGGTCTTTGTTTTTACCTGATCTAGATCATTTTGAGAATGATTTTTCCTCCATTGTTACCACTGATTACATCAAAGAACCTCAGAATCCTTTCTCACAGATCGATTCTGAATTGAATTTAGAAAATATTTCTGCAACGGCTCCTCTTGACATTTCAGTGAAACCTGGAATTGTTGAAAACATTCATATAGGTGCTTCTTGTACGCCAGATGAAATTGAAACATATAAAGCCCTATTTCAGGAATTTTGTGACATTTTTGCCTGGTCATATGAAGAAATGCTAGGAATCGATCCGTCAATTGTTGTTCATGAAATTAAGACATACCCGGATGCTAAACCCATTAGACAAAGATTACGTCAGATACATCCGAGAAAAGCTGCCGCTATTAAAGACGAATTTTGAAAAATTACTTCGTGTAGGTTTTATTTATCCGATCCCGTTAATGGACTGGGTATCTAATATTGTTTCGGTCAATAAAAAACAAGGAACAATAAGAGTATGTATCGACTATAGGGATATAAATCGATCTTGTCCAAAAGACAATTATCCAACCCCTTACATCGATCAAATCATCGACGATTGTGCTAGAAGTGAAATGTTCTCGTTCATGGATGGATTTTCCGGCTACAATCAAATAAACATACTTCTTGCATATCAACCTAAAATAGCTTTCATTTTTCCATGGGGGAATTTTGCTTATCGCAAACTACCTTTTGGCCTTAAGAATACTGGCGCCACTTTTCAAAGGGCCATGTCTTATGCATTTCATGACATTAAACACATTGTGCAGCCTTACCTCGATGATTTTCCTGCTCATTCTTCACATAGAGCAGATCATATTACTCATTTACGACCCATATTTAAATGATTTAGGCATTATAATATTCGCTTGAATCCTCACAAATGTGTTTTCTATGTACAATCCAGATGATTACTGGGATTTATTGTCTCAAAGGCAGGCATTCATGTTGATCCATCGAAGGTTGAGGCAATCATCAATTTACCTCCTCCTTCTACACTTCGCCAACTCCAAAGTTTGCAAGGGAAAGAAAACTTTTTATGTCGATTCATTCCTAACTACGCTGAGTTAACGAAAGGTTTCACTAGGTTGTTGAAACAGAACATTCCTTTCTTTTGGGACGAGGTCACTGATAGATATTTTGATGCTTTGAAAAATGCATTGACCCATGCACCGTTACTACATTCTCCCAACTGGAACCAAGATTACTTTTTGTACCTCGCCGCTTCCAATTCCATGATAGGGATGGTTTTAGTTTAGGAAGACGAATTCCATGGTGAACATGTGATTTACTATCTTAGTCAGAATTTGCATCCGACTGAGATCAAATACTCACATGTGGAGAAATTGGCCTTGGCAGCTATTCAAGCTATCCAACGTTTTCATCACTACATACTTTTATGCAAAACGACAATGATCTCTAATTGTAACCCTATGATGTACATTTTTACCAAACAATTGCTAGAGGGAAAATAATCCAAATGGATTGTGATCCTGCAGGAGTTTGATTTGGAGTTTGAAAAATCAAAATCAAAGAAATCATTGATATTTTCTGAACTTATGTGTGATTTCCCAAGTACTGATACAGAAACTATGGCGGAATAACCAATCGCAGATGAATCCTTTTTTCTCATTAGTACCATTGATCCTTGGTATGGAGATATTATTTTTTATCTTCAGACCCAATATTTTCGGCCTGAGCTTTCATAGTCGCAACGATGAAAAGTACGTTTCCAATCTCAACAATACCATATTGTTGGTGACACACTATATCGTCGTGGTGAAGATTCTGTTTTTTGACGTTGTCTAACACATGAGGAAGCTGAAAAGGTCTTAAATGACTGTCACTCCAGAGCATGTGGCGGTCATATGTCTAGGTATGCCACAACCCAAAAGATATTGTGCGCAGGTTATTTATGGTCGTCCATGTTTAAAGATTGTATTTACGCGGTCCGAAAATGTCATAATTGTCAAATATTCAATCGAAAAATGTGTGCACCACCTGCTCCTCTTCACCCTATAATTTCTGTCAGTCCTTTTGCAAAATGGGGCATTGACTTCATTACATGTAACCCTCACTTGGCCAGGGGGAATGAGTATATTATTCTAGCAGTAGATTATTTTACCAAATGGACCGAGGCGATGCCTACATTTGCGGCAGATGGAAAAATTGCAGCTACATTCGTATTCAATCATGTGATTGCTTTTTTCGGTGTACCCCAAGCAATAATTACTGATCACGGGAGCCATTTTCGAAACATCATGATGACTGAGTTAACAGACCAACTTGGCCTGCGGCATGACAGTTCTACACAATATTATATGCAGGCCAATGGTTTAGTTGAAGCGATTAATAAATTTTTAGTCACCATGATCAAATGAATCATTGGAATTCATAAGTCGAATTGGCATACCATGCTCTTTTCAGCACTTTGGGCATATCAAACCTCAGCAAAAACATCAACAGGTTTTACCCCTTTTAACTGGTTTATGGTTTAGAAGTGGTATTACCCATTGAATGCGAGATACCGCCACTCCAAATAGCCATATAATTACTACCAGACACTTCTGAAGAGGAGAAAATTTTTTTATACTTGGCTCAACTAGATGAGAATCGGCACACAACTGCATTAGCTATTGAGTCTCATGCAAAAAGAATGAAAGCTCAGTATGATAGAAATGTTACCCCTCATAATTTTTTAGAAGGAGACCTAGTTTTGATTTATGATCAAGCCAACGATAAGCTAGGGGCTGGGAAATTTGAACCCATGTGGCATGTTCCTTAAATTGTTAAGCGATAGCTTGCTAAAGGGGCCTATGAATTAATTGATTTTGACAGGGTCTCTTTAGGTAAACCCAAAAATGGACTTTACCTAAAGAGATATTATGCTTGATTTTTGTGTGGAGACCTTCTCTGTATATTAGTTACTTTTTAGCTGGTGTGCTATAGATTAGAAACATGTGCCTAGCTTAAGTGTGCTCTTACTATTATTCCTGCTTATCTGGATACTTTTATTGCAAATGTTGATGTCCTTTCAAACATATATTGGTTTTGTTGATGGCGCTTGTCGTAGTACACAGAACATCTCTTTTGCAACTTAGGTTATTTACTCACCCACTCACGAGTTAGTATCGATGCATGGGGTAAGTCTCGGTCAAACGACGAATAATATCGCTGAATATCATGTAGTTATTGAATTATTATCGGAATCCATTTCATTTGGAATTCAGAGTGTGATCGTTAAGTTAGATTCTGAACTCGTTGTATTATAGTTAAATCGAGTATATGCAATTAGAAATATAGTATTATTAAGATTATTTTTAAGGGTCCATCTTTTGGAACGAGAGTTCGATTATATTGAGTATCAACACATTCCAAGAAGTTTAAGTACATTAGCAGATGCAATTTCTTCTAGTGTTATAAATAGACATTTGCAGTAACAAAGTAATAAATCAACATTTGATAAACATGATTGGACAAATAACTGGAAATAATAGTATATCATAGTATAAATGTAGTGTTCAAAAAATAGTACATCGTCTTTGATCATAGGCTCAAAACACCTTATGATCGGAAAAAAGTGATACAAAAAATAAGTCTACAAGTCAATCATCCACTATCCATGTTGATGATCATGATAATACACCACTGCTCATGCCACCCTAGTGAAAAACCTCAAGAATGGTCCAGGAACACCTATGACATATCTCTGTAGACAGAGCGGGATATCATCTATGGTGGTCTCAGGAATATCTATAATGAGCCGCTCCAAATGGTGCTCTAAATCAGTGAGGATCTCTGCAGTCTGATCCTGTGGGGGTGGTGCTACTATTACTGCATCCCTTTGCCTCTGGTCAAAGGGACAAAGAATGGATGGTCGAATTGGACCCACATATGCATTTGAAATTTTTGTTATCAGTTTTGGATGATTTAAAAACAAAATAAAAATTAGAAATTAGAACATGCCAAAAAACAATTTTTACCTGACTCGTCCCACTAAGCTCCTGGAGGAAGGGGTATCTCTCGGTCACCACAAAATTCAATTCCAACATAAGGAAAATCCTCTATAACAAAAAGTTGGCATTCAAACCAAGGAAAATATGTAGAGGGAAATCACACAATCTCTGCATCCTCACTGTGGCGGGCCATCAAAGCAAGCCAATGAACCATCCTGGGCTCTCGAGGTCGACCAAAATCAACAGGAATATGCTGTGTGGCTAACATGGGGATCCTCTCTAGAGCAAAGGTGACTACAATGGACCCAAATCCAAAGTTGTTTAGCTTCCCATTCTTTGCTCTGGTAAGTTGGCCTTTCACATTTTCCAACACTGCCTTGCACCAGTTGAATATGGTGCCTCGAAAGAAGTCTACTGCTATGCGCATCTGAGATCTAGTGGCTACATGCAAAGCTGCACTTCCACACAACTTGAAAACGGTAAAAGCGATCACTTTTAGCTCTAGATGGATGATAGTTTTTATGTCAATCCGTTTGTCCCGGGGATTGGCTTCATCATTACAGAACTCTAATTATAGGTTGGAAATAGATTGGCCACCTGGCGTAGCCCAAAATAGAGATAGTGGTTCGCCTCTTATGGACAAACCAGTCAAAAAATAGATGTCTTCCAGCTCAATCTCGAGCCGATGACTTCCGATCATGAAACACTGGTCCTGAACATCCCATTTACTTACCAGCCAAGTAAGAAGATCCACTTGAGCTCTCATGCCACTGATAGCCCAAAATTTGTAAATCCCGCATGCTCTTAAAGCTTGCAAAGTAGGTTGATGAATTATTGCTGCTTCATCTACCTCTTCGTGCTCTCGTTCTTGCCAAATGAGCATTGTAGATATCCTACAACAAGTAAAATGAAGCATTAGAATCATTTTGAAGAAAAACAATTTGGTTAATTTAGGATGAAAATATGTTTTTAAATTTGTTATGGTGCCTCCGCACTTTATGCTCAGGGACAGTGCATAGATACACATGGACCCTGTGTTAAAAGTGCAGGGCCCAATGTCTTACCTGCGGACCCCCGAGGGCAGATTTTTCAACCTATTTTCCTCCCAAAAATAAAATTCTGACCCTAAATTAAAAAATTTAACGGATGAAAAGCAAGATAAGGAGATTGTGGATGTTGAAAATGCAGAAAGATGATGGAGCTTAGTGAAATGAAGTCGCCTTCACTAAGTGGGCCCGCAGGCTATTTTTGGCACAAAGTCTATTTTTAGACATATGGAGCATGGTCCAGGAGTTGCAGTATGTTATTCTTGGAGTATTGGTCATGTTGGTAAAAATAGATGGACCTCTATTCATAGGCATTTAGGTTGAAGTCTGTTTTTAAACTGCTATCCTAAAAATAAAATCCAAATATTATTTACCCTTAATAATATTTGGACTCTAAACTTCAGTTTACTCTCTTGGAGCACTTCAGTTCGAGCTACAGAAGTGGCTCATGCATCTGACAAAGGAATTACGCTATTCCTAGGGGTTTGGTGAGCTCATGCATGGTTGAATTCAGTTAGGACTTCGGTGGCAGAAGTTTGGTAGAGTTGATGGGACAGTTGGTGGAGTTGTGTTCGGTTTAACTTAGTTGAACTGGTTGAGATTAGTTTAACTAGCTAATCAACTAGTAATGAGTGGAGTGAATTAAATATTATTTAATTCACTAATTAGTAACTCATGATTCAACTCAAGAACACATCAGTTCACTAAAGTGCATGGACAGTTTAGTGGAGACCAGTGAAAGAGGTAGATGAAAGGGTTGAGATAGCTATCAGTTGTGACATTAGTGGTGCATGAGATTTGCACCACACTTGGAGGAATAGCCAATGATGATTGTGTTCTCAAGCCAAGGAGATTCAAACCTTGGATCTCTCATTAGACCAACCTTGATTGCGCAATAGAGGCAGGCAATTAGTGGATGAGTTTTGAACATGTGACCTGTTCAAAACCAAGCTAGTTTGTGTGTAACTTTAAGAGACAGTACTGAGTACTTGTGAGTAGTATTGTACTGAGATTGTTACATGTTCTCTTCCATCTTAATATACAGAATAGCTAGGGGTTTTCATCTATAAGCTTTCCCCATACATACTGTGTAATGTGTGTGATGTTTTGATGATCTTTTGATCGCATACCGCTTGTTTATTTCCACATGTGTGATGATCTGAGTAGAAGAGATTATGTGTTGCATATGAATTCGAATTGATATGTGATCAGGATAATCTCGGTGGATAATTATTCATTATTCAGCAAATTTCTACATGGTATCGGAGCTATCGGAGCAGAGATTGATCATCACAGTGATTACAAACTTATTTCGGTAGACAGAGTCTGCATGTAGGCCAGGTAGCTTCTAGATCCATCCTTTCCTTTGAAAGGTGATACATCCAGTAAATTCCCCTGCAGTCGATCTCTGTGCTAGAAATAATTTTTTCTCACAGATCAAGAGCAGTTGAGCTTTGAGTTGGAATTCGAATTTTGCAGCAGTTTGTTTTTCTTGGTGCCGGAGTTGAAAATGTCTTTCAACAGTTTGCGACTCGAATATGCTCTTGAAGGCAGTTCGAATTATGTTGCATGGAAGAATCGCATGGAGGCAGTATTAGAAGATAATGGACTAAAGGATTTCATAGATACGGATGTCCAAAAGCCCACTGATCCTGCTGAAGTCGAGGCTTGGAAAAAGAAGATGGCGAAATGTCGAAGGATTCTGTTGGAGGGCGTAAAGGATCACCTTGTATCCAGCCTGCATGGAAAAGCTTCTCCATATTTGATGTGGAAAGCACTGCCAGATCTATTCCAGAGTAATAGCGACCAAAGGAAGCTGGCGCTCAAAGATAAGCTCAGAAACATTAAGATGGAGAAAGGCGACAGTATCGCCAAATACCTCACGAAGTTCACTCAATGCAGAGATGAGCTGGGAAGTGTGGGGGTGACTGTCGAAGAAGAGGATATGGTAGACCTGGCTCTCCTTGGTCTTCCGAAGGCTTGGCATTCATATCAAGGTAGTTTCAATGGTCGGGAGAAGTTTCCGGGATGGGAACGCCTTTGGGCGGATCTCATGCAGGAGGAGATAAGGCGGACTACTAGAGATGGATCTTCATCAAAGGTACTTGATGAAGAAAATTGCGCTTTGGCTGCAAAAGAAAAGAAGGGGAAGAGCAAGAAAACTTCTCATTCCGGTGCTAAGGGCAAGAAGCAAGACATGTCTAAGGTGAAGTGTTTTCACTGTCACCAGCATGGACATTATGCCACAAATTGTCCGCAGAAGAAGAAAAACAAGCAAGCGGGAAGATCTGCAGATGGAGAGGCTTTGGCCTCGCAGTTCGAGCTTAAATTTTTGCTGATCGCTTGCTTAGTTTCAAGTGTGATGGGATCAGTATGGTTCTTGGACAGTGGTGCGTCATTCCACAT